>JAPMOQ010038315.1:800126-841604 GCA_026543055.1 Argiope trifasciata
GAATAATACATTAAGATTTTAAATTTGAAAAAAAGAGCACCTTTTATTTAAATTTTTAAAATGTCTGAAATAAATATTATTTCATTTCAGACGTTAAAAGAAATATCTATTATTGTTTTAAATGGAATGCATAAAAAAAAAATGTATCCATTTCATGAATATTCCTCTTTTATATAACTGAGGAGTTATTTGTATTGAAAACTCAAAATTAACTATCAATAAAAATTAAATTAGGAATACTTAAATACATGAAAATCTTTATTATTAAGTAAAACATATATTGTTATTATAAGTAAATATTAGTTATTGATAAATAATTATTATTCTTACATAAACAACGCAATGTATTGTATATTGTTATTGAGGTTTCTTACATGTTTAAAATGCTCTTATATTGACTAAAAATTCTTAAAACAAAAAAAAGTATCATCGAATTAGAAAATAAAATATCCCATTAAGAAATTAACAAGGACTCTCAAATTTTTATTTTATGATTATTTATTATTTTAAGTTAAAGATAAATTGAGAATTATATGTGACATTTACATTTTATATCTAACCCTTAGTTTTGTTTTAATGAAAAAAAAAAGAATTTTCTGATTTACGAATTAAAATCTGCATCAGATTTCACTTTTTATTTCTCCATCTTTGATGTATGAAATTTATATTTTTGAAGAATAAAAAATATATATTCAGCCTAAAAATATAAGAATTTTATTCTGCGTATCATTTCTTTGATATATTTGCCTTCTTTTTTCCCAATACAGTTAAAAGACATACAAACAGCAGTGCTATCCAAACATTAGAGAAAACATGTTGCTTTGTGAAGCTCCACTGTTTACATTTGAATCCAATCGGTTTACTTTTTTTTCCATTGCCTATTTTTTATATCCGTATCCAACGTATGCCTAGCGATGCATATCTAATATGTTCGTATCTGCATCAGTTAGAGGCGAGGGGGACGAGATATCTTTTCAAAAATTCTATCTGAATAAGATATTGGCCTTTACCAAAAGAATATAATAGAAAAGAGCAATTTTCCTGCTTTAGATCCCTTTCGGGGCTTTAGTTACAATAATGAATGGCCTTTCATCAAAATTCAATGAAGAATGGAGCTTAACTTTGATATTCATAGTTTCCATTTTATCTTATTCAAAATCTAAATAATTTTTTCAGTCGAATAAATAATCTTTCCGATGTTGATATTGTTATAGAAAAATTAATTTTTCAAATCATTTTTTTTTCATTAGTATTTTTACTTACGTTCTAATACTTTCTCAAATATAAATGTTATTTATTATCAGCGACCTTTTTTAACGAATATTTCATTTTATATTTATGGATCGTTTTTAATCAACTGTTTACGACTTGAATTCAATGAAAAATGGTTATTGGAAAACTTACTTTGAAGAAGAAATAAATTTTGCAAATGAAACATTTATGAATAATAAATTATTTTTTTTGATTTGTTAATACTATCGTTTGCATGACATCATGTACTGCGAATGAAAATTAGTTTTATTAAGGTATCTTATATATATTAATGAAAAGTCATTTAAAAAATATGTTGAATGGAATGAATATATAAAAAGAGATACATTTTAGCATATGCAAATAGAAATAGCTACACACATTCGGATTATCTCAAAATTTAAATTTGAAAAATGTATGCTACAAATGTTTCAGGGACATCACTTTATGACATCAGTAATAATGATATTTTTAAATAAATATAAAATATACTTATCGTATCAACTTATTAATATCAGCGTATTATTGAGTGAATACTATCGATTCTGTGTATTATTCAGTCGAATAATAAGGTGAAGTATTCATCATTAAATTTTAAAAATAGCATTTGCAAAGTACGTGTAAATGTTAATTAAAATATCAATTAAACTTTCTTAATAATAAATGAAATCTCACAATAACAAATAATTGCTGCTAAATACGAATATACACTGCATATGTTGTACAATGAGGAGTGTATTCATTGCATTTCAAACAGAAGAAAAATAAAGATAATCTAAAATATACGTACAAATGATAAATGATATTAGCATATACAATTATCCACTGTCGTCTGTAAAAAAGTGGATTTTAAAAAAATCAATTCTTTTGGCTTGTATCATTATAAGATGCCAAATCTTCTACATCTAGGAAATTTTCCATTATTATGGCATGTAACTACTGAACCAAATCTTTTTTAATGATTAAATTGATTGATTTATAGGTGATCGATTAAAGATATAAATAAAAATTTGTTTTAATCGTAAATTTTCCATTTTATTACATTTTTATGCGGAGTTGTAGCAAAAGTTAATGAGCTGAAGTTTGCAGTTATTATTATTTGATATTTAAACAGATTTTCACAATTAGTTTTGATGGATTTAAACAGACTTTATTGATTTACGTGCTTATCAACATTATGGATAGAGAATATTCGACTCCTAGGAAGCGTAACTGTTAATGTGATTATATTTTACATCTAAAATGTACTACAAATAATTATTTTAAAAAAAAATTCTCTCTACTCACATATTTTATCAATGTATATGAAATTTTATACATACTTCATTAATTAATCTGTGACAGCCACATCCAAAATAGTGTTAACAAGATAATAACCCATCTAGACAAACACATCTTCTAGTTACGAAAAAAAAACACCTCTTGAACATGGCTGAGACTGAATTGATATCCATTATCTTTACCATGGTTATCTTTCAATTATCACCACACCTAATTTATCTAATAATGTTAATTTTAAGGTACCCGATTACGTTAAAAACACTTTTTATCGACCATTTTTATTGGCGAATTTTTTATTCATTGTTATTTGTAATTCAGATATTCCTCTAGACAAAAGTGTTTATCTTTTCTGGGAAAAGGAAAGCCTGGCCTATTATCCAAGGATATATATTTTTTCAGCTAAAATTTGCCTTTAACTTCAATTTTCTCAAAACTTTAATCTGAGTCATAAAAATTCTCTACCGTTAATATGATATCTCAAAAGCTAATAGAGATATCTACATAAAAATATCAGTATGTGTTTTTAATATGATACGGGCAATGCAATGAACCAACGTTTTTATTGTTGATCAAATACTTTTTCATTTATAGGTGTTTTTGGAAAAATAAAGTTGTAAATTTATGGAAAAAAATTCATATATACGTATATTTTTTACCCATAACTTCTTTATATATCCAAACTTTTCTCAGATTTGGTTCATTTTATTCAATTTTATATTCTAACTAGTGAACAAAGAAAAATAAGTTTGCTGCATTACAATTTTGCGTAAAGTGTTAACCGTTTTAAAATTTCATTAAAATTTACTACAAATATTATATTTTCGAATAATTTAGTTGTTTTCATGTTATTTTGTATTGTTATTGGAAGAAGAACATCTAAGAACCATAGCTTAAAAAATAATCCAGTCTTTCAAAAAAATTTCTTCCAACGTAGTCGCATACCTTTTAACCCTTCTGGTTTGTTCAAACCTAATAAATCTTCGTCATTACTCCAACTTAATTCTCAGTGATACATCAACCAGATTCCCATGTAAGTTGAATAAAACGGAGGAATCCAACATCCATCGAAACCACCTCAAGTTCCATCAAAGATGAGAAAATGGGTGTTACGGTAGTTCCACTATCGTTTTCGAACCCACGGACGGCCCTGCATCTCGAGGGACACCACCTCTTGATCGCGTGGAACTACCTTGTAATTTTTCTTTCTTCTACCACCCCTTTTATTTTTTCTTTCTTCTACTCCCTCATTCTTGTTGTGTTACTGAAGAAAAAGAAAAGAAAAAAAAAAGAGACCGAATGGAAAAAGAATTGATTCTTCTCCTAGCCTCTCCTTGTTAGGATGCCCGAAGGCGAGAGTTTTTATTCATTTTCGATCGCCGCCGAGTTGAACGCTCCTTTGGGACGAATGAAAACGTGTTCTTTGGAAAGAACAAAACTTTGCTTCTCTGCTTCATTTGCGTAAAAATTAAGTGGGAATAGATTAGGCATTTCCTCTACCGACCCCATGGAGTGGTAGAGGAGAGGGAGCAAGGCTTTTAATGGAAATAAGCAAGCTCTCTTGGACGCCTTGGTTGTTAAAGCCTTGAGTGAAGTTTTGTGGGTTTTGGAAAATTTGATTTGTCGTAGTTAGGAACTCTTAAAAAGGCCGATACTCATCTTTAAAATAACTATACTACTCTATGGAAATTATTAGTGATTTGGTTAGGGATAAGTTATCAGTGATTTTCGTTTATATGTAATATATGCTACATGCATAATTAATGATTCCAATATTAGCCTCACCTGTTAAAAATTATAATCCTTTACCCGTTTTTTTAAATTAATTTAAAGATTTTTTTTAAAGATTTGTTTTTAAAGCGACTGAATTATATATCTTCTCCTTCTAAAGTTTGCCAAAGTGGCAACTCTATCTATCAGAACCACTCTTCTACCCACCCCCGACCTCAAGATCACGCACGAGCACACACATTCTTAATAATAATAATAAGTAGATAGAAATTCAATAAATATTCCAAATAAAATGCCTCTTTCTTATGAAAATAAATAATATTAAAGAATTTCATATAAATAATTTTATATTAATTTTTGCTTTGCCAAAAGCATTTTATCCCTATGCTAATAAAAAATTTCTTTCTATATTGTTTATTTAAATCAATCCAAATATTTATTCTTTTATATTCATATCAAAAGTATAAGCATATATTAGTAAATCAATATTTCAACTTATTCTCCATATCCATGAATTCAAAGGCTATACACACCAATGTATTGGCTTTCTGGCATATTTAAATCTTCCTAATTCACATAATCTTAACCGAACCTAATTTGCGCTGATTGCATTGCTGAGAGCTCTCGAACCTTCAACGCTCACTAAATTTGATTCATCAGCTATCGTCAAGGAAGATTTTTGAAGCTCGTCGTCTTAATCGACACAAAATTCGTGTCACTCAGTTGACATTTTCTGACTTGAGTCAGATTTTGGACAGAAGTCAGGACCTGCTTGTGACGATAACCTTAAAGACTTGGCACATAAGGCATCCCAGACTAGACAAAGCTGTCTGGCACATATGATCTTGTATACACATGTTAAAACCTGGGGAATTTTAAAAATAGCTATCTTTTCCCCCTTTCTTACCCCTATAGCGGGATATGGTTGCAAATAGCATTCCATGAGCGCACGCCCGGTTCCCATCATCCGGAAGTTTCTTTTTTTATCCTTTGCTACTCCTTATTGCCGCTTTTTTTTTTCAACCTTTGCTGCACTTTATGAATTTTTTTATCTCCTCAGTCTAGAGGATTTTTTTAAAGAAATGTTTTTCACTTCTCCACCCCTTTCTAACTTCAAGGTCGTATTCTTGGTGACAGCTTGGAAATGTTTATATATTTTGACCTTGTGGTGTTCGATTCCAAGCGATTTCATATTTTAAAGTGTTTTAAAGGGAGAAAAAAAAAGCTGTTTAATTTTTTTTTCCTTCTATAACTTCTTAACCATTTAGATGGTTTTGACGAGTATAGTCACCATGGAAAAGTACAACATTTTGTGTTATGATGGGTTTATTCATCAGGAGTTATAAGTAGAGTCAATTTGCAGTGTTAATCGAACAATTTTTTTTGTTTGTTTATTAATAATAGAAGTAACATCATACTTTGTACTAAATCTTGACTTGAAGACAAGAGAATCCTTATTTATATTCTCTGGCTATTCTGTCTAAACCTGTCTGTCAGAGGTATTTTAAATCCCTTGAGATCAGATGTTTAAGGGGATGACGGTACAGGTATCGTTTTTATTCTTGTCTATCCTGCCCCTAGTCCCATGATTCAAATTTACTAATTCCAACTGAAAAATAGTATTTCTATAGATTTCAAACATTTCATTAATTAAATTTAAATCAAAAAATAGTTGTTCAAAAATGACAAAATTTAAAGTGTTCTTTTTCATTTTAATTTGCATTTCTTTTACTATTCTTATAAACTATTATTTCCTTTTTATTTACATTTTATTTACAATCTTTATACATTTTTTATTACTGTGATTTGAAAATATTTGAAATATTCCAGCACTATTGTAAAGCTGCATTTCATCCATTCTGTAAAAATCTGAACAGACAAGTTCTTCCTTTTTAACTCTGATATTTATTTCCTATCGTGCTTACTTCAAAATGATTACTAATATTGTTTTTTCCCATTCTTCTTAGAAACATAACATAAAACAAAGAGTACCTGCATTTTATCATATTAAATAACATAAAATACAATTTCCGAGGAAAATTCCTTTAAAAGATATTCAACAGGACGCTTTTCAAAGAGAAATAACTGCTATTTTTGCACCTTTAATCAATATTGTATGTGCATGAGTTTCTGCTGCATGGTTATCTTTTTACTAGAGACAGCTCTTTAAAGGGAATATCTAGACCTGTCTACTGCTGAAAAAGTTCCAGACATTTAGATCCATTTTTAGTTTAGAGTATGTATTAAAGATGCAATTCTATTCGCGATAAGTAAGACTCGAAGAATAAATTTTACTGCATAAATCTAATGGATGTTGTTTAGGAGATTTCCTATTCGTCAGTTTGAATGGATTTTCACGGGATGTTGTGTCTTGAATGTATTGATACGGAGAAATGCTTTCATATAATCCATAAAAGACGTCTTTCAGTTTATTATCTTCATATATGTTTTATCGGTGAATTGGAGTAACTGTCTTTGCAACTGCTATTGACAATTCTGATAATTTCAAATGGAAATTCTTTTTAACTCTGTAATTTAAGTTATTATGTACAATTAGATGTCCGTATAAATATTTAGGCAAGTTATTAGATTCAATCTAAAAAGATGTTTCAATCTGATTATTACTCGTGTTTTCAAGCAATAAATGAATGCTTAAATTTTGAAATGTACTTGTATTTAACATTTCTAAACAAAAATGTATTGTTTTTTCCAAAAAAAAAAAAAAAAAATTTAAAAGAAAAAAAAGCATAAGAAAAATAACAATAAAAGTTGTGTTTTTCACCTGTTTTTTGTTGCCTGCGATAATCAAAGGATTTCATCAAATTCTATTATAGGTTTGCGATTTTATCAGATTATACCTATTTAATTATTCATTTGATAACAAATTTAAGATTTGCAATCGAATAGAATTTACGAATCTGAATTTTATGTTACATGCTCATCGTCAATTGGCGAACATTGTTGGAATGCAGATGTCAAAAAAAGAGGGTGCTAGCTCAGAAGATAGTGTATGCCATCAGTGTACGATTTTTTATTCAGAGGCTGCTCCACATTAATCCTTGTGGAAATTTGAAACTTCAATTTTACTTTTAGAAATTGACTTTTATTTTTTTTAGCTAACTTTCTTTAAATTTCTGAATATATTGGAAAATATTTCTAATAATTCACTTAAATAATTTTATAATTTATTATAAAATTATTTAAGTGTATCAGCTTTCAGCTATGATTTACTGCATGAATTTCACAACATTTTTGCTTATATTTTTCTCTCGGATATATATAAAGAAAGGAGTATCGTATAAAGAAATATGCTTAAGAGGTTAATTTCTATGAAATAAACAAACTACTCAGAAGATTTCAAATAAATTTCATAATTGGATGATATTTTGAAATTTAAATCTTTTTTTTTTTTCAAATTTTTCTAAGTGCAGATATTAATAAAATAAATAAGCAAAACACTGTTTTTAAAAATTAAATGAATATTTGAAAACTAATATAATTGGTATAGCTAAAAAGCAAATATTTTTTTCATAATCAGAATTTTCATATTTTGAGACAAAAACAAAATAGTCGGGCAGTTTAATTAGGCTAATTGGTCAAGATTTATGATGAAAGAAATTTTTATTTAAAAATTCGAAAACATTTCAAATACTCATTAAACGACAACTAAACATATGTAACAAATTATTACACCAAACTAGAACATTTAATTTTTTTCAATCTAAGATTAGTGATTGTAACAGGGTTAAAAAAAATATCTATGAAGAATAATTAAAGTCAAGACTGAAGTAAAACGTTGTGCAAAACCCAAATAGATAAGAATTTAAACAGTTTTCAGATTGCTTTTGGAATATCCATATCAATGAAACCTTTTGTTAGATATTGTAAATTGTTTACATCGTCTAAATAATCGCTATCTCTTTATTTTGCCACTTATTGCAAAAAAAGAGCAGCTGCAAAAGCAAAAAAATACACGTGCCCAACAAAAAAAAAATGAAATAAAAAGGGATCTGAAATGCTTTAATTTACGCTATTGTTAGCTGTCTAATGATAATAAAACATGATTCAGACGAAGCGCCAAAAAAAAAAAAATCTATGGCACAGATTTTGGCTAATTACCAAAAATGATTTACTTCGATTTTTTTTTCATTGTACGTTCTGAAGTCTTAAGAGTAAAAGCATTTTATCCATTAATTTCGGAGCAATTTTTTTACTAGCAGTTTACATGTATTTGCTAGGAGGGAGTGATTAAAGAGATGTGTGACAAACTCTTTAACATTACTAGAAGAATCATTAAATTGGATTTTTCCCCAACATTTAATGATACATACAACGTCATTTGCGGGAAATTATTTCGATAACCTATTGTCCATTACATAATTGAATATGTTATAAGGCAAACGTCTATGCAGGAAAAAAAAATGAACAACGATTCCAAAAACCATCAACATTGTTTAATGTCAAAATTATATTCATTTTTACTACTGATTAATCTTTTTTATGGAAAACGCATTTATATGGTATTTGACTCTATTGACCCTCCGATTTTTCTAATTGAATGAATATTTTATTACGTTAAAATTCATTTATGATTTTGTCGATAATAATGAAGCATTTCGATGTTAATAACTCAGTGTAATATTTCAGTTTTTAAATGGATTAAAGAAAATTAATTATCTGTTAAAATTCAATATCATTATTTATTCCGATTCAATAATCTCAGATAATAATTCATATCTTCATAGATTAAAAGTTAGTAAAAGGCTGACTATTGGGTGTTTACATATATTATGTTTTTCAGATTAATTATTACTGACTGGTACTTTTTTTGTTGCTGTTTCGTTAAATATATATATCTTAATATTGTACTTTTTTATAATTTTTTCTTTAATAAGTACACTTAATGAAGTGTAATTTATTGATATCTACTTGACAAACCACTTAAATAAAACAAAATATTTTATCGCGCGAGGGCATGTTGCTTTGGCTTGAGGTTTTTGGAGCCTCAAAAGGCGTAGGCAACAAATAGGAGATTTATCACTTTTGTGGCTTGAATTTTTCTTTTATAGGTTTATTAGAAAATAATGCGGAACATTCTCTCATTTGGCGATTTATCACCAATTAAAATTACAACTTTATTTCCAAATTATTCATTCTCTGAATTATTACGAAATTGTCTTAATCAGTCATTATCCAGCTTAAACCGGTTTAAAACAATAGCGATATTATCAGATTCCATCTGCTTCGATATTTAGAAAAACGATGGGTTTTAGTTCATCTCAAAATCGGTCGAGTTCCAAAACATTGCTAGCTAGAAAAAAATGAAAATGAAAGTTAAAAAAAAAATCAGTATATAGAGAGGGGGATAGAGACCAATAGCGAAGTATCGTGATTGTTTCAAACCAGTTTAAACTGACTAATGACTTAAATTAATCAAGACAAATAATGCCTTAAAAATAATGCTGTCACATCATAACTTGAAATATGTAATAGTATACTTCATTTTTCATTTTTCCCCTTTAAATATTGATATCATCATCTCAAAATAAACTACCGAGGCTTTTATTACATTCAAATTCCTTGTTGAATGTGGATTTCTGCGCAGTTTTAAGTGGTGGAGTTATGTTAAAGTAACTATAAATAATTTTATGCTAACGATTTTGTATGTAAATTATCCAAAGGCGATAAAATGTAATTTCATATGCAGTTTATTTTAATTTATTCGTGCTGTTGTCGCCGTAAAGCAGGTGGAGTAACAAAAAGTCGTATAAAACGAAGTTTTATAAATACTTCTTTGATTTTCAACTTCAGTAATCCTTTTAGTGCCGAACGACGATATTTCTTTCATAAATCTTGAGAAAAATTCCAACGACAATATATCGTTATGTAGGCGAGGGCACTTTGCTTTAAAAAATATTGAAATACATTTAAAATTAATTTATTCTTTATTTCGTAATATATTTCTTTTTGAATTTTGCAAAAATTTTTATTTTGTATTTCTACCAAAACCCTAGAAAACCCGCCAAATTGGACCGGTATTTAAATTTAGTTATTAAGTTTAAAAAAGAAAAACTTTTATATCATGTTTCTTACTTTTTGTAATGAAATATTACCTTATTAATGTTTATGTGTTTTAAAGATTTATCATATAGAAAAAATTTAAAATTATACAGTTTTTTATAATCTTATAACGTCTAACTAACATAACTATAAGAAGCATAACATTATTTAAGCTGCATAAAATCGTTGCATATACTTCTAAAATTAACAAACCGTCAGCATAAAACATATACTACTGAAATTATTTAAATTGGTTCTACTGTTGTCTAGAAAAATCCAAGTTCAACATGTCTCACTTTATGTGAGCATACAACCACAAAGCAATCTGCCGTATTTGTATTTAATATATATCAACAATTAATAATTTTTCAATTCATTTTGCTATTATTCATATATTTAGAGCCTTCCTTTTCATAATTTACCAGTCTGTTTGGTGAAAATTGTGGTTCTGTTTGGTGAAAACACAAACAGCAGAAAGTTCAAACAACAGAAATTTTGAAAATCATTATAATGAACACAATATTTTATAATTTTTAAACCAACACCGTCAGCATACTTAATGATGATAGCCATTTTTTTTTTTTTTTCAATTCGCTGCTGTTATCACTAACTACATAAGTCAGTATCTGATTACGTAGATAAAGATTAAATCCATTTCGTGGTAAATATAGATCAAATCCATTCCGAAACAAATCTTTTCTCGCATCTATTTGCAGACCTTAGCTTTTGGGCAGAAAATAATCACTCTGTAGATTTCCTCAGCACCAACAAGAACATGCGACTAACTAAAGACTCGAAATGTATTACTTGCCACTTCCCTTCCTCCAATTGCTGATGTGAAATAACTATTTATTGTACCTCACCCCCAGCGTACATCCCCGCGGTCCCATACTCCATTACTGGAAATCCCGTAAGTCTCATTTATCAAACGGAGATGTTGAAAATAAAGACTAAAAAGGAAAAACAGGAGAAACGGGAGCTCCGGGCATCACCTCCCTCAATCCGGGTTAACGAATTGAAGGTCCAGAAAACGTCTTATCACTGATGACTGGACCCTGCTGTAATAAAGCTGCAATCGGACCATGGTCCGGACACTTAGAGCCAGGGATCAAGCAGTCTTTCCTTACTGTTGAGCCGGAAAATCCGGAAGATCCGGCCCATTTCCCTTGGGGATTCCGTCTGATGGGGCGCTCCTGATGAGGCCTCAGGAAATCAGGAGCCGCCCTATTATGGAACGAACTAAATGCCACCTTACTGACGAATGCAATTATTGTTAGGGCGGTATAACGGACGGCTTTAAAAGTTGTCATTCGAAAATGCTGGGCTTGTACGAAGGAGGAAGGGTTCTTCGTAGAAATAATTTAGGCGGCATTTAGGATTTGATGATATTGAAAATTTTGTAACGTGCCTTTCCTTAGTGTTATGGCTAGACATTTGTATGGAAATATAAAGCGATTACTTTGAATTTATGTCTTAAAGGAAACTGGCTAACAAGCGTTTAAAAGATTGAATTAAATAGTGGAGGTTTATTATGAACCAATATTCAATACTTTATTTAAGATTCATTTAAAGTTTCATAGGAATTCATAACCGTAAATTGAAAGACTTTCTTTCTGAAAAAGAAATGCTTATAAATTAAAACTAATTTTGAATGTTACGATTAGGATTTAAAATTTTCTTATGCGTTAGGATATACAGATAAATAGGTATCACAAAATGCTTCTTAGAAAAGGAAAATAAGACAAAAGGCTTTATTTTGAAAAAAATATTTGGGATATATATCTTTTTAGCATGTGAATTATATATTTAAAATATAATATATGAAATTGATTTCTGTACATTTCGTACAAAAGGCATTCAGAAAGGAAATTTCGTTTTCAGTTTTTGTTAGGGAAGTTCTGCTTTCCCGATATCACACATGCACGCTCATTTTACCACCCGCATGTGTGATTTTGATTTCAAACAATGTGATTTCATTAATAAAAACTTATTTTTCGTTATCAAAAAAGCAATAGAAGACATTTTTATATTATTCAGTATTACATTGGTCGTTTATTAAAGGCTAAAAATGCTTTAAAAACTTTAATATGTCGTCGCAGATCAGTTACATTTCGTTATTTGTTTTCTTAAGGTTAGAAATACAAAAGTATTTGAAATTGATCTACAAATTTGTGGAATTTACGAATAAAAAGCGATAAATGATTCAGTGGTAAGGAGGTTGGTGCGAGGTGTCAATGAAAGGGCATGAAAACATTCTTGATGAGGAAGAACGAAGTGAATGACGTTCTCTGATTGATGATGATTTGCCCTAAAGAAGTTGAAGAGAAAATGTAATGATGAATCTTCGATTTTCTTTGGGCATTTTCGATGCATTTTCTCTAATGTTTCGTTCACTTCCTTATCATAGTAGGTGGTGTTTTTTTAAGACAATTTCCTATAATTTTTGTCTTAAGCTTCAATAGCGATAATTATGGTAAAAATAACACATGCCCTGTACTTGATTAAGGAGTAAAAGTGTTTTGGTAATAATAAGTTTCGTTTCTTTTAACTGCAGTACTTTTAAGTATCCGGTTCAGGGCTTCCTGATTTTTATCTTAACCAGCGGGTGACCGAGCTCCGCTCGGAGAAAACAGGTATCGAAGCTAATTCGAAGATTTAAATTTTCAATTGTGATTTATCAAAACAATACATGCCATAAGAAAATTTGTGAAACCATTGGTGAAAAGATAACCGGTTAAAGTGCACCATTGTAAACTATTCTAAACAAAGTTAGAGTTTGGAAAGGGAACTATTCTATACAAAGGTAAAGTAAAGGTAAAGATTGAAGTGTGTTGAAGTTCAATATTTTTGACAAATTTATTTAGAAAAACCAAACATATATACATACATAAGAAACATATTATAAACCTATAACAGGATAAACATAAAACTTTATTAGTTCGCCATATTGGCTATAGATGGCAGCACGTTACCGCTTGAAAATTTAAGAAGCCATTATGGCGAACTAATAAAGTTAGAAAATATCCTGTCTGTAACTCCGAACTGGTCGACCGTAGCGCTTCAAAACCGGTGCCAATCGATTCCTCGTGGCCAAAAACCCCAGACCCCCAAGTTTACCGGAGTTTATTAATTCTGGAACGATTTTCGACTTGACAACCATTTCTCGTATTATAGTATTAGATTAAATAAGGAAGGCATTGCATTGATATCATTGCCAAGGCATTGGAAGCAGGGTCTGTTACAATCCTCCTACGTGTCGTGTAAAATACAAGTTCACATTAAAAGAGCACCGTTCTGATCGTTGTTCATTGTTTCGTCAGTGTGTAATAAACCTCAATTGTTGCCGCTGTTCCTGGTTATAACTGCGCAGTACATACAGTATTCGTAAATTGTTCTTGGGCTATGCATAATAGTAGAAAATTTAGCTTTGGAATCTGGAAAAGTATAGTGGGGGGCGACTGGGAAAAAATCGAGCTGAAATTAAAATGTGGTGTGTTGGATAAACTAGTGGAGGTGGATTAAAAGTTTAAAAAAGAAATGTCCTGGTATTCGTGGACAAAGAAATAAGCTCATAGAACTTCGGCCTATCTGCTTTTTTATTATCTGACCAATCTTTCCACCACATTTAGCCGAATACTCGGGAATCTACTGTACTTAATGAAGTACAGATTCTGAATACCTCTCGCAATTTTAAATTTTTTTTTACTTTAATTACTTTAATTTAATATAATTTTTTCAATAATTTTAAGATTTAATTACTGCTAGTTTAAATTATAAAATTAACTTCAAATTCCTACAGGACGGAAAACATTTTCACTGTTTCATGGCCGAGCTTCCATAATCCTTAATAGCAGCAACAAAACTGTTAAATAAAAAAATTATCTTCCCAAAACTGCGTGCAAACGATTTTTGCCTAAAAGAATTCGGAATGGAAGCAGCTTAATTAAGGTAATTAAATACCGCTTTGGCGATTAAATAGATCTCGAAATTCTCCTAAAAGGGTTAATTCCAAAGTCGTGTCGTCAATTGAGCTCGCCAAGAAATAAAAAAAGTAAACGCGAATAAAACGAAAATCTCCGCCGTGCGGGAATCTGAGCTTGCTGCGGAAGATTTATAGACCATTAACTGGATCCATAAAGTACCCTGGAACCTCATCTTTGTCAAAGGCACTCGCCGAAAAAGAGCGCGAAAACAAACTTAAATTTGTTCTACTGCCACGCCGCTCAGCCAAGTAGAAAGGGATTAAATACTGGCATTATGGACATTTGGCGACACAATGGAGTTTAGCAGTCGATGCAGCTCTTGCTAGTTGGCGAAGAACAGAATTAAATGCTAGAAATGTTTCGGTTATGCTGAAAGATTGAATTTATATTAGCGTTATAATATTACGCAATTTTTAAAAAATCTAAATTGATGGACCAATAGACCAATTGATAACCAAACAAAAATTATTTTGTTCTGAGTGAAGAACGATAAAAAGTTTATAAAAGGACTATCTTTGTAACTTCATTATGAGATAGATGAAAATAATAGACGAGTTTTAGGAATCATTGTTTAATTGCTAAGTTCTACGTTTCACTAGAAAAAACAAGCATGAACACGAAAATACACGACACTCACAGAGAATGCAATCTAATAATGGCCCCCAAGAAGGATCTTTGGAAATATACCATGATCTCGATATGGTAACGCCATCTGTTGTAGCAAAATGGAAAATAATAGTTGTGTAACCGTTACAAACTTTATATAGCTATAATATAAAGTAAAATATATTCCAAACCTTTTTTTCAAATTATTATGTTTAGCTTCAAGATTTTTCTCTGCTTTAGAATCTTAAACGAATAAATTTGTTTCAATTTAAAATATTATTTTGTTAAATTTTGATTTATTTTAGCTAAAACTAAGTAAACTAAAACATACACGATTTCCATGATATAAATTAATTCACATCTTATTCTTGGTTTTGTGGTGGAAGTGCTATTTCAAAACTAGATTTAACTTCAAATAGATTCTGTATGTGTGGTTTGGTGCATGCTAAATTTGGTTAAGGATCATACCCCTTCACATTTGCGTAATAGGACAGAACCACAGACAGTTATATTAATAGAAGGGCATTTTCTTTCTCGTTTAGTTACATGTGATAATGTAAAATTCAATTTTTGCAATCTATTATAAGGACTTGTTATGTGACATTAATTCAACAAATAAAAACCAGTTTTGTAAATATTTATTTTTAAAATATGCGAATTCAGATATGATTTGAATTGTTTCTGAATGGAACATTAACACAGTAAGTTGGCTGTTGCGTGACTCGCCTGTGATTCATATTTCTTGTGTAATAAATATCTACTTTCTTTCTCTACTACTTTTCTATGTCTACAACAGTTAAGAGATATCAATGAAGATATCACTTAATTATCTAGATTATTTGAATCTATTATATGGTAGTGAATTTGTTAATACGATTTATAAAATCCATTTATTCATTTATATATGTAAGTATCTAAAATAAATAATAATTAACCCTTTGCACTAGTATGGTGACTGTCATTCACCTTTCAAGATGGTGCATTATTTTGATGTTTTATTTACTTAATTAATTTTAATTGTTAAAAATACATGCAGAGTAGTAAAAAGATTAAAAATTATTTAACTTTAGAATTCAACTTAAACAGTGATAAATATTTATTTTTCGGAGCAATAGATGAGTCTTTGTATTAGGTGAATAATTATGCATTGAATTTTTTTCCGAGTTTTACACATATCATTCTTCCGTTGAGGAGATGCCGGCTCAGATGTCATCATTGTCATCTGACAGCAAATCAAAATGTGAGGTTCTTCCCAAAATAGCCTTAGTATTGCTTTACGAAACGTTAATGTAACTGTTGTTTCACAATGGATTCTAAAATCTTCCGCACTTTTGCATGTGTGTTAGGATGAGTTTAATTCGCCAAAATAGGGGTGAGAGGAAAGATGAAAGGAGGGGATGTTTACATTTAACAATTAAATAAACTCGGATTACTCATTGGCTGCTTTAAAATAATACGATCAGAAACGATATGGTATTCACATACACGTAAAAAAATTGAACTAAAACTATCTAATAAGGTGAAAATCAAGGTAAAAAAACGACGAAGAACTCCAGAAATGCTCTCATCCTTCCTCGTATCTCCCCTTAATGAGATAGAATCGTCGAAAAATAGTCGTTTCAAAATACTGAAACGAGCAGTAAACTATCTTACACATACTGATCTGCTTTTGTTTACTATCACATATTTCGAGAATTTAAAATTGGAAATTTTTACAAAATTTTTACTGTTTAAACTTTTTGAATCTATAAACTAATGTATCGGAATATTTTTGAATCTCAGTAGTAACGTGAAAAAAACCTTTTAGAATCTATGCAGAAAAACTTAGACTACCTTTTGCTCTCGGAAACAAATTGAAGCTAAAATAAATAGACATCCTCCCAGGTAACAAAAACTTTCGATTCCAGATTCCTTTCCCATCGTTTTAGGTGAAAGCATCGACCACAATCGCCGGGCCATACATATAAAAGTAGCTTCTTTCTTCACGATGTTTTTGCGTACCTGAGCAGGAATCCATTTTGGTTCGCTGAAAGAGATTTAAAGGGAACGAAAGTCAACCATCTAAAGAACGCTGCTTCCGATTTCTTTGTATAATGTTTCCGATTCTTTCTTAGTTATGGATATGTCCATGCACTGGGTTACTGTGTCATATTTCTTTCTTTGAGAACGCTGCTTTTGCTTTTGCTGTCAACCAGGTCATTTCAGCCGGGGTTTTATTCCTTCCTTTATGGTTTTTTCTCTGTCTTTCTTTTTGTTTATATATAAACATTTAGGTGGGTATAAATATCATTTTGCCTATTAAATTTCAAAAATATTTTTATTTATCTCTGGAAAACTGTCGAAATACCTTTTGTTAAAAATAAACGATTGGAAATTATATTTTTTCTGTGAGTTATTGTAAGCTTTTTTTTAAAAAAAGATAAAGCTGAAATCTATTGAATTGTGAAAGTTAGCCCATGGATAAAATTTAAAATTGAAAAGTATTTTCCTGATTCCATTGATAAAATTTTCGATCATTTTGAATTAGCTCTTGTTAAGTATACCATGAAAAGATGGAAATAGTTATCTGAATGTTTGCAATGCATACTTTGATGAATACTATTGAAAATAAAGAATATTTAAAGGAACACTAACTATATTTGCAATGCATACTTTGTTCAATACTATCCAAAATAAGAATATTTAAAGGAACACTAACTATATTTGAATGTTTAAGCACTTTTTAATAACTTGAAATTCTGTTTGTTCACCTAGATTGACTCTTTAATCAGCTAAATTATTAATATGGATGCATTTTAAAAAAAAAACATTTCAGTTTGTAATTTGATACGACTAAAGCGCATGAATTTGATTTTAAAAGATTGCTGCGAATAACAAAACGATAGTGATGTGTCTGCGTTACCAAGGAAAGAGGATTCACTAACTCTTGAGGCTAAAGATCTCTAAGAATCCGAGAGCAGAAGTCTGACTTTTAGCTCATATGAAGACTAACACACTCACTTGCACAATCAATCTCTTTTAACCGGAGGCTCTTTCACACACCTCACATATAGAAAACAAGGTGAAGAATATCCATGTCCAAACCAGGACTCGAACCCGGGACTCCCAAACCATGGAGAAGATGGGTTAACCCTAGGTCTGGATGCGACAATTCACGATGACCAGTTGGTTCACTTAGATTATTGACTCTATAAGCAGTTAACTTATTAATATGGATGCATTTCTTTTTAAAAAGTCGTTTCACTTTGTAATTTGATTCGACTAAAACGGTTTACTACAAATAAAGAAATGTGATATTAAATAAAAATAAAATGGAGAATCCTAAGGCAGTATAATATTATTCCCTTAACACTTTTAAAGCTACCGACAAGATATCTCGTCTTTCAGATACTTTTATTGATATTTATTTGTCTATTCATGGAGTTTTTATCTAATTCGTCCTTAGCGATGAATGTGTTAGGATTCAAAATATATATATTTTTATGGTACCAATTTAATTGGAAGAATTGAAGGACGAGATAGTTCGTTCGTAACGTTGAAAGTGTTAATTTAACACTTAAGAGTTAGTTAATTTAATAATATAATTTTATTTATTCATTTTTCTTAAAATTAATAATTGTAAGCATTATACGCTTTTAACATGTTGATTACTTTTCTTTTAATCGAATTCACTTTTTAAACAACCTTAAAAAAAGTATAAACCTTGCGTTTAATTTTCTTTTTTCTTGCAAAGTAATAAACACTCATTCAATGACCTTAAATAATAATCTGCACTTCATCAAAAGTTGAAAAAAAAGAAAGAAAAGAAAAGAAGGAAGGAAACACAATCAAGTTTAAGTGGAGGAACTCAAAAGAAGAAGAAAAAAAGTTATTCAAGCTGCAATTCACACTCGCAAGTTGTTAGTTGATCGTCCAACATTAAAGAAAAAGTGGACAACCAGTCCAATAGAAAAGGGAAAACCGAATCTGCCATGAAGGTGCTAAAGGCTCATTACTCTTACTGTCAGAACCAGCTGCACAGAAACACCAGCCCCGAACATTTATGCGCGCTTGCATTGGCACCTTTTAACTAAGAGCCAATTTTTATTGTCAACGCAGCAAAAGATGGCCGAAACGAAAAGTTTGCGCTCGGGAAATTGATTCCTTATGAACAGAATTCTCATCAGCGCATAAATTATTATTTCTTTGTAGCAAGGCTTTTTTTTTTCTCATTGGGTAATTCTGATTTTTATCGTTAAATTGTATTAATAAGTATTAATTGGAAAAGCTTGTTTTTTTAATAAGAATGGTTATAATTCGTTTTACGAAATGGATTTAGTTTATAATGAAATAAGCCGTTTAGGGTGGCTAACTGATACCCCAAAATATCAGTTGCGTTTGGTTTAGTTAAATAACTTGTGGATATGTTGACGATAATATTCTATTAATAAAATAATATTAACCTGTTAATTGTTTTGGATGAGTATACCCGTTACGGAAAATATAAATTATTTTGCGTTTTGATGATTTTATTCAATGATAGATATTATATTTATATAATAATTGTTTAATTATTAATTAAAGTGGAAAATTCAGATATTATTCTTGTAATTGATTACATTTACCTTGTTGATCATTTAATAACCGTAAAGTCGTTTCAAAATGAAAGTTTACATGCTGATAATTATCAAGATAAAGGTTTGCTCGACAGTTTAAAATTATATTGTTCATATTCAATTGAATATTACATTAATGAGTGCATCTTGTATAGAATATTACAAGATATCTAAACACTATACATTGTTTTCTTGTTACATTGAATGCTTTATCAGTATTGCTTTGAATCTAAATACTATACGTTATTTTCTTATTGCAATGAATGCATTCTCAATTGAATCGAAACATTGTATATTGTTTATTTACAAATTAATCGGCCTTTTTCAAGTAATTGTTAACTGAGTCCAAAAAATAATAATTAAAAGATTACTCAGAGTAATCAAAGAGGAATACTGACACAAGATGGTTATCCATTGTGAATGCAGTCTGTAGACAACTGTTCCTTATTTATCAGCAAAAAAACAGTCCGGATCAATACTTTCAGCTCCTTTTTACCACCAAAATCCAGCAGTTCTTAAAATGCAGACAAAGGAAACCTCCTCGAGTGGTCTTGGAATTCCTGGCGGTACAAGACCGCGGTGGGAAGTTCTGGTGGCGGGAGCGGAGGCAGGCCGAGCTCCATTACTCTCGTCTGTCAGAAGCAGCTGTCCTATGGATATGTCCTCTGTGGATGCTCGCTGAAATGCCCCTGGAGCCTCAAAAATAACCCTCTTTCAAAATTTCCCCCTTCTTGACTCCGTTTTCGGAATGGCCGAGGAGTTGCACTCCTTTCTGCTCGATTGTCTCCGCATCATAAGATAGATATGGACTGAGGCATCTTTTGTTCTTATTCTAGTCCTCTATTTTTCCCTTGTCTTCTTTTTGCTAGAAGAAAAACGGATTATAAGAAAACAGTTTACTATCATCTTTTCACACATTTTTTTTTTTTTCGTCTTTATTTTATTCTGTCCTAGTGTTTTGTGGTGATATTTGCTGAGTTTGAGAAATCTAGAATGCGTAAGAGTTGAATTTCGAAGAAGAAAAGTTTGGGAAAGGAACTGTTACATAAATTTGAGTTCGTGGAAGTTGTTGTTCAACGGGATATATTTTTATTCCATTTTACAACCACACTAACTTTAAACGATTTGATGGTTTTCAGTTTTTCATTGATATGATTCTTTGTTTTGCCAGTGACTGTAGTCTAAGCTCACTGTGTTCAATCACTTATTCCTATGTAACAAATGAACATCTTTATGCTTGTTTTCCTTTGCCCATTGACTATTATCAATGTATTAACAATGGTTCAATGCCAATTTTCATTTTAAACCATGCAGTTTACATTTGTTACATATTTAACAATGTTTTAACGTAAAATTATATTATTTGCTATATTGCTCATATTGACAACGTTTCGTTTCGCTTTTAAAGAAACTGGATCGATATGCAGATATTTGTGGAAAATAATTAGTTAAAAACTACATAATCTAAAGATCAACAGGAATTTGAAAATGAAGAAAGAGTTGCACACCTTATTAGCCATGAACGTTTCATTTTTCAGGGTTTTTTTTTTCCTTATATTTAAAAAAAAATATATTTACCGATAGTCAATATACTATAATTTACGTAACAGACAATTGTTAATATACTAATAATGATTTATTAATAATTATATTCATTGTTTGCTCTTCGATATCATAGCGTTGAATTACATTATCCGTTACAATGATGCATACTGACTACTCGTTTCATTTACAAAAATTATGGAGAATTTTACTGTCATTGGATGAAAATAACAGCTTAAATAAGCGGGAGTGGTCTCTCCAAAACTTTATCTTGTTCGCTCTATAAAGATGTTATAACAGTACGCCATGGCATTGGCATACAAAAGTTACGAATCATTTTTGGCTTGAACTTAACCGAAAATCAAATACCGAATCTATTGTGAGCTTTAGAAGTTTTAGAACTTTACCGAATCTATCGTGTGATCCTTGGCGAGTGTGTTGGGGATTAAGCCATGGTATGAGGTTAAAAGTACCCAAAAATCTAGTCAGATATGTTCTTCCCAACCAAATGAAATAAAAATTTAATATCTAACTTAAATTAATGCTCCAAAATCAAATGCCAACTTTGATATTTTTTAATCATTCCGTTTTTGAGTTTTCACATTTACAGGCTTTTGAAAGTACAGACAGACAGATAGATGGCCAACCATTTGTTGGATTTGGCTTAAAATTCGATGGGCGTCTATACTAAAGATGTGAAAACTGTGTATTAAATTTTATCTATCTAGTTCTCTTCGTTTTGTAGTTAGTACAGCAAATTACATTTGAACAGCTGGAAGGGCAGACTTACTCTGAAAGAGTTTGCTCAAAATACTACAGAAATCTTTAAAGTTGGTGTAAAAATCGTACACCAAATTTCAACAGTCCAGCTCAATACGTTTTTGGATTATTTTTGCCACAGACAAAAGGCAGCTTTACAAAAATGTGTTTTTCGAATTCAGAGAGGTATAAAATGTGTAGATTCGTCAAAATCTTAAAATTGAAGGTTATGAAAATTACTGTACTTTTCTCTGTTATTCATATATGAGAAAGTAAAAGCTTTATTATCAGATCAACAAAACTCGAAAGAAAAAATGCGTTACAAACTTTCATACTTATAAATCATTCTTTTTTTAAAATTTTGTTTTTAAAAAATCTCGTCTCCTTCTGCATAATAATTTAAAAAAAATCTACATTTTTTATGAAATTAATGTCATATAAAATATTTTACAAAGCATGAAACATATTAATAAGCTTTCAACCCTCAGAAGCGAAGGGTCTGAACCATAACACTGGAAAAGTTGAGCTATTCGGAAACAATCAGTCCGGTTGTCGTGTGTGAGTGTCTCGTTGCGTGATCCCATTGACGTATGGAAATTACAAGCTGGTGAATACTTCTCTGATACATTTTGCGGAAATTGGTCTTTTTCACTATGAATAACTGCTATCAGCTGTCCCGTTTCATTGTTGTCTTTCATTGTGAGGTTATATTTTTCTGCAACAAAAAGAAATAGGCCATATTTTCCTGGAATTCATTTCCATAGAATATGCTGGAAGATACTTATTGAACATTTGAGGTCAGGTGAGAATAAACTTTATGCGGCTTTGACTTGTAAATAAAATTCAGTACAATGGAAGCTTCCAATTGATCTCATTGGATTCAAATCTCTTTTAAGTGAATTTGTTTCCACTTTTTTTTACATTTAGAAGTTTTTTGTATTAAATAATAATGCTTCAGAGATGCAGGTGTAATGCAATGCAAAGTCTTTGGTTTAGTTTATACTATAAACAAACCAAACACATCAGTTTTTGACGCGTTAGTTTGTAATATGAACTTGTTTCCTAATAAGAGGTTTTTAGAATTATGAATTTAATTTAAGAAAAGTAATTTTCAAAGAAGTAAGTTGGAATAAAGAAAAAAATGAAGTATAATAAATTGTAAATAATATTTAATAAATTGAAAGTAAATAACAAGTGAGTTATGAGTAATATTTAATAAATTGAAATGAAATAATAAATAAATTATGAGTAATATTTAATAAATTGAAAGGAAGTAATAAATAAATTATAAATAATATTTAATAAATTGAAAGGAAATAATAAATAAATGATAAATTATATTTAATAAATTGAAAGGAAATAATAAATAAATGATAAATAATATTTAATAAATTGAAAGTAAATAATAAGTTAATGATAAATAATTAATGACGTAATTATAGCAAATAATGTATAATAAATCGGAGATAAATCATATATAATAAATTGAAACAATTAAATAATGCATTTTAATGTAATTCTGGAAATATATTTCTTTCAAGTTTTTTTATTTGCTAAATATGGTTATAAACTTATTTTTAAAAAATCCTCATATTCTTTATTAGGGGTAACCAAAGACCAAAATAATTTATTATTTTGGTCTTTGGTTACCCCTAATAAAGAATATGAGGATTTTTTTTTCTAGAAAAGTCAGACTCTTTTTTTATTATTATTATTTCTTCAATGTCCATATTTCTTTGTATTAATTTTCTGCTTGGATTGAGTTAATGCATTATTATTGTCTTGTAAATTAACAACTAGCTGAAAAAGTTAATAATAAATATTCATATTAACTATTAGTATTTCATTTTAAGTAGCATTTTTTCCCCAACATGTTTGAATAAAAATTTATTTTTTGAAATTGAAATTAACCTATTTTTAATCCAACCTAAAATTAAGATCCTATACACAAGATATGAAACACTTCTGTTCTGCAAGGAGTAAACTTGTAAAAAGCACTAATGTCCCATTTTTGCTTCTTTTTTTTTTCCTTATTTTTCTTTACACTTACTAGACAAAAAGTGCCAAAAACTCTTAGGTTTTATAAAGGCTTAGAAGGAAAAACTCGCCAAAAAACAAAAATCTTGCCAAGCGTGTCCAAAATTTTTGCGAAGACTAAGCACGGGATAAAAGCCAGTCTAAGGGAGCTTCTGCAAGCCGTTTGGGGGTGGGTGGATAGAGGGGAGGGGTCATGATTGAAAATTGATTATGCCATTAGTTCCACTGCCACACGTAGAGAGGCTGCTGCTTTTCGAGAATTAGAATTGGCAGAATTGAAAAGATTGTTCGAATCTTGCAGAATAAATAGATAGAATCGGGAGAGTTGAAATCTTACGGAATAAATAATGGAACAGAGACCCCTTGTGACTTTCCCACAATACAATAGAGCAATATTTTGTACAAATTTCGTTAATAGCCCTCTTCAATTTCTTATTCTTTGATCTCTATTTCTGCCTCTCGGTATTGGTGTATTAATAAAGATATTAACGATAAAATTCATGCTCGTTGAATTATTAGGATTTACTAATGGAAACAATCGCCTAATTAACCATGCCCGATTCTGTGCTCTTAGGCAATTAAATTTGCCTCTCTAAGGGACAATAATACTCCGATAAATTAAATGGTGCGAACGAGTGTTACTGAATCTATCCGAATTGGGGTGACTTTAATTTTGGAGTGTTAGCTTAGGTTCTTTATTTTAGTCAGGAAAATGAACTTTTGCATATAAATGCTTGAGATAACACAATTTGGTGAATATCATTTGTGATAACAATGGATTTGTAGGTTAGATAATTATTACAATAAGCATAGTAAACATTCTTTATCATTTCTTTATTTACATTTTCAGCATTTGCTTTCATATATTAAGACATTTATTGTCTGATGATCGATTAAATTTCATGCGACAATCAGATCACCAGATATTTCTGAAAGATGTAAGATCATAAGATATTTCTGTAATTTGTAATATTATTTAGATATTTCCAAAATACATTTAAATATATGACTTATTACATTTGCCGTACTTCTAAAATATTAGGGTCGCGATGGTCAGGTAGTAAGGTATCGGCTCCAGAACCGGTAGGTTTCAGCTTCCAGACCAGATTCAAAAAATCATCCACCAAAGATCTGGTACGTGTTAAATCCATCGGGGACAATCTTTATCCCGCTGATACACCGTGGAAGGGCGAATAGAGAGATGTCACCTCATGTGTCTTTCTCGTAATTTGCCCATGGTTCAAACTTACAACATCTGCTCCCAAATAACCTTATCCTGCTTTAAAATGGAACATTCATATAACTAAGTTAAATGTCCAAGATAATTAGAACAATTTCTTCCTTTAGAAATATGACATGATTTTCCTTTGCATGTGAACATTCACAGATTTTGAACCATTAAGCAGTGATGGTTTAATTTTTCTGCCTGCTGAAATAATCTGTTCGCTCTCTAATAACTCTATAGATAGTTTTGCTCATATGCTTTATTTTATCTCAGCTAATACAATGATTCAGTTTAATAAGAGTAAGTCGGAATTAATTATCGTCAGTCAGAATGACCTATTGATTAAATATATAAAAAAATAATAACTGATGTTCATTCAATTATAAATAGTTTAATAAAATCATATTTATAGCTGTAGACATTAATTTTATTTTCTCTTATTTAATATACCGTTCTAAAACTGTTTGCATCAGTTTTCTATCATCTCCCCCCCCCCCCTTCTTTTTCAAATATTTCTTTTTCGTTTCTCTGCATAATGAAGTGTATCTAAAATATTCAACTAAAGTACCGAGTCTTTTTCTTTTGTTGTTGTCATTTTATCACTTGACTCAAAACCTACAATTTTAGAGCCAACTTACGTGGATTTTTCGAAAACTCTCCAACCTCAAGTGATTATTAAGAGATGGAGCCGCCGCTAAACATGTTTAGGTTTAAAAACTTGGAGAAATAAAAAAAATATTTTTAAAAAATGCCTTGAAGGTGAACGCTTTTGCAATTTCATATTACGATCTTTCAGCTGCTCTCAACCTAACAGATAACCGTATTCATTTATTTACTTTTATGCTTCCCAAAGATTCAAGATACTCACTCCATCTCTTCCACCCAAACAAATGAAATTTACTTCGAGTTTTACTGTATAAACAAAGTTTCTTTAAATCTCTTCGAAGGCAAGGAAACCGAAGGAAAAAAATCCTGATTGAATAAATAAAGCAGAAAGAAGGAAAGAGAGAGAGAAAGAGAGAAGAAAAAAATTCGTATGAAAAGACCAAGACTGGCATGAATATTTGATCTCACCAGTGGACTGCATTTCATTAAAAACGTTCTCTTTATGGAAGTTTTCGCCTTTTTGTGAGCGGAGGTTTCCTCTGTGACAGTAGAAACCAGTGATGAAGACTAGGAAGATAGTCTTGGCCAAAGAAAGAAGACGAAGAAGAAGAAGAAAAAAACAGCGAGGGAGATAGACGGAAGACGTAATAAATAAAATTAAAAGAAGGGGCAAATGATCAAGATTTCCTCGTGATTTCCTGTTCTCCGTACTTTAATTAATTAGGATTCTAATTAATATTTTCCCTTATTTAACGAAGTTCAGAGAAATGGAAATAAGAAAAGCCAAATTTTCTCGCAGGGTTGTTTGATCTTGGGATGTCTGATTTTCCCGATAAAATTGCGTAGAACATCATTGGAGTGTGAAGCTTATTTTTTTTTAATTGCAACTTTGGCTCTTTGCTCCACCAAAAAGTTCCGACAGAGAGAAACTGAGTTCCTTCAGGTTTAAATAGGCGCTAAAGAGATTTGAGTTGACTTTTTTTTAATTACGATTCATTTCATTCAGTGTTTATTTAGAGTGGGTTTTTTCCCCTTCTAAAAATCAGGGGAATGCATATCTGCGGAGAGATTTGGACTTGTTTGCGCCGAAGAGTTGAACTAGATTACTGTCTGTTTTACTTCCAGATGTTTTAAATCAGATTGATTGTAATAGTTATTTGTTTAATCAGCTATGTAATTTATGTTTTCTATTGTATTCTGTATTTCAAATATTATGCAATATTAACATAGGTTTTGATTTTTGTTTGTTTGGGAGATTCATATCACAAAATCATATGAAGCAGTCTTCGTTAGCAGTCTATTTTTTTAAATATCTACTTTCATTAGCGGTTCCATAATTATCTTGCCTTCTCTTTTCAAACAACAGATGGTGTTAACCTTTTTTTTAATTACAACCTTGTCTCTGCTGCAATGGCTCTTTGCTCCACCAAAAAAGTTTCTACAGAAAGAAACTGAGTTCCTTTAGGTTTAAGTAGGCGCTTAAGAAATTTGAGTTGACTTTTTTAAAAGTTACAGTTCACTTCATTTATTGTTTATTTAAAGTTGACTTTATTTTCTGCTAAAACTCAGGGGAATGCATATAATTTGGAATTTTTTACATAGAAGAATTGGAATTAGATTACTGTCTGTTTTACTTCCGGATATTTTTAATCGGGTGCTTCATTGTAATAGAAATCAGGTACTTAATTGTCATAGTTATCTATTTAATTAGTTACGAAGTCGGTGTTTGCTTATTGCCTTTTCATATCATGAAATCAGATGAAGTATTCTTCGTTAGCTATCTAATCTTCAAATTTCTATTCTTGCAGCGGCTGCATAGCTTTACTACCTTCTCTTTTCATACAACAGATGGCGTTACCTTATTAATTTCAAGATATATAGTCTTCCCCGTGATGTGGGAATCTGGATTCGATTCCCAGTTCAGGTAGGGCTGTTCTTCTGTGTTCTACTTAGAGGTGTATGAACGTCCCCTCTGTAAAAAGGGGTTGCGCAAGTGAATATGACGCCTGAAACAGCTATATCGTATTCTTAGCCCTATTTGGCGCTACTTATTACATCGATAGAGTGGCTAATATGTTGGCATTATGAGAAATGTTATTTCTTCCCGGTATTTTATTCACAGACATTTTAGTAATGATTCAACTTGCAATACGGTAATTAAAAAAATCTGTAACTGTAATGCATTCATTATGTATTATTATAAAAAATAATGGAATTGAAAAGAAGTACTGAACATTTTGATCATGCTTTTACAGCTCATCTTCTAAATCTCTAAAACCGCTTGTGCAAACACTGACAATAAATTATAATTTTAAAATTACGAAACTCATTGACTGATGCTTAGTTCTGTCTCTTTCTGGAATGTATATAACTATGTTTGATATATCCCCCTTTCAAACCTTATATGAATTGATAAATCCAAATATATTATACTAATGAGTGTTTATAAGTTAATGCTGATTTATCGCACAGAATATTGCTATGATATCAACTTCACTTCTGAGATATTGCAGAAATCATTTTCTCTTAATTGCTTGGCCCTTAAAGGATCGGAATTAATAAAGTTTGTAGAGAAATCGAACTTGATTTTTACCACAAAAATATATTGTTCGGGCTTTTTTTTTCTTCTTTGCAATTTACTTATTGAAATATGAGCTTTCCTAAACTTTTTAATTTTCTTTTAGATATTTGATCTAAAAAAATGTCGGCACTCCATCAAAGTGAAATAGTTGCTCAAGGTAATAGAATTATATACTTCATATCTATGAACAAACTCTTTATTATTTTTACCAGAAAAAAAAGGTCTAAAGATCAGATTGTCGGGTCCATTAAAGAGCAAAAGTCAGAAAACAATTCTTCATTGCTTTTTTTTATATTTATTATTATTATCACTATTATTTTTCTCATTTTCTGACCATATTTTTTTTCTTACTTTCCCGCATCTAACGTTTAAACATCTCTCAATCTTCTGCTCACTGTTTACGTAGCCTTCGATTTTTCTGCCACATTTTTCTTTCTTTTTTTTTTTTTTCTTTCTTCTACCACCAACTAGAAATCGATTCTTTTTCCTATTCCTTTAAATAGCAGTTAATAATGGTTTTCCTTGACTCCTGGAATTCGATTTTGTTCGGAAAGAAAAAAAGAAAGGAAAGAAAAGAGGGGGTGCCGTTTGAGATGAAGGTGGGTGGGATGTGATGAGCAGAAAAGGCAGACGACTTAATATCGCCCTCGTTTAAGGGGTTAATTTCTTCGATGTCGAAGGTTGCGGAACCTCTTTGCACTTGAGTGATGAACCCCATGAGAAGGATGGCGAGCTGGCTTGACTTATCTTCTAAAACGGTTTAGTTGAAGAACTTATTGAAAAAAAGAACTTTTTTTTTCTCACCATCTTTTTCATTTACTGATAACCATTAAGTACGCTTAGTTAGATTTAAATTTTAATGGTTAATTACCACTTAAGAGCTTAAAGTGTTTAAATATGAGGCTTAATTTTTTCCCCTAGCGATAAGAGTTTTAACTATTCGGCTTCATTTAGATAACTGTTATGTAATCAGTCTCCTATTAAATATAATTTTGGGGTTGGGTTTCATTTCGGTTAAAGATATCGCTTTAAAATTTTAATGAGCTAATTAACAATACAATTTTTAAATCAATTTGGAGTAGCAATTTATGCATTTAAAGAATTTTTTTTCATTCCAAAATATGATAAAGTTTGTCGCATGGCTAGTTAGAAAATTGTTTAGAAAATTAAATGGAAATGGATGTAAGTTTCTTTCGAAACCTTATCCTCCAATTCTGTCATGTTTTGGCGATTTTTGTAAATGGCTGTGACAGCCAAAACACTTTTCACTTGTATGGAATGAAAATTGTGATTGTGAAGTCTTCTTCCTCTAAGCACGGTACAGAAGGAGGAAGTTTGTTCCAAAAATTATTTTTATGTTCCGAAACATGATTTTAACATGTAAAAATAAAGGTTAATACAACTTAATTAAATTAAACAGCATTAAAAAATCAATTCTAACCATTTACTGTACTAAAGTCTGAATAATGTTTTGAATATTGTGTCTCAATTGTGTTTTGAATTATGTATTCTTCCAAAGTTCTGTTATGTTTTTGGAGATTGCAGTATGTTAAATCTGTTTGCGAGATCCAAAATGTTTTTCGCTGGTATGGAGATAAAATTTTGATTGCACTATAATTGTAGGCACCTGACCATGGTTCAGAACGCTGAGGTTTATTTCAAAAATGTACTTTCGCTTTGGAAAACATGATCTTAAACGTGTAAAATGAAAGGTTAATGTAAATCAATTAAATTAAACATGAGACGTTAAAAATATTCTAATATTTCTAACCATTTACTGTACTAAAGTCTGTAATCATTGAATTGGCACAGTATAGGCAAATATGGCTCTTGCGCTAAAAAACAACACAAACAAACAATATCTGGATAATATTTTGATATCTGGATACAAGTCTGGATAATATTTTGAATACTGCATTACACGTTTTGAAACCAAATTTTGTTTAAAATATGCGACGGATCTCGGATCAACTCTAATATTCCTTTTAGACGTATTACCTTAAGGCCAACTCTATTTATTACATGATGAACCTGTTGTGATTTAACATTCTCTAAACCATGATGGCATTCTTGCTTTATATTTGTGGGTTTAATTATTTTACGCTTAAATTTTGTATCTGTTTAGAAGTTTGAGATCGCAAGTTATTGGAATTGAAATGAAACTGCAATCCAAACATCAATATAGCTGCTATATACATGATATTTTGTCCTTATTGTGCAATATCAGACAATATTCTGAAATTTTTTTCCTATTTGGATCGTGAAGGTGTTCAAACAGACTGTTTTGTATAGTTAGTTGACAGAGTGAAAATTATGTCTGAGTTTTAAAAATTTTCTAAGCTTTATCCATTTGAAAAATTTACATGAATTCGAAAATTATTCACTACGGATATTAATTTATCTCCTTGTTTAGGACATAAATTCAACATATTATTCCATTGTTCGAATATATCATGAGTTGTGTACAAAAGTAAATATTAGTCACTGATTCAAATCTATAAATAAAGCCATTAATAGTTTATATATAACGCTACTGCTTTTAACAATTACCCTTCAGATAATTTCTCTTTAATAACTTGAATTGAATATTTTGTTTCGTTATACTTGGATCCAATAATCCTACTTTTGATAATGCCATCCATTGAGTACCTATTATTGTAACTTTCAGTAATTGTTTCGAACCGATTTTGTAATGTATGCCGTGTGAAATATTGATTAATTTGAATTACAATAATACTTCACTTTTGTGTTTCTACAAAAGAGATACTCAATTAAAATTTCGAACATTCATATCATTTAATTGTTCAATGAATTATTTAGTTGTAATAAATAGTTACACTTGATAAAGTGTGTTTGCAATATAATTATTGTTCTTCGTAATTTGTTACAAATGAAAGCGCATTATTTATTATTTATTTTAAATATCTGATTATCTCCAATGTGATCGATAATTTAGCCTTTGTTAGTAAAACTTTAAATGGCATTTATCTATTTTGGCAATAAAATATCTATAGTTTAACTTTTGTTATATTGTCATTCCTGTTTAAAGCAACGTTAGAGCTATTATTACGACGTACAGACCTCGCAATTTTGAACCACTGTCAGAGGGCAAAGACGACACCTAAGCTGTCACCCCCTCTCCAAATTGCCACATCACAACAGCGGGAAGACATTTAGTCCCTACGGATTTAACGTTCACCAGACCCTCTTACAAGGCAGTTCTTTGGTGGAATCAGGTCTCGAACGTAACCCTTCCGCTTACGAAACTATTATCCTACCACCAGGTGACCACGACATTATAATATATCTATAGATTGATGCTTTAGGAAATAGATAACTGGATAATTACCTATTAACTAGATAGAATTGTAAATTGTTCACATTATTAAATTTTATGCTTTTATTTTTTTAAATGCTTACTAAAATAAGTTTGTGTAGTAAAACTAAATTTTATTTTACTTTAAAATAAAAATCAAAGAATTATTAATTTATTTTAGCAAGTGTATGTATTTTGCTTTCCCTACCTATATAGATCAAATAAATGCAGTCGGTATAGGGCGAAGGAAGAATTAAACATGTCTTACTATTTTAGAGTAATATAATAATGGTATAAAGACGCATTTAATATTTTAAAACTAATTATAAGTCAGGGATATTCGCTTAGCGTAGAATCAAAGTAATTAAATCCACAAATTTAGGGCAACACTTTCTTTAAGCCGTGAAGAAAATTATTCGTCATGTTTCGTGTCTGCGCCTAGCATTGAAAAAATGTAAAAGAGTATAAAATTGGATTGAATTGCATGCTAATTTTATGAATAATAACCTGGGTTAACCTAAATATTTTAAAATGAACTCATAATGTCTCTATTTATTTAAAAATAGTCGTCACTGATCTGCATCCTATCATAAAACACCTTGAACATAAAACTGAACTGAAGGAACAAATATTGAGGGCACTTTAACCCCCCCCCCCCCAGTTTTACAAATTGAATATTATTTTTCCAGCCCAAAAATAATTATGGTTGGCAAGTCACCAATGAAACTCTGTTTGAACTCATCCGACCAGCATTTACAAAAGTAGTACTACGAATTGGAACATTTACTTATGGACCGTTAAGTTCAGACCCCCACTCTCCCTCTCTCTCATCCGAATGAACGTTTGTTGCCAAAACTTTTCATGCGTTTCAAAACGGGAATGTGTTATTGTTCCTGTGCATCCCTTTCCCACTACGCTACTGCACACTGGCATCGCCCATCGCAATCCAGACATGCGTGCGAGTTCGCAGATTAACTGTAACTGTCACTGAATGACGGCAACCTAATTTTCCAAAAATCCCCTTTTCCCTCCTTTTGCTACAATAGTTACAACTTTTTGGGAAGAGCAACGTCATTGTAGTAATCCTCAAAACGAAAGATAAAAGAATTTGAAAAAGCAAAAAAAAAATCATGCTTTACATGCGTTGAGAGGAGTTAAAAGTGCTCATGCAATGCGTCGGGGGTTTGGAGATGAGGACACGTGATTATGACGGATCGTATGCGCGTGATTTGAATCACGACTTTCACTTTGGGGTGTCGTGTTTTTGGTGGAAAGTCATTTTGGGGCGAATCACATTGTGTGTAGGTGCAGGCTTTGTTATCAATGCGATTTCATATTTATGCGGTGATAAGCTAACTTTTATCTGAATGAAGCGACGTTTAGTTCTTTTTTTATATAAACTGTGCGTTGAGAGAAAAGGGTAACCTTCCTGACATCATGAGTGGGATAAATATTTAATGCCCATCAGGTATTCGTCTCTTGAATACCAAAGAGTTGTCCCTAACAATGTATGATCTTCCATGGCTATTAGCTAATTCGTTTTAGAGAATACTATACCGAACTGTGTTAATTAAGATTCATGTTTACTCTACTTAATTATTATTTGTTCAGAAGCCTCTGATGACTCTTTAAAGTATTTTTTATTGTATTTATTAATATTGTAAGATGTCTATTATATCTTGAATTCTAATTAAGGTGTGTGTTTGTCAGTGTTTCACTGTGTGTGTGTGTTCGTCCGTCTCTCTCTCTCTCTCTCTCTCTCTCTTTGTGCGGCCATGTGTGAATGTATGTGGTGATGTTTTACAAGAAAGACCGTTTAACTCAGAGTTAAGAATATGTGCCTTGGAACGAATTTTTCAAATTTTAGATATAATTTTGATTAATTAAAAATTAAACGAAATTCTGACTTTTTTTCTGCAATAGTTATTATTGCATAAAAATTGTTGTTACACCATTTTATAACATAAAAATCTAAACTATTATTGCATATTTCAAAAGAATTTCTCCCATTTTTAAAAGTACAATTTTCAGGTTTTGTAATATCTTCAGTTATTTTTTCCTTGACATATTTTTTGGAAATTAAGGTAGAAGGATTATAAATTTGCATGGAGAATGTTGCAATACTTGAGGTGGTTTTGAGAATCTGACTGATTAGGGGATAAATGAAACTTTTTTAACAATAACAGTATTGTGTTATGGAGCTTGCCTCTATTAAGAAGGTTCGGGTGTTAAATGAATACATGTAAGTGCATTAAAATAACATAGCTATAAAATTTGTTCTTAATTGATGGGTGAAATTATTTTGTTGATTCAGTAGAAAACATTATTATGCTTAAGAGAGTTTATTAAAATTAAGAAAAGCATCTTTATTTTTGGTGAACTATTTATTCCCTAAAATAGCTACAATTTAATAAAATTCCCACATATGTGTCAATAAATAATGTATATTTTTATAATTTAATCTAGTTTATTTTAGGTAACTGATTTGGGTCATACTGTTGTGAAAGTTGAGGTTCTTGAAAATTCCTTTTTTTATATAAAAATAATGTGAATATTTTAAATTTACTTTAAAATTGAATTTATATCAATGCTTTTTACAGTTATAATATTAGTTTTTTATTCCCAAAATCGATTAAAACAAAAAAAAATTGCAATCAAATTTCGTAGTTTCTTCTATTGAATAACCATGCCTTATACCGGAATACTTGTGGTTCAATACATATATGTTGAATTAGTTATACCAATTTTATTTTGAGTTTTCCGATAATTAATTTATTTTTGTTGGTCACTATTTATTCACTAAAAATGTCATAAGCGATAAAACATTTATGAGTTGTCAGTTATTGCAAAGCCTAACCGAATAACTGCATTCTGCTGCACCATTTTGCAATTAAAATAAACCTTGTCTAATCTTTTAAAAATTAGTCACTCACTTCTATCGGTTTTTCATTTTCCCCATTTATTCTAAAAATTAACCGTTAGTCAAATAAACCGTAACCCAAATAAAATCGCCGACGCTTTATGTTCTAAACGAAATTTAAAATATAAAGAATCATTTAGAGTGTAGAAAAATATTATCAACTACTTCCTATCGATTTAAAAAAAAAGTTTCACCAAGAAGAAGAATTTTTCACTAAATATTCAACAACAAAGAAAATGCCGAACAGCATTCGTGTGTCTTCTTAAAACTAAAAATTTACTTCAGTATTCTTTTCAATTATATTTCGCTTTTTGTTTATCGATGACAGCCATGCTGGTTAAGAAGAAGCGAGTGAAAAAATGTTTTTAATAAAGTGAAAGATCTTTGAAGCTGTTAGCGTTATGAAATTGGAATATCGAGTTATGTTTATGTAAGAGAAATAAACTGTACCACAGCAAACGTGTGTAGAAATTAATTCATCGGAATGTATATTTTTACGGTGCATTTTTATTAGTTCAAATTTCCGATCTTTTTATTCAAGCATTCTTCAAATCTGTTCCATTTATTCAAGAGCCATTTTTTTTTCACCCTCTTGAATTTTAAATAGTTTTGAGCCTTGAAGATTTAGCATAATTCTTTTAAGAATACGATGTTATTATATCGCAGATAATGAATGCGGAATTTTTCTTCCAATTTATGCCTCATACAACAGATTATTGCCTGCGTATAAAAATTGTTTTGAGGAGCATTGATTATTGGTGAAAAGTTCTGATATAATAAAGTAGAAATGTCTTGGAATATTTAAAATCTGGAACTTTTGATTGCATTGCATTTCTGGAATAGATTACCATCCTTTAGAAGATATCTTTGATGTCTTTAAATAGTCATTACATTTTTATTTTAAAGATGTTTACATTGCGTTTATTAATTATAATTAATCCACATTTCTGCATCTGCATTATCGAAATCCCTGATTTGTTAAAAGTACTTAATAGTGACTAAAACCATCAAGTTATGAAGATCTCTGGAATTTTCAAGAAATGTTGTTGCGTTGATTTAATTTATAATTGGTCTTATTTTTTTTAATAAATAAGAAAATCCAGTGCTTTTATTACTAAACTATAAGATCCGACGATCGCATATTTCAGACCTATTTCTAAAAGCATGGCAATGAGCACCGACTTACTTAAAGCATGTAAGATCCGTCGAAGGCTCAGGAATTAATATGGGGATTATCTTCCCTGATGATTTCTTCCTCATCTGACTATTGTTAAAACCGCGAGGTCTATTTTAAAACAGCTCTCTTATAACATTAAAATTGGGTTTTGATTAAATTTAACTAAACAAATTAAGATTGCGTCACTAATAACAGTAAATATTACATATTTTATACATTTTGCTTTATTTTAATTCAGTAATATATGTTTTAGAAGAATACTAAGTTTAATAATAAATCGTTGATGCGCTAAATTAAGATTAAATTAGTGAAATTTTCTACTCATTTCTCTTAATATTCTAATTCCTAACTGCACTCCGAAGAATTCAACAAATACAGAAAAGATTTACAACTGAAAAACAAATACAAAAAAGAAAGACAAATACAAAAAAAATGTTTTAAATATAGTCATGAAAGTCAGGCTTAATGGAACTTGGAAATAATACATTTTTACATTGACATTAAGTTGACGACAATGTATCGATTACTAAACAAACATATTCAAATTCTGTCGTAGAAAAATAATTTGGCAGGAAGAATCCGAATCTTCATGAATGATATGGCACAAGAAGTGCCATATCATTCATTAATGTCGATAGAGATGAGTGAAAACAATTATTAAAAGCAAATGAAATCGTAAAGTAAGTTTCAATTGTGTACTAACCTACTGAAGTCGTGAAAAATCCTGCACTCAATTCGACATTTCCTTACAATAAAAAATGCATCTCGGATGTTATTTATTTTTTGACGGCGAGATCTCACTCACTAAAGAGATACGTTCAAAACATGAAATGGAGCACGAATTTTAGTAATTAGAAATTCCAGGCAGAAGAAAAACTAGAAGAAACAATTTTAAAAAACAAATCGGCAAAAAAAAAAAAAGTCGGTAAATAACTGGAAATAAGCGACATTTTTCACATCCGCGACATTTTTCACATACATTTCAGTAGTTTTTTTTTTCCTTGGCATATAGATGGCTGACATTTATTTGTGACAGTGATGTCTCACTCATTAAATAAATCTCCTCAAAATATGAAATTTAGAGAAATTTAGAAAATGGAACATTATTTATTAAAATACAAAAGAAATCAACAAAGTCAGTTGTTAAAAGAAAAATCAAATCATATAGAAAATGTAATACTGAATTTCTCATATTGAATTTCACAGTTCTTTGTTGTGACACACATATCCCAGAGATTTATTTATGACAGCGATGTCTCACTCGCTAAAGAGATCCGTTCAAAATATGAAGTGGAGCGAGAATTTGGCAAATGGAAAATGCCACATTGTTCGTTTAAGTCCGACAGAGATTACAGCCAGTGTCGCGTAATTGATTCTTCGTTCCTTTGCTCATCAACCACTTTGCCTTCCATCCGATAAAATACCCCTTTCATCCACAAACTCTTTAAAGCTCCTGCGAAACTCAATCACTCTTTGCCGCCAATCACTTTGCCCGAGGGCAATAGGGGGGTGAGCAAGGTGTTGACGTTCGCAAACAAACGATCCAGAGAAGGCCTGGGATAGGCATGGCAATTGTTTGGCTTTGCTCAGTCAACATTGAGCAGGGTTGGAGCGTGATACGGCAGCAGCAAGTGGGGGCACGGATGGGAGGGGGGCGGATTGGGTAATCTTTTCGCATACATGGTGCCTTCTCTCCCCCTCTTTCCGACCCCTTTCTTGACATTGCCACGAAAGGACGGCATATTAGATGTATTTTGATATTTTGGACCGATTTCTTGATGCTTGTCTCCGGTATGGATTCTGTTATCAGTGATCGGAGATACTAATCGAATTTTGAAGTAGAATCTGGGGTGTTGCAGGAAGTTTAGAAAGATGATGATGTATAAGTTCATTAGATGTGGTGGGAAGCGAGAATTTATGCCTGAGTTAAGATGCATTAATATTATTTGATATACATCTGAAAATTTAACTGCAGGAATGCAGTGAAGAAATTTTATATTCATGTCTGGAAAAAATTGGTGCTACTTACTTTAAATTGTAATTTTGAAGCAAATATATGTTCTAGAGAATTTTAACATGATATTCAAATTTTAAAAGAAAAAAATTAATTCAATCATGCAACTGACAGAAAATTTATCATTTGTTGAGTAATATTTTAAAAGTAATCTTACGTATTAATCAATTTATATATAAGAAATATAAAACTATTTTTCAGCCCATTATTTTACAAATGTACGGTTTTTTAAAATTAATATCTTTGCTGTTGTTGATTTTTGGTTATATTTTATTATAGGGCGATGTTAATACCCTGATGGTAATATCTATTCCAATTATGTCTGATTTTTAAAAAAAGCTTGAACTGAATGGGACCATATTTTAATTTTATTTTCAAGCTTATATTAATTATATTGATAACGAGATTTGGAAACATTGCTTCAAAATAGCTATCACTCTATCTGACTGAAAGAATTATTGCATGATTACATTTTCTTATCTTAAAATATTAATTTTATCGGAATGTTTATAAATTTGTTTAAAATTGCTTTTCTGGGTCAATTTTTACTATCATGGTGATATTTACATGTAGTAGGTTTATAACAGATTATTAACCTGTTTTATAATAAATAAATGTTTACTTTTATTCGTTCTTACATGGCCTTAATATGTTTCAAGCTTTACCAAAGGATGGTGTAAAGTATTAAATATCAATTTGAAAATAACTAAATTTTTTGAATTATTTTCATTTCCTTTTGATCTTCCTTCTAGCCATGCTAATTCATATTGGGGAACATGATGTTTAGGAATAATAAATATATTTTTTATGAATACAAAAATACGAAATTACCTTTTAATAATTACTAATCGAGGAATTGTTTTCATTTAAATCAATTGCTCATTTTATCCATTTATATAACTATTGCACTAAGGTTTATCTTTCATAGCACATGATGCAACGAATTTAGCTATAAATGCCACATTATTCCAAAATATTGGTCCATGTCCAGATAGCAAAAGTCCGGATTGGATGGATAATAGTATATGCCCTAATTATGTACGCATGGTGACATCGCTATTGGTCAGATTTCGATAACCACAAACAGTTTGGTCTCAGACCTTGGAAACCGGGCTTTTTTATGACATTAACAAAAAATTACCAAAAATGCAAACCGTTGCAAGCCACAATAACTTCTATGATGGCGTAATCTCTAATTCTACAAATAAACTAGAAATGCGACCACCTTGACGTCTTGTACATACTGGAGTTTGGTGTAGACTGAAAATCTCAAGAAAATTCATAATTTTTGCGATCTTGGTCGTAATCTGATAATCACAATAAATCTGTGCGTAAAAATTAATACTAATTTGAGATATCATATCCTTTTTCTGCCAGCGAGATACACAATGAACTATTACAGCAATTATAATGGCGCATTGATGCCTAAATTTAAATTGTCACGATCTTCTATTAGGTAAAATAATGAAATTTAACAAATGTCACTTTTATATCAATGACAAACTTATATCTTTTTGTATTTATGACAAATGCCACTTATGTCACTTTTATTCAATATTTTTTATTTAACCATGCGTAATACATTTGAAGACAAGACGATCTTTCATTTTAATCTGGAATCTTCCGGAATATGAATAACCTTGAGCCACAAAAATCATTAAACCTTCCACAATGTAAACAAATTTTATGACTTCATTGCTGATTTGATCCAGGAATGATTTATTATTGAAAATGAGAGGTGAATCGTTTGATTATGCTGTCACATGGTGCTAAAGTGCAGATTTATTCTTTTATTAGTCGTCGTTTCCAGTATCTCCATCAACCTTGCTACAAAAAAAGAGGATTCCTTATTAATGACTTCCACTTTTTTATTTAAGTGTAGAAACCCTTAGTGGTTATATTTAGTTGACAAAGTTGAATAAAAAGAGATGCAACATGATATTGTGAATACCGCTTCTAGATCTCCATGTTTGATCATGTAAAAGTTATTTTATATGGTGGAGTTTATCAAAACTTCTTTTATTTCCAAATGTTTCAATAAATAAAGAAGAAATAGTTAGCTGTTATTAATTGAATTAAACCGAAATTAATTAGTGGTGTATTTTTTTATTTCTTTTTTAGTTATATAGTTGACTAAATTTTTGGGCGAAAGTTTGCATAAAAACGCTTATTGATGTTTACAAATAATTACTTGTACGAAAAATGTGAAAAGTCAATAGACTACTAACTAAAGCATTAATTATTATACATAACTTTCTTCTTACAAAAGGTTAATTAATGTTTAAACTAATAAAACTGTCTACTACAGTTATAACGTCACTTAGCAATTGTGTCATAATAAGCAACGTGATAAGGAAATGTTTAATTTTTTAAAATATAGCAAAATTAATGGTTTCTTAACAAAATCAAGCAAAGTATTTGAATACTTGACGAGGTTAATTTAATAAAGAAAATTGTCAAGAGAAAGATAGTGTTTTAGCAAATTTTAATTTATTGTTTTATTACTCATTTAAGTGTTTCATTTTCTTTACTATCTAATAAAATGACACTTTCTATTTCGAGAATATTTTCTTGTTTTGATTCAAATGGAAATCCATTGAATACTTGACTCATTAATGTGTTCGAAGTAATTTCAATATTTAATTATAATTGTTATGAATAATTTATTTTTTGCTTACAACTATCAAAATTTGATAAAAAAATGAGCGTATGGTACTCGGACAAGACAGTTAAGAGGTTAGTTATATAATCGACTAAATTTTTACTCTTTGATCTCCGAAAAGTGACTCGATGCATAAATATTTTTATTCGAGAAGATTTGCTTATTGCTCCGAAAAATTAAAATATATGAATTTTTTAAGCTGAATTTTCCCGGAAAATTAATCCACTCAAAAGCATTTGTATCAATCAAAATTTAAGAAAATAGTTAAATAAAACAGCAAAATGTTATATTGTCTTGAATGGTCCCTGAGACGAAATATCGGAGTGCTTAGGGTTAATTATAATTTTTCGTATTTTTATAGGATTTCTTTTTCAACCTATGAACAAATTTGAAAAAAAATATTATTAAAAGTTTTCTGAATCTCTAGTTCATTTTTTTAAATTTTAGTTAAATTTCATAAATAAATATCTAATTTTCAGTTCCTTTTTAAGAAAAATAAGGTACCAAATAAAAATATTTGCAGTCATCAGTTGACTTTTAGAGGAAAGAATGAAAGAACTGATAAATAAAAAAAAAGATTATTAAAAGTAATGATGGCACCGAAAAGAACCTGCAAGGATCATTCTAATTTCGTGTATCATTCGTTTACGAAACTCATTCTGCTGAACATCCGTTACGTATAATATCATTCCTTAAGAATGATTTCTCCAAGGGTAAAATTACGATGAAAAAGCATAGTATTCCTTACAATAAATTTCTTACAAAGGATAAAATACAACATACATGATTTTCAAAATAAATAAAAACAAGTATCACTCGTTGCTTAAGAGCCAAAAGAATTGCAACGTCAAAAAGAATTAAAGGCTTGTGAAGGTATCATATCCTATACATATATACAAATAAAAATATTTTTTGTTGCGTATTATTCTTGTGAATCTAGATATAAACAAAGCATGAACGTGTAATTCCCTCTAGCATTATTCCATGCAGACCTAGTGTTGCTTTTATTTTTAAAGAAAAAGGGAAAAAAATGGGAATGCAAGGTGAAAATTCCCGACAGGTTACTTGCAATTTCCCCATGCTGTTTCAGCATTTTCTACGTCGGATATGTCTATTTTCTCTCATTTCTTTTTTT
>JAPMOQ010038315.1:841614-928761 GCA_026543055.1 Argiope trifasciata
ACATAAAATGATTTTGCGGTTTAAGTATGAAATTGGGTGCGAAAAATACAATTAAATCCTCTGTCGGGAAAAAACGAAATTACTTTCCGAACAACCTAATAAATAGGTATCCTTGAAAACTTTCTAACGAAATTTGTCCATATTTCTATTATTTTTTGGATTAAAATCTTTAACTAGCTCAAACAGAGCTGAAATTTTATTGCTATGTCAGACGTTTGAGTAAAAGTTTGGAAATAAAATTTGTTAAGAACATATCCAAAAAATAAAGTCAACATCTTTCATCAATGGATGTATCTCTGTTATGTCAAACCTTAGCCCGCTTAAATCCTTTTATGTATACCAGACACCACATAGTGTCGAACAATAATAAAATGTTCCATTACCTACTTCCACTCTCTTGACCAATAGTGAGTAAAATCCGTTCTTCACTTTATGTCCCAGTAAGTGAACACTGGCATTAGATTTTTACATTAGTCAATAAGTTTCCAATGGTGGATTTCCCAAAACCCTCTCTTCGTCTTCCCACCATCCTCTTAACATCCCTCTTGCCGTTCTTGCTCCTCCAAGAGCATCTTCCCACTTACTCCAGCTGGAGCAATGTCAGTTATCAAGAGAGAGAGTGTGAGAGGGAAGCACCCTTTTCTTTTCCACTCCAAAAGAAGTTTTCTGCCTCTTTCTGCCCTTTTTTTAGGGTCCCCCTTCTCTATTTATCACTTTAACCCACATATGCTCCATATATCATTGTATCAAATCTATTTTCTTGGTTGGCTACGGTTTCTATTTTTGCACATCGAGGCGTCCAGAATGAATTTTCTTTCCTTGTAGCGACTTATTAAGCCTATATTTTACGAACTGTTTCTACCAGCTTTAGGAAGCCAAAAAAAAAATGTATAAAAGTGGATTTTGGTTCATTGCAGAAATGCTTTGTGGGGGCTTTATGAAGGAGTGAAAAAACTGTTTTTGAAAGGACGTCATCATTTGTCAGGGAAGTTTGCGCCTTTGCTCTTTCAAAGTGTTACTAAATATCAACTATCTGGAGAATGCCCCAAACAAAATGTAATATTGGATTCGCGAAAGCTTTATTCGATCAATTTGTGAACAGAGAAATGCATTGGGATAAAGTGAAACGCAAATTATTTTTATAAAATCAATGGCCTGTTATCATCTGGTATTTATATATACTATAACTAAGGTAATGTCTACTATCTTGAATGGAAAAAAGGATGTTTTACAAATAATTTACACATTTCCGTATCGTATGGAGTTCATAAAGTTTCTGTGCTGCTTGAAATATTTGTAACTTCGCAAATATATGAAATAAAAATCGTCTGAAAAATTTATTAGAAAGCTTAAAATATTACATTTATCTTGAAGTTTATTTATAAAAATAATTTGATGCGTCAAACTTAAAAAAAATATTTTGGAAAATTGTTTATGAATATTTTTTATTTGCCCATTTTCATGAATTTTTAATGCCCTCCAAATGAATTTCTACATTAATTTTCATTTTATTAGTAAGAATTATTTTCTGTATATGTTGTATTACCACTAGTTAACTTTAACATTGTTCTCATGTATTGTTTTGTTACAGATTTAAAAAAAAAGAAATTAATCGTTTTTTTATTAATTATTAATTATTAAATAGCATTCATACTTTTGTCTTTTAATGCTTGAAAATGCAAAAAAATTAATCTATGGTAATTAAAAGGAAATTTTTAAACAAACTTATTTTACTCTAATATCGTTAAGATAATCTTGTTTTATTTTTGGAAAAACGTAAATCTATTGTAAATTTAACTCGAGTTGGTTAATCTGTTATTTTAACGTCTTTAAATGTAACAACATTCAATTAAGGAATCATCCATTGTTATTAAGTTTTATAGCGATAACATCCCAGTGTCTTTTTAAAAAAATGCTTTAAGATAAAAAATAATAACTTCATGTATCGAAAAAGGCAAAGGATTTATTAAATATAATAAAAATAAAGCTAAATATAATAAAATAATGTTAAAAAATTTTTAATTACGGGATAACTCATTAATTTAAATAAATTCCTTTTTGGAAATTAATAGAAAGCAACCATTTTGAAGTAACCATAAGTCGGAAAAATGCGAAGTATATTTAAGTAAATTAATATAGTGTATTTACTAATCTAAACATTTCAAATACAATGTTCACCATCTTTTTAAAAAATCTTCTTTTGTCATTAGCATAATGACTAAGTGGATAGTCATTATGCTGACTATTCGTTGTTTAAGAAATATAAATGGAATTTAACGACATAATAGTTTAAGAACAAATGAGTAATTTAGGGCCGTTACTTTAAAAATTTATAAATATATCAATTACTTTTCTTAAATATGCTTGTAAGAATTGAAACATTCTTTCAAATATAACAAAGAACCGGAAATAATTGTCAGTCACAGATCTGAATACCAATTTTTTTTTCAAATTAAATGTTTGTTGAAAGAAAAAGCATTTTTCTGTGAAACATGTTAGCTTTTATTATCAATTTATGTTAATTTAATTATGTTTAATTAACTGGTCAAATCGAAGGAATTGTAAATTTCTAGTATTTTTATTAAGAATTTGGATCGGGTATTATTAGGTTTAATAGCAAATGAAATTAAAGGTATTTAAACTAATTATCATCCGAAGAATGCATAAAAATATCGATGACTTTTAAAGACATTCGAAAAATTCGAAACATTCTCACAAATTTCTTAAAAGAACCGGAATCGATTGTCAGTTGCAGACATTGACGCCATTTTTTTTTCTTTCGATGAGCAATATACTAAAAGAATAAACGCTTCCCCCACTTTAAACATGTTAACTTTTAGTATCAATTGTGGAACAAAAGCCAGCCGAGACTAAACCAGAACTTAGGGTTAACTCTTATTGGGGCCAATCAATCAACCCGGCAAGGACTGATTTTGACATTCCTCTTTTGGATCCAGTGCAATTTACTTGCTGCTGATGGACCAATGCAGAATGGAATGCCCATTAGGAGATATTTCTCATTCTGTGGCATATGCAAAAGAGACAACTCGAAGAATTTCTGGAAAAATAAACCTGGTAAAAAGAAACAATAAGTAAAAGATAAAAAAATAAACAGGGAAGGAAGTAAAGCTCTGTATGCATGTATGTGAGAGAGAAGAACTAAAACAATCCAAAGAAGGGGGGAGGGTAGCTCGTTAATTGAATCGGAGAGCTGCGAAGACATTAAGCGTTTTGCTTGTTAAGTGCTTCAGTTCTCGAAATGGTTGTTGCGATAGCATCTGCAATTTTCCTTTTCAAGAACGGTAAACGTCTTTGGCAAAGTTTTGGATGTGATAATTAATTATTGTCCTGGGCTTGGATTAATCGCTGGAAATTCTTTCAAGAAAGTGCGTTATCTTTTCATAAAAGTTTCCATCAGATTAGGTTCCTAGTTAGCGATGGAAGGCATCATTTTACACAAAATTGGAATTTCTCCATCAATAATGGATCTGCACGGACTTTTGGTGCTTACAGCTCGAGGCGACAGATAATGCTATTTACGGAAATATGGAAACAAAGAATATTATTATTACTAGACGAAGGATTTAATCATTGAATATTATTATTACTCACGTTTATTGTTCTCTTAAGAATAATTAAAAATTTCTTAAGAGATTAATTACGATATAAGGATATTTATTAAATTTTCGTACGATTGTGCGATATAAGGATATTTATTGATTCATGTTAGCATCGTATCTAATAAGAACTGTGCTTTTTAACTCATTTACATAAGGTTATTATAGATATTAATGGAGGTTTTTATAACAGTAGTTACATCTGAAAAAGCTTAACCTCTAAAAGATTAAATATTTCAAGTTGACTTTATACGATTTTCTGAGAACTTTGATTAAGTGCGAGTAACTAATAAAAAAAGCCTTTACAGGATTTATATTATTTCAAGACTTTTTATATTCATTTACAGGATGTTCACTTTTAACGTGGCTCAATTATTAATTTCTATACCATTCGAAATAGATATATAGTACGGTTTGGAAAATGCTTTAAATAACAAAAAGAATTATATGCTATGTTGTTTGAGATAATAAATCTATTTCTCAATAATTTGCGAAATCTAATCTTTTTTCAGCAGTCCGGTCCCATCATTGATATTCAGTAAAATATTATTGGCACTATAATATTTTAAATAAAGCCGTTTTTTTTCTGAGACTAAAACTCATAAAGAAGTATTGAAAGTCTTTATTGTGCATGAATTTTGTAGCTGAATTTGCCATTCAGAGTGAAATCTTAAGGTATCTTTTGTAAATTATGTACCACTATGTTACTTTTTCAGATTATTCCATTAAATAAACTTATGTATATGACTCCATTTAAGCGAAATAGCTATAACTTGGTTAATTTTTGTAAACAAATAGGCTCTTTTTTATTATATGTTTCAGACTATTGGCACTTTTTTTTCATTAAATATGACTGATGTGCCCTGGATATAATATAAAAAAGAAGAAGAATATCTTTTTAAAAAAATTCTTTCATTGGCTTATTAAATAAAATAAAATTCTCGTCATTTAAAGTATTTATCCTCTTGAAACTATATGTATTTGTCTCTAAAAGCTTAAAAATGTGTTCTTGGATCATGAAAAGAATCCCTGTATATATAGCATTGAAATTTTTATGGCAAGATTTGATGATCTTGCACCAGACAATTGTATTTGATTCTATTGAATATATTTATAGCTATAAAAATTATTATGTTAATGTCTCTTACTTAATAATAATTCATATTCATTTCTTTTTTCAGGTTTGATGATGAGGCTGTCACATTTGTAGATCTGACTTCATCTATAAAGTAAGTGTTTTATTAGTTATTATATTCCCTTTATTAAGAAGGAAAATGCTTAAAGCAAGAAATCCTAATGAATAAAAGAAATAGCTTAATAACGATAGTTAATTTGTGGTGATTTTTTGTTTCAAAATTTTCAATTGTAACAAAATTATACTTCATATTTTCAAACCTTTCACTTGCTGATCGTGATAATTTAGTTTCATTCGCTTACTAATTCGCATTTAAGAAGTTGTTAAACCGTTTATTGTTTTCTTGGCATAACTTATATTTGCATCGAAAAGCAACATTTACAGAATGGGAATTTACTGAACCAATTTTGATTGATTTATTAAATCTTTGCGTAATAGCATAATTTGAAAAGGATAAGTAGTTAGATTATTCAAATTAAATAGATTAGGATATAATCCTATTTTAAATATTTAATCTGAATTTCAATTCAAAAAGCAATATCGCATACTTAGAATAAGGACATTTAAAGTAAAACTCATGCATATCTATAGATGCCTTTCAATAAGTGCATCACCAAAGAATGACTTGCGTTGTAAAATTTGACAGATTAATTGATTATTAGTAGCCATCGGAGGAAAATTATAACTATTGTATGAATCATAAAAGAATAGACTATTGTTGCGATTGTTTATATCGCGTTATATTGTGGTTTGCTAATTTCAAAATGCCTGAAACTGAATGAATAAGAATTATTAATAATAATAATAATAATTTTGTAACAGGGACGCTTGGAATACTTTCTATTTCAGTTTGGAAACATTGATTTAAATCAATTTGTATTGATTTAAATTTTAGATTTACAAAAGAGATTTTTTTTTCTGTAAAACACCGAATTCTTTTCAACTTTTAGCCAACGTAATCCTATTTATTATAAAAGGCAGATAAGAACTTTGTATTCAACGTAATTAATTGCAGTTAGTTAGAAATCAGAAATACGAAAGGCAGTCATGAAAAAAATGAAATGCAATAAATAATCAGTCGTAATTTGAAACTTCTTTTGTATCCCAAAAATCTAGAAATGATATCGTAAAACAATTAACCATTAAAATGCAAAACTATTTAATTGAGTAGTTATTTAGGATACTTCCTTAGTCACTCAAATTTCCAGCTTGATTTTTTCATTTTTGTAATTATGAACCATTTTTATTCTCTAATTTCCACCTTAACTTGACAATTTCCAGCAGTTAGTCACACCTTCTATTCTTCAACTGTTCATTGAAAAAATTAGTTTGAATTCTTTAAAACTAAAACTTTTTAATATAACTTATCTTTATATCCCCTTTTGATCTTATAAGTGGCATATCCATTCATTTCTAGGTTTAGTTTCAGCAAGTAATGAATCACGAAGCACTCACTCTATTGTAATATAGATGTACAGCTATGTTTATTTTAGTTAAATATATTAACCTGGTTTAATTGCATGAATTTTCTACATGTAGTTATTCATTATTGCATGAATTTTCGAGTGTTTCCCATGATGAATAAACTTGTTCTCTTCCGGCAGAAACTGAAGATGCCAGAATTAATAGAATTGCTTTTGGTAAAACAGTATAAATATACACTGAAAAATACCTCAACGAAACAACTAATTAAAATATTCCTTTAAATTCTCTTAATTACTAAACGTTATTTTTGACCTTGGAGCTACGTACTCATTTTCTTGCAAGCTTAGTTAGTTCCAGTAGGCAACTAAACATCCGAGAACCTAAGGAGCAAGAAAATTTCCCTCATCGACGCTAAACTACGGAATTTCCTCCTGTTATTTACCATCCACCAACAGCTCTCTTGATGAAGCAAAAGTTTGCCTTGATGGAAGCTAAGGGAAGGCAAAAAAAATTCTTTTTTTTTTTTTCTTTCCTTCTCCTTGCCGTTTCGCGCCCTTTGCTGAAGAGGGACAATTTTCTTCGGTTCCCTTAACTTTTTCCACAAACAGGGGTGGAGATTGAGTGCGACTGGTCACGTGGGAGGATGGTCACGTGACCAGAGGAACCGATGAACGAGGGACCTTTGCCGCTGAAAAGCTAATCTGATAAGGCCATTGTCGGTTACTTTTTGCCACTGCTGAAGGAACATTTAACCCATAGTCGCGTGTGCGTCGGTTCTTGAGCAAACACGGTTATTTTTCTTCTTTTCAGGGCCTTTTCTTGTTTTTAGTCTCGCTCGATCTTTTTCCCTTTTATTTTTCCCCTACTCCCTTCCTTTCTTATCCCCAGTTCGTTAGTGGTTCGCTCATTTTTGTTGAGCGACTGTTTTTTTGTGTTCATAATGATCCTGTCGACCTGCCTTGTTGTTGCCGGTAATAAGTGAGATTTTGTCGTGAGAGTGAAAGGTTACTTTAATCCACCCTTAGTCCTTTTATTCAGTGAATGGAAACTTCTAAGTGATTAATTTCGCCGTATGTCACGACATGCCCATTCTGGCGCCTGCCTATATAGCTTTCCTTTTACCATCTCTCAATTTTTTCAAATGCATAGAGGGTTTTTCTTTTATTTTTAACAAGTTTGTGCACATGCAAAATTCGAAAAAGGAGGTTTTATTTGAATATAAGTTGATTTATTGTGTTCTAACGTTTGTAATGAGTTGGGTGTACGATAAATGGCATTATGAATGATAGTTCTATAAACCTTGTGCTGACTCTAATATGTTTGTTATTGCTGGTCATTATTTGGTGCAATACCAAGTTTTGGCACTCCTTGTTCCCTTCTGTGTTTTTAAAGCAGCGAAGAGATTAATATTTTCGACACCACTGTTATTTTCATTGAGAAAAATAATCTTTCTTATAGTAAAATATGCATTCATTTACTTAAAACTGTCTCTTTTGTATTTTATTTACATCATAGATATTTTCTTTCCTCTTTTTAATGGATAAATACTGATATATGCATGAAATGAACTAATATGTGGCTTCTAAACTGAAATTTTACTAATTGAAAATATTTTGATCAGGAAAGTTCGTTCTGATTTCGTTATTTTGTCACCCCTTACGATCATATTTATGTTTCATATTTTTCAAGTTTGTTGCTTTTGCTATTATTCCTCTTGGATTGAAATCCAAAACAAACCAAATCCAAAAGATCGGGGTGGTGCAGTAGCTTCTGAGAGTAAGGACCCCTCAGTAGCCATGGGCAAAAATCTGACTTTAGCTCATATTCTGGCTTGCAAAGCCCTCTTACGGGGGAGGGAGATGTTCTTTCACACATCTCACAGATAGAGCCCTGAGTAAATAACAACCATGTCCGAATCAGGACTCGAACCTGGGAGGCCCAGATCACGGGTAAGACGTGCTACTTCTAGGCTAAGATGCCGTCTTCAAATTTGTACTAAATATAAACTAAAATATCAGTTAGTCATATTAACCTTCTAAACAATATTTATTTTATGACAAATATCGTATTGTTTTATTCATTGTCAGGTGACGTGGATAACATCTGATGCGGTATATTTTCTCTCAAATTCCCACTCTACATCTAAGTGAAGTATCTGACGTTGCTCCTCAACATCAGATCATCCAGTAGTAATTTCAAGTACTCGGTGGACTTTTAGCGAATCTGAATCCGATTCTTTACTATCCAATCAGGGCATTTTCTTAGTAAAATTAAGGAAAACAACTTTTAATTAAAAATTTTCATTCAGTTTTTCTTTTAAAAAGTCAATTTTAATTAATTTATTTTTTAATTTTTATTAATTGATGCATCCGTTTTCTTATTTATTTTCCGATTTATAATTAATGAAAACATTTGTTTTGGCACTAATGGTATCTCAAAAGTGACTGTAAAAATTTTAAGTAATGGAGTTAAAAAAATTTGTACATTACTAGTAATTCAAAGGCATTAAATCTTCTATTTCAGTAATACTCATACTAAATCACTATCTGGAATTCAAAATAATGTTTAAATCATTAAATGTATTTTTTTTTCATTATTATTTACCTCATTAGAAGTATTATATTTTATTTTCTGATCCATTTTGCCATTATTATTGTGAAATTAAATTTACTGGTTAGATTTAGAATGAAAAAAGAAGCTGTACTTAAGTTTTCGTGCTATATTTATATCTTTTTATTGTAAGTTCGTAATAAACGGTATCAAATATACCAATTATCGGTAAAATGTTAATGGATTTCAAAAATGGATGTAAATAACGCTTTTTTTACTAAACTATAAATTTGCTTACTTGACGAACAGTATAGACTCGGAGTGGATGAAAACTAAAATATGCGAGCTCTTTCGCATTCATCTATGCATGAAATGCATATCTAATGCCCTCTTTGTCTGGAAATAACGAAAGGGTATTATCTTTTATTTGTTTGTTTTCTTTACTTATTTACTTTAACATTCAAAATAATATTGCAGTAAAACGCATTTCACGATACCGCTGCTTTTAGTGCTTTTTCTCTTTTCAATCTATAATAAGATGACTTACTGTTAGAAACCTCAACTGCGAGTTTGAAAACATATTCTACCAAAAATATGCTTTTTATGTTAGTGCGTTGGCTGAAACAACCCACCATCGTTGTTTAGAGAGAAGGGCACCAATTCAGATATTATCATCTTCATCTAATTAAACGGAATGGGGGGGTTTCAGGTTCAAGACCCGATTACACTGAAGGATCGCCATTTAAACGGTTAAACGGCTTAAATCCGCCAGGGACAACGTCGTCTCGTTGGTCTGGTGTGGAAGTTAAGCGAAAGGGTGTCAACTCAAGTGTCGTCCTCGTCATCTGCCCATGGTTCAAAATAATGAAGTCGGTCGCAAAATAGTCCTATTGTTTATTTAAAAAAATTGTGTTAATATAAATAAACTAAATTTTTAAAGAATCATCTAATTAGAAGGCAATATTATGTAATCTTATTAAAAATGCACTTCTGTAGTTTCAAGTCAAAACAATAAACTAGTTGAATTAAGCAAAATTCTTTATATAAACGCCAATTTATTTTAAATTATAATTGTAATTTATCGATAATCTTTTTTAATTATTGATAATAAAACCATAAAACTCCAATTTTTCATTTATTTCCCCGAAAAATAATAAATAAAAACTCTGTTTTTGTTGATTTTTTTAATTGAAAAATTTGTTGTTTGTAGCTCATTAATATAGAAAATTCTTATTGCTTTATCAACAGAAAATATTCTGTTTCGACGGTTAAAATACATACACTAAAAAAAGACTTGCATAAAATTTTTCGAAATTTTCTTTTTTAAAATTTTATTTAGCGTTAAATTCTCAATTATATTATTAAAAAGTTCTGTTAGAAACTATTATGGTTATAAAAGATATAAATAAAACAGCAATGCTGCGAATTAGTATTACACCCTATAATATCAGAGTAATTTTTTGTTAGTCCTTAGAGAGGAATTCAGAGCAATAAAATGAAAATAGTAGTCAACATAAAACAGGTAACATTAAACAGAGAATAACTCCATTTATTTCTTTTGTTTTCAAAGTAATAAACACAATGCCTAGAAGAATATATCGTTATTGTATGTAATTCCGTTGAAAGATGCCAGTACTCTAATACAAATAAGGGAGAAAAAAATTAGCAGATTTTGAAGTAAAACCACATTCTTATTGTTAATATGGATTGCGTATAAAAACATTATGTGTGAAAGGCTAAAAAAATTGTATTTAATTCTCACCAATAAATTAGTTCCGCATAATACCTAAAACGCACCAAAAATGTCCACTCCCAAAAGGTAATCTATTTAGTCCGGAGTGGTAACTTTGTTATTGTTTGTAATTCTGCTGAAAGATGATAGCACATTAATACAAATAAAGGAGATAAAAAAAATTAGCAGATTTTTAAGTAAAGCCGATTTTTTTTGTTGCTGTTAATACGAATTGTGTATAAAGGCATTATGTGTGAAATGCTAAAACAATTGCACTTCATTGTTTGCAATAAATTATCTCTATATAATATCTAAAACGAACCAAAAGTGGCCTCCCCAAAAGGTAATCTATTTAGTCCAGATAGGTAACTTATTTTTGCTTTCAAACACTCACTGCTTCTGCGCTTGATTTCTTTTACCTTAAATGGAGAATGACATTTTCCCAAATTGACGCACAAACAAATGAATAATTCACTTTCAGCGTAAGTAAGAATCAATAATTGAAACTTTTCTGTTTTCCAATTCCCACTTCTTAGGCTTAATTAAAAATGAATTACTGTCGAAAGAGTTACACTACTTCCGAGTGAAGCGCCCTGGAACTCTTTTATTATTACTATGATTATTATTATTTTTAAAAACAATTTTTCGTTCGCATTTTCTTAATGTCTTTCCGGTGGATATCTGGAATTCTATTATTGAAATTTTCGTCGCTCAAACGGACACTGGGAAAAATATTTTTTTTTCTCTCTTTTCCTCTCCAAATTTTTTCTCCCCGCCGCCCGAAAGCGTCTCCCCAAAAAGTTCCAAATGCTCGCCAAATTGACACCAAACTGTTATTTATTTACGGCAGCTAATTATGGTTGGGTGCGTAATGATGCGTTAGAATTCTGCGGGAGGAATTTTTAGTTGAAACGTTTCGGGAACTTTTTAAAAATGTGCTGATTCTTCCGGGACTTGTGATTTTCTTTTGCTTTTTTATATTCTTCTCTCTGAAGCTATTTTATCGCTGCACCGTGGGAAGACTATTTGCGTCAACACTCTGTCCTTTCAGCGCTGAGATCAAATTTTGTCTGGTTTGATAAAACAACTGAAAAAGTGCTACTGTGCAGGAAGCATATATGGAATCGAGGCACGATACATTGCATTTAAGTCAACATACTACTTTTTTCGTTTCTAATATTTTTAATAACCTGCTAATTTACACCATTTTCAAAAATTTAAATGATGTTTCGTTGAATTTTGATTTATGGACAGGTTTAATAATATAAGTGACTACCTTCGTCATTGAAGTTTTAGAAAAACGTTCGAAAAATTATATATTTTTGAATGCCGACGTCCTGGTTTAAGGGTAATGTGTCTTCCCAGTGATTTGGGCATGAGTCCGGGTTTGGACATGAGTGTTTTTAATCTGTATTCTATCAGTGAGGTGTGTAAAAGAGGTCCGCTATAAAAGAAAGCGTTAACAGACGATGACTACAAGTCATCAAGACAAGATAGTGGCTAGGATAAAATAACAAAACGATCATATTAAAATATAGACTAATTAATTAATTTTATTTTTTTATGGAATTCATTAATTTTTTAAAGTTTACTTACCAATCTTCATAGAATGCTTTTCACTTGATGGACTTGGCCTCATTTTGCTTTTTGACATTGTAATAACAGAAGTGTGAGCATAACTGTTAACAGCATATGTTAAAGATAAGATAAACTACGTCTCGTGGATATAATAAAAATAAAGTTTTGATAAGACATTTTGCGCAATGCAAAAGCTCTTAGAAATTAAGTATTAAAATATGCTGTGAAATACTTAAAGCCAAACATAAGAAAATCTCGTTTCTGAAAAAAATATTTCAAAAAATTTTTTGATTTAATATTTAAATAAAAGTATACATATAATATCACATTACTAACATGAAAAGTTAGAATATCTCTTTAGCCAAAATTCTGAAAGACTAGTTATGTAATACATTAAAAATTATAATAGTTAGAATACATTATTTGAAAATGCTAGCTGTGGGATTTCTATGCAATACAAGAAAAGATTCTTACATTTCTTTTGAATCTTTGATTAACTCAGAGAAACACGTTTTTATCATCAGTTTTGCATTCAAAAAGTAGAAATAACAATGAAACAACGTAAAAACTATGCATAGCAAGTTACAAAAAGTCTAAATCCCTGAAAAAAATAAAGCACAAGTGGAAATCATTCATGCTTTAAGTCTTTTCTTCCCTCCAAATTTTTTTTCAATGTATAAAATGGGAAAACTAAATATACCCTAAATCTTTTTACAACAGCAGATCTCTTTAGGAATTTTTAGGGAAATGTCTATTCGGTTTTTAAAGAATTCGTTTGAATTTTTATGCTTTAAACGATGCCATTCTTCCGAAACTAAGTATTTAAATTAATTATGATTAATGTGTTGTATTACTTCTACGCATGCTTCTAGAGGAATGCGAAAAGTAATACTTATAACTCATTCGAATCGAGAGACTTTTTTTAGACTCTCCTTTTTTTTTTTTTTTTTTTTTTTACCCACACCCCGCGAAAGTCTTTCGCTCAGAGTTAAAAAAGGAAGTAAAGTGATGATGTAAGACACAAAAAAAGCCGTCATTATATTCGAAGAAAGGGTATGGAATTTTTTTTTCTACCCGGGTTCGTTCTTCTGATGTAAAGGAAGGTCTTAGTAAAAGATATCAATCTTAGTTCTCCCTAGGTTTCTCGGCTTGTTTCTATTTATCTTAGAGGATTTTTCATGTCAGTCTTTTTTTTCCAGATTCAACCCCTTCTATTTTTTTTCTTGGAAAATTTATCCTAATTCCATTTTCTCCATCTGGACGAAAAGTTAGTCCTATTGTGCGCAATTTTGTGCTGCAGTTAGGTTAAGTAATATTCCCTGCAAAAATATTTTCTTTAATTGGAAATTTTTGTTTTTAAGTGGGCATAGATATAAAATTATAATAACTGGAGCAGTTTGTTTAAAGTTAGGAATAAATTGATAACAGGATAAAGAAAACTAACAAAGTATATAAAATAATAAGTAGGTAAAATAAGATAATAAAGAAGAAATAATAAATTAAACCAGTAAGTCTGAAAAAATGAATTCATAAGGAAATTAAGAATAGAAACAGTCTCTTTCATTCATTTTAATAGTTTAAAAAATGTTCATTCGTATTAAAGTATTGGACATGAAAGGATATGTTATAAAAGCATATTATCATGCGCTAAAAAGAACATTTTAATTCTGTTCGTTATAAAATTTCGAAGGCCTGGTAGCCTGGTTGGTAGAACGTTGGATTCACATTTCTTATGTTGTGAGTTCGAACCCCTCTGGACGCACATATAAATATGTCGTGGTCACAAAGTCATCCACGTCGAGAGTAATACTACTAAGGTACAGAGGTGATCGTTCTCTGATTCAAGTCTAAATTACAATCTATGATTGGAATGCCCCACTGAAGTCCGTGCTATATAAAAGGTTGTGATGTATGCGTAGCTAATACGCAATCATGGCCCTAGATGGTGCGACGGAAAAACAAGAAACGCTCTCTTGGCATAAAATCCCTGACTTCGTCAGTGAGCTTGTCTATGATAAGTGCCAGTAGAAATAACAATAATATTGCTTGTGTTTTAAATAAATAAATTAGATTTTCTAGATTAAATAAATTAAATTTTTAGCGGAGTTATCATAATACAGTTTGAGAATCAATTGAAATTTTAATCTATTGATTATTCTAAACCGTTTTAGCATCTGGAGTAATCTATATTTAAAAAAATTGATATTAAATGTTTTATATTATTAACTTTTTTCGCACATTATTTAATATTTTTGCACATTAACGGTATATTGCCTATTTTTCGCTCTTTAAAATATCATATAAATGAATTATTATATAAAAATTATTTACCATGATTTTCAATGTTGGTATGTATATCTCTTGGTTTATTAGCAAAATATTTCAAAAATACAAGGAAAAAAGATAAAATTTCGTAAATCTATTTTTTATTGGTAAATTGATTGTATATTCCAAATAAAATGGTCAGGATTTTCTCAAATTTTCATTCAGCACCAAAATTTTCTTTCTTTTCTTTTACAATGTCTTTCCAAAGTCAATTATTGCCGAAGAACTTCCTGTTATAAATCACTATTACCAGAAAATTCCTCCTTTCTTCCAACGCAACCAAATAGTTTACCTCATTCCATTTTTGTAAGAATCTGTCATCTCTTAAAACAATTTTAAGTTGAAAACACTCCAAAAATCTTCATTCAGAGCACTTGAAGGACGAAGTAGTATGATACCACTGAAATAAAAAGAATCAGAACTACAGAAATTCTCAGAGCCGTCAATCGACGGTTCATATACATTATATAGTGTGTATAATAAGCCTAGAGACAGATTAGCTGTGACCGTATCTTGATTGCACGCCTTTTGCCTCCTAATCACGTGATTATCGATCGCCAAGCGTGGATGGACAGAGGTCTTGAGGGTCGAAACGTTTAAAGTGATGCGCTTTATCAACAGAGGAAACCGTTGTTGAGAAAGGTCAGGGAGTGGAGTGTATTTTTACTTCTGTTGCGCGCAATGCTTACTCGAGATTAAGGAAGAAGGCCTTTATTGTGTGGAAGATACCGGATCGGATGTGGCTCATTTCGTAAATGGATGTTTATGCGATATAATTTAAGGCGATAAATCCCCAAGTGTTGAAACGATTTCATTTTCTGTCAGCCAGTAAAATATATGCACGTTGAAGGTTTCTATCTGGGTATTTATAAATAAGGCCGAGAGAGTTTGCTATTTAAGTGTGAGACTGCACAGTTACATGACTTACAAAATGTATCGATAACAAAAACGCCGTGTTTTTTTTTTTTCCTTTCTTTGAGAATTTTGCAATAAATATTTTCATTTTATGTCTCCCAAGTTCTCAGAGTACTTGTTTCTTGGTTGCAAATATATATGTATTCTTTTTTTATATGAGTTTATTGAAATATTAAATAAATTTCAAAAATTGTGGATTAAAATCAATCCGTATGAAATGTTGGTAATAGTACATTTTGGTATGTTTTTTATGGTAGTGTTTCAGCTAATGCTTGGTCTAACAAATATAGCAAAATTCAAGAATCAAAAACAAGTGTGTCTTCTGTTGGTTAAAATGTATTTCTGCGCCAAGGCATTAAATACAGTTTTGCAGGATTTGACACCGATGTGATTCTCTGAGGAGATCCCTGTACGATTTATCTTTCCCATCTTTCTTTTTCATTTCCTACTATTAACTCTCTCCCCCACTCCCCTCCCCTCTCTCTCTCTCTCTATATATATATATATATAATAGCTTGTTCAAAATTTCAGTCGTTAATAAAATACTTTTATTCATCCACTCAAGTTCAAATACATTATTTTAATTTGTTGAACAGGTCATTTGATGTTAATGCAATTTTTTTTTCAAATATTAATTCATTAATTAATCTTTAATACTTTAAATAGAGTTTTAGCAGTTTCAAAATGGAAATTGAAATCAACAGGTAGTAGCTCAATCGGTAAAACGCAACGATTTCAGTATTTTTCTCATGAAAGTGAAGTATATAAATTCAATTCTTGAGAAAATCAATATTTTTTATTATAATTTTTAAAATTATTTAATAAAAATAAAGTAAAAAAGTTCTTTGTTAACCTAAGTAGGAACTGAATTAATTTTTTTGCATTATTTATTTCCTCTTCTTTTCTTTCTATCTGGTGCTCAGCCAATCGGTTAAATAACTTAGTGTTTATTCGCTGAGAGTGCAGAGTGGCGTTATATTATGTTAAAAGGATCTCTAGGAATTTAGGTGTTATTTGCGGTAAAATTCTTTTTTTATTAATAATGTATGACTATGTTCATCTTTTTAGTTACACTTTTGATATCTCAGGAACTCTGATTATCTAGAAAATAATTGTAAGTCATAGTATTTTTTGTTCTATATATTATAGTACTGATTCCTAATCACTTAGTTTAGCGAATCTGGCTAGGTTCATGAATATAAGATTTATGGTTAAAAAGAAGTGTGCTAACATCTGTTGGTAAAAACGGCTTTCAAACCTGTAGATGTGCTCTGGTTCAACCAAATATTTGATTAAGGTGCATATTTTGTACGTATCTTAAAAATGGGGCTTTTGAAATGCAAAAAATTCTTGTATGAAATAAGGTTACTCCCAATGGATTAGGATTCCTTGTTTGTATTTTCCCCAAGACTATTTTATTTAAACTGCAATTTATATATTTATCTACAAATTCTAAATTGAACTTTGGTTAAATAAACAATTGTTGCAACTGTATGCAAAGTTTATATGAGATTGTAAATAACTAACAGTAGTATTGAAATCTCGATATGTTTCATCTCATCTATTGTGGACATCAAAACAGAAGTGGCACTTCTGATATTCAAGCAATTCTTAGAAGAGTTGTCTCACCTTATAACTAACTTTTAAATTAACTGCGAAAACTTAACTAAATGGAAAACAAGTTTACCATTAGTAATTTAGAGATTTAAAACCTATGATTTTCTTTCCTGTCGTTCACTTCAGAAAGCATTATCCCCTGCCAAACTTTCATCAGAGTTTTCGTCCAAATCATTTATCTGCAAATTCTTAAGGTTTGAGAGAATTAAATAATTGCTATAATTATAGGTATATATAATTTTTAATTGACTAACATTGGCACAAATATCTCAAAGAGGTTCATCCCATTAGTTGTGGGTACCATCATATAAAAGTGGTACTTCTGGTATCCAAGCAATTCTTGGATCGATTGAGACAACTCCTAACTAACTTTACCACCATCCCTGCTCCAATTCTTCCAATACTCTTTACTCGAAAAGGCCATTTCTCCATTTATCTGTAAATCTCTCATTTCCTTTCACGGCGTTCACTTGAGAAAGCATTGTCCCCTACCAAACTTCCACACTAGGCTTTTCGCCCAAACCTTCAAGATAAACTGGCCTACTAGAAGCGGCGATTCCAGCAAAGGTTAGATCCGGGCATTGTGTCCTCGTAACCCGGGGAGGTCGTAATTCGATCTGCCTCTCGGCCGCTGGTCAAAAACCCGGAGACCATCGACTTTTCAATAAAAGTTATTTCCGCCCTTCGATCTACTTGGAGATGGGAATTTTATTTCGCCTTTTTTTCTTCCTCTTCGTACCATTTCGGCTCCTGGCCGATACAGAACTTTTTTTTTCTGTCTCTCTCTGTTTATCTTTGTTTTGTGTAGGGTGCATTTATTTTATTTGGGAAGATTTTTTTTCTACTTTTTTCTCTGTTGATTTTTTTTTTTTTTTTTTTGAAAGTCTTTTTGGAAACGTCATACAGTTTGAATCTAACTTCATTTTGCGGAAGCGATTGGTTTCGGATCTGGTGGAAAGTGGTGACCATGGTAACAGTCGGAAATCCAATTTTTTTAAAACATTTTAATTTGTACTTTTACTTTTCTAGCGATTAAAATTATATAAAATTGAACAACATGTTAATATTATAGCAATTTAATGTAACAGGCTTCTTTCAAAAAAAAATTATTCCTTCTTTCTATCTAGATAAAATTTTCTATTTCATGTAAAAACAATTAACAGGATAATTTATTCAAAATTTCTATAATGAACAATCATGTATCAATTTGTATTTTAAAAATGAAAAGTGCTAGGTTAATTTGAAGGATTTATTGATTATTGCTTTTATAGAAATCTATAAAATAATTTGCTTTATTTTAGAAATCAAAATTTAGGATATAATTTCAAGTAATTTAAGTTTGTATTTATGAACTTCGTTCTTTTATTAAAATGAATATTGTTTAAATTATTACATTTATTCGCTTCTTAATAGTGGATTTGCTACAGCTGCTCCTCCAAGTTAAATTTTTTAAAATAAAGAAATCAGAGAACATCTAATTATTAATTCTAACTTTATGTTTGAATAGAAGTTGTTCTAGTAAAAGTAAAATAGGAATTCCAAAATTATTGGACCTTTATTTTTGAACAATAAGTAAAAAAAAAGCAGATGTTACTTCTCAACATAATCTCTAACCTTTTAAGATGCATTTAGTTCATAATTATAAGTTTCTATATTTTGTGTGAGAAGAAGGTTTTAATTCATATCAATAATATCCATTTCTTGCGCGTTCGAAAGAAAATAGATGTCCATGTAATGTGTCTTTTGAAGATCAGCGTATGTAATGGAACATTGCCCGGTCATTGCCATTCTTCCAGTCAGCTAATATTCTTTGAACATTGCTTGTCAAAGAATATTAGCTGATTGGACGAACTGCCTTGACAATACTTACTTTGCAATTACACTTTTATAAAATTTAAATTCGATTGCATATTATTCTATTCAAATTGCAAGCTCTAGCCAAATACGTACTTTTTGCCAAAAAAAGTCGCAATAGAAAATTACTTGTTTTTGTGATGTATATAGAGTTCCGTTACCAATCTGTTACAATGTGGAAGAAGATCTTTAATGATCAATGTTGTACCACTTCTTGCATTCGATAAATTACGTTCATACAATTTTGTAGTGCAGAGTCTTTGTGATTGATCATTAATAGTACCACATAATAGTATCTCCATAATATTTGAAAAGCCTTTCTTTCATTCCAGCTTCTGCAATATCTTCCAAACATAATTGAAAAATAATAACTCAGTACTTCTTCTTTAGAATTCTTCTTGAGGTTATGTTTTTTCTTCCATAAAATGACGAGAAATTATTGCTTTAGTCATTCGCATGATCGCATGCACGAGATGTATATTGCACATAAGAAACCACCCATTATTTGCTTGAAAGTAAAATTTTTTACTTGCTTGCGTATTGTGTAAATCGTTCTTTCCACTAAATGTTCATCCATGATGTCAAACACTGATTCCCGTCGAATTATATTCAGCAATGATTTTTAATGCTTCACAATTCTGTAAAGTTACTTAATACCACGTAAAAGTGAAAATTTCAAGAAGCGTTCACAAGAGAATAAATTGCTCTTCAGTGCAATTTTTTTGCTTTAATGTAAACTCACACAGGTTAAAAAATCTTTCTCAAAATTGATACTTCTTTAAACAGAATTGCAAAAGAAAAAAATAAGATTTCTATTGGTCAAATTTCCTCTCTGTCCAAACTGCTTAAACCACTGTATTGGAAAGTCAAACTCTACCACTCTAGCTTTAGGATTTTTGCAGGGGGGTGGAGGATAGAATGAAGGGAATGGAGAAAATTCGGCAGGTAGACTCCCGATAAGCAGAGTCGAAGTCGGTATTAACCTGTCAAAACTAGGAAGTTCCTGTTCCTCGAACATCTTCGATCCTTTCACGAAGAAAGTGAAGGAAAAAAAAAAATAGTAAAAGAAATAGAAAAAAAAATAAAGATCTTATGTTGATTTTTTCCCCCACTCGATTTGTGATTTTTCTCCCCTCACCTCCCTCTGGGCACTTTTCTCAGCGAAATGTTTTTTGTAGTGTGGGAGATTATTGACTCAGGTCCCATCGCTTTTGCGTGAAGAAAAGAGGAAATATATATATAAAAAAATAACTCAATTTTTTTTTCTATTTTTCTTCCATGAATATATTTTTTTAACCTCGCGGTTAGGTTTATATTCCGTTCATTGTATGTGTGAATTTTTTATGGAAATATAACAATAACCTAACAAAGTGGTAATATATAGGTGGACATCCGCTGTGAGTATTCAGTAAGTTCTTGCTATTAAGTGGTATTAGCTGAGATTACGTGAAATAAAATAGAATCTTCTTGTATGTGGTTAAGAGGATTTGAAGACATTAATATTTTTTTCAGTTTTTGTATCAGGAAGTATTAAATAATGTAAGATAAATGTGATCATTTTGACAAGCGGCATATTTTATATTATCTTTAAAAGAGTGTTTTGTTTATTAAAAGAAATGCTGAAGTTTTCAGTTTGTTCAATATGTTTGTATTAAATGTTAGAAAAAGGCAATAATTTTTAGCTGATTGTGCTTGGGAATTTTTATAAAATAGTGTACTTGTATTCTTTATACACTCGTATATTCTTGGTGTAACTATTCACAGATCTTAATGCTCTAATTAATTCGCTTATATAATTAAATTTCGATTCGTATTCCTGGCGCCATTTTGTATGTAGTTTGAAAAAAAAATTACTTTAATAATTCATTTTTTCATAATCTTCATCATAATGAATTTTGAATAAAAAGCTTAAAATATGTAAACTATTATATAGAAATGAACTTTAAGAAACTCTTTATTATTAAATTAATTGCAATAATTCATCAGTAATCTTTTCATTATTTAAGTCAAATCATTTCTGTATTTCTGACAAATCTAAACGCGATTAAGCAAAACTACAAGCATTAATACTTAACAAATACAACGAGTCTATTCTGCATTGAGATTCTGGAGTAGTATCTCACTATTGGAGTTGACCTAAATATTTAGAGTATCTGTACAATTGTAATCCAATAATGGCGTACGTGGAATCAAGCCATTAGGTTTTGAATACAGTTTTCACCTTTAGAATCATGTTGACTCTTCCAGTTACCATCCGACACAATAGTTAGTGCGTTTGCAGTTAGGATTTGTAATTCAAACTAGACAGTACTGTATCATTAAACCCCATAAAAGCGGACATTATTCGTTATACCGGGATTATAATTGTATGATGCGGTTTCACAAATGTAATTATTAACGTAGTTAGTAATGTTACTTCCAAAGAAACTATTTTACAATATTTCAAAAGTTAATCAATGAATTAAAATGTTAGAAAAGATGTTTTCTGAGAAGTTTATGAGAGATTTTTAAAACAACAACAATATGTTTATCTTTGTAGAAATCCGCTTTTTGACAAAATTCAACAAATGTTGACTTTCTTATTCATTAAAAATTTATTAATATTTTTTATAAGTGTTTGTTTGATTTAAATTTAAACCATTTTCTATAAATTGACCAGCAGAAAAAAAATTACATTTTTTGTCAGATTTTGTATTAAATCTAACAAAAATTGCTACAAAATTTTATATAAACTTAAAATTTAGATATAAAGACATGTGTCAAATTTCATTCTCTTCTCTCGTTTCTTTTTTCGGATAATTGGGCCCGGATAGACAATCATAATTCCAAAAAAATATATGTAATTTTTATTTAAAAAGCGGATACATAGAAATGCAAAAAATCGAATTTTATTTATCAATCACAATACTTTTTTCATAAAAATCTTGTATCCCTATACGACGGTTTAACCGTTTTCAGATGACCAAATTTTTATCATTTAAAAACGATGGAAATGTTTTATTCTAAAAAGAATAAGTAAAAAGGCAAATATTAAAATTGCACAGGTATTGAAGCAAATAAAAAATAGAGGTATTCTAAATGTAGTTTATCAAATATCAACATTTTATGTAGCTTGCAGCAGACTGACTCGGACGTGATGGAGTAAAATTCTTGTCCTAGCATGGGATACCACTTAAAGCTAATTATTATTATTTGTTTATAATGGATTATATTAACATCAAAATGACAATTCTCTCTATTCTTACAATCAAGTAATAATCAATGATAAAAACTCAAATAATACAAAAAACATCGTGATTTAAAACATTGTGTTAAAATTAATCATTTAATCAATTCCTAAAATTTAATTCCCTCTAATATTTTATTAATTGGATTACCAATGAATAATCTTGTTTTAATGTATACATATGCATTGGGAGTTTCGGAAAAAAAATCTTTTTTAAATCAAAATGTGGTTAAGAATTTTTTTAGGGCGGGTTGGAATAGAAATGTAAACTATAAAAAAATTAGTGAACTAAAAAATTGTATAAAACTATTTTCCCTCCTTAATGGCTTTGCCTATAAAGGTGTTTTCTTTTAAATTTACTATTAAAAAAAAGTAAACGTCTAGGTGATTTTTTAATAGTTGAGAAATAAAACGAACTCTCGAATTTCCTTGTTCTACATCCGTGGCAAAGAAAAAAAAAATAAGACGAAGAGAAATCTTTTAAACGTGTCTTTTTTTCAGCCTTCGTCTACCGTTTGACGAGAATAAAAAATTTAGTTTTTTTTTTTTTTACCTCCCTTGAAACTGGTATTACGTCCCTTTTTTTTTAAGTCTCTACTGAATGATAATTATGTCCGACCTGAGCCGTCCTAAGTTAAATTTGGTTTCTTTTGTAGCATTCAGGATTTTTTTTAATTGCTGTTCTTAAACAATCTCTTGACTCTACTGATACATTTTTTTTCTCTTCTAAACCGTGCAGTTTAATGCCCTTTGAAAAGTTCTGGAATAATTTTATTATCTTCGAGCCCTGCTATTAATCTTCGACACGATAGTTAAGGACATCTAAGGAAAGTAAAGCATATAATTTTTTTTAAAGTAAAGCCTTCATATTATTATTTACATTCTTTAAGTACCCATATTCAAAAAAAAAATTTAATATATCATTTTATTGATATAAAAGCATTTGTACATTTCCTTTGTTGATATTTGCTTAATATTTTTGAAGTAAACAGGTATTTCAATTGCTAGTTGCTTTGAAAACACATTAGATCTAATTTTTCCTATTTAGTATAGTATTTGATACTCAAATGTTTACCAAATAAACTCTTGTTTTTTACATGTATAAATAAATTATTTTCCCTATTTTATACACCAAATATACAAAAAATGCCTATTTCGTAAAGTGATTATTCGGAAATTTTTAGGTGTTTTCTGTAATAAATGCACTTATGTATTATATGCCTTTCATTGTGAAACAATAGTTACGGAAGAACCAATAAGCATACAATCTTTACTCTTTAATCACTGGAATGAATATTACACACTGAACATAGTGATTATCACGAAATTTTCTGATGTACTCTGAATTAAATACATTTGTATATTATATGCATTTGATTATCAAAAATAGTTATGGAAGAACGTATTGCCATACGTTAGCATACGATCTTTAGTCATCTAATGCTGGAATGCATATTATACAAGCATCAAAACACTGAATGTGTATTTTGTACTCCTTTTTTCTCAACTGATTGTAAGTAAAATTTGAAAAGCAATAATACTTGAAAACACAAGAATGCATAAGTTTCATCTAAGTCTTCAAATCAGTACAAACCAGTTGATTAGTCAACTCTCTTTATATTTTTGGTCACAAATTCGATAATATCTTCATGTTAAATGTTAAATCTGTACATTATATTTTATATATCTAATTTTCTTCATTTTCTAGTTATTGTGTTAACTAATATTTAGATAGGCGAACTTCTTCTAAATTGATTTCGTCTGAACTTTGATAGAATTCTACCAGTTATGTGTTTGTTAAATTTCAGTTACCTAACTCTAAGTATTCTCACTGACAAGCAGAAAGGCAAAGAAACATGATTCCAAAAATGCATTCTTCTGATCTGAAATATAGAAATTCAACAAAATTTCGATTTCATTTTTTTTAATGATTACTATAATTTCTTTTTCAATATTTCATAAACATACCATTGCACATTTTTTTAATTCTATAACTCTAGGTTTTAACAAATCTGTTCATTTTCTTGTTCCTCCTCGAGTTTGAAAAAAAAACACCTTTTTTTAATTATTTCTGTCTTTTAACACAATGATTTAAAAACGTTTTAAACAAGATGAATGAAATTTGATATATTATTAAATTTGTAGATTTCAACTAAGTTTTAATTACAAACTAGATTCAATCAATTGTTTTCGTAGTTTAAAGTAATCTTAACTTTATACCAAAGTAGGGAAAGGGAAATTCATTTTGTATGGTCATCTGTCCCATATCACTATCATTTAGATGTCCGATCATATCTTTTTCTCTTCGTCTAACCTCTATTCAACATTTAGAAATATTCTTTAAAATATTCATCATATAATTTTAAGATGGAATAATTTTCTAAAAGACATCAATATTTGAATTATGTTGCTACTAATATGTAATATAGCTTCCCTGCTCAATTAGTTTCCTAGGAAGGAAGAGATTTTTTCAGATAGTTCTATTTGATGCTGATTGGATGCCGGGTCAATGATGCTCGGGCCTTGGTGACAAATTCATAAACCATTTAGCAGATATTATTGACTTAATACTCATTTAGATATTATTGACTTAATACTCATTTGAGATATTTGTAAATCACTCTTCCTTATAATAAAACTAACTGCTCTGGAAAGCAATATTTCAAATTCTGATAACTGTTGTGTAGCAATACGTAGGATTACCTAATTGAATTTTAAATGTATTTGATTTCTATTTTAAAGTTACATTGTTAAATACTTGATATTTGCATTGTGTTATTAGGTTAAAACCTGAATTGGAATCGGCCCGAAATATTTTCTTATATTTTCCCTTTCTGCTTTACTTCGTAATAACAATGAATGAATGTTGTGTGCACTTTTTTTTATCTCTTCTGTTTGATCAATCCCGTCCAAAATTTGATACAAGTCTACGTTTTGCAGTTCAGATCAAATGCCGTTCAGATCAGTGAATCAAATTTTTATTCACTGTTCTTCTTGTGTGTTATGGCATCACATGCTCGGTCACATGTAAACAGTTTACCTTTTAGTTTCGGAATTTAGTTCAAAATTAGATATATATATATATATATTAGATAATAATACAAAGATTATATACTAGACTTTATTTATATAGTATACTGCGCTTTAGACTTATGTTCATTATATATTGTTAAAAGATGAATTTCATTTAAAATGTAATAGATTTATACAATTTAAATTAACGTATCATATTACCATTATTATGAATGCAGTAATCTGCGTCTTTGAATTGTCGATCGTATTCACAATCTGATAAAATTATTAAAAAAATTATGTTGTCGTAACTGAGTTATAAGATCTCATCTTCGGAGCCAAGAGCTACTAGATTTTAAACCAAATTTCATTAAAATTCTTCATTTTTATATGCTTGATGCAGGTAAAATTTTATGGGTAAGTCAAATGCTCTTTCTATAGTGTGGAAATTTGGTTAGGAGGATTCAAACACCGATATTGTTTTTATTATCTGATTGCAGTATTAAGCCATGAAATTACTCCCATAGAACTCTTATGTTGTGCTGCAAAAGGATTGTTAATATGAAGAAGCTAAGACCCAAAACGCCTTTTGGAATCAAACGCTTAAACGCAAAATCTCGAAATTCAACTGTTTGATGAAATTCTCAAATTCTTTTTTATCATACAAGAATGTAAATAAAAGAGAAAAAATGCCGTAATTACTTTTTTGTAATAAATCCCTTAGAGCTATTCGATGTCTAACAATAGGTTTAATTTGGTTTAAAAAAAGTGCCTATCCCTGATGCCATACTTTTTCCCAAATGAAACTTAATATCAACCGTAAACAGTAACACATCAAAACAATACACGTAGATCGATATAAGTGCACCTTAGTCTTTTCTCGAAATATTTCTCGCGTTTTATTTTCAAAAATAGAAAAATGATTGTTGTCATCTGTCGCCATTTTAATCCATTTTTCTCTTGAAAAGGAATTGCGATGGTAAGCCATACATACAATTCTTATTCTTGGAATACAATTCTTACTCTCACCTAGAATAGATATTTTTAATTTAATTTCCACCTATCAGATTTGCTTTCAATAAGGTTTCCACTAGTTCTGAGAGTGAAAAAAAATATATCGAAATTTTTGAACCCGAACTAAGAGGGAATAAAATGTGTCAAAGGTTTTTTAAAAAGAACCAAGAGATCCTGCGAAAGAATGACATTTTGTCACCGAACAAAGTGGTTTATTAGACTTTCAGTGTTGGAGTAATAGACTCGTATTTAACGTCGTTTTTCTTTTGTGTTGTTAAGCGGAAATTTAAAGTGATAATGAAGATTAGAACTAAGGTTTTTTTATGTGATGGTTAATTTGTTAAAATATAAATCTTCGCTTATTTAAAAGCAAGTAGGATGTCAGATAAGGCATTATATAAAAATATTTTAAAATTGTCTTGTTATTGATTTGTTTATTTGGCTTGATTTAACTAATTTTCTCAGTGAAACAAGGTATAAATATACAGTCTCAGGATAAAATAAAATTTATATTAATAAATAATTCCGTTGTGAAAACTAAAAGATATGAATCAGAATATTAAACTTATTAATATAATAAATTAGTTTTTTCTGTGTTATCTTAAAGATATTTAATTTTTAATGCATACATTTAAATATATGCATGCACTTAAAAAATATTTAATTTTTAATACATATGACTGAAAACTCACACTTAACAATTGGATAACTTAAATATCGTTATGGGTATTGCCATTTACCACAACCTTATATTAGTGACTTTGATAAAATTTTGATTGGTTTTTTGCATACGCAACACATTTAGAAAAATGCAATTTATTATAAACATTACATATTATACATTATAGCGACACAATTCTTTTTAAAAAACGGAACAAGCTGTTAACTATAAGCATTGTTCATTGTTTAATGAAGTATTGCTTTTCCTAAATATTGAATTTTTTATGATCTGCAATTTTATGCATATAATTCGCTAGTTTATAATCACTATAAAGAGCTCAAAGCAGAGGCTGAATTGAAATAAGTTAAAAAATATTTCTAATTTGCAACCATATTTTTTTCATGTTACAATGTAGCTTTTTTTAAATCCACCAGTTACATTGTTAGTCTATAAACAGCTTTTAAGTACATATATTGGATAATATTTACAATTTCAAAAGTTATGCAAATATCGAATTCATGTTCCACGTAATAAAGATTAATTATTTTGCTGTATGAGAACTATCCAATTTTTTTTTCCTGACATGATTTAATGTTACGTGCGAGTCCTTTATGTTCATGAATTCAAAATGATACATCTTCTTAATATCTTCAATATTTATCTGTATTTTTTACAACTGTGTATTTATTCATCTAATACCTGAAATATGAAAAGGAAATATAGAACACTTTATATTTCATCAAGAATTTTAATTCCTTATTGTGTGTTCTAAATGTGTTTTTCTTGTATAAACAGCCAATAAACAGCCTTTAAATATATATTAATATAAAAGGCTACCAGTATATTAAATATTACCAAAATCAAATCAAAGTCAAGTAAAATTTGAAAGAAATAATTCACAAAAATATGTAACGCACATAAAAACAAAATCATGCAGCAAAGCAGATTTGTTATAAATAAAACCCTTGCAATATTTTGACTGTACATTTATTTCTAAAATGTATCTATTAAATCTCGTGAATTCTTTCATTTTTTAACACCATATCTTCCAATTTCTGACGGAAACCTTTTTTTTTCGGATAGCCTCCCTCATTTCGTTAACAAAAGATTCTTATTATTCTCTCGATAAAAAATGCTGACAAACATCCTTTATTTAAAAAATATCCCGGGATATTTTTCGGAGCAAAATCTACATTAACGGAATTTTTCTGTGACATTTACAAATGCTGTACCGTAAGACTAATGTTAGCTCTTAAAAAGTGATGATAACACTGACATTCATATCTTGCAAGAGCAGAATTGCAGAAAATTTCCCTACAACATTTATCGCACCATTTAGCTAGTCCTATTAGTGAAGTGGTTTGACCTTCCGCTTTTCATGATAAAGGTCCTGAACTTTGCATTCACTGGTTACTAAGTTTAATAATTGTTTCCCAGCATTATTTATAAATAGTGTGTTACAAAAACATTTTTGTTACGATAATTTGGATCTTTTTTCTAATAAGTTGTGTACACTTTTATTTTCAAACTTATTTTCTTTTTTATTTAAGCTTTTATCAGAAAATTATCCTATAATTTACTATCATTTTAGCATAACTATAACATTAAATTCTCTCAAAAATTGCCAAAATTGTAGGAGCGCTCTTTTGGGTACTGAAACAGAAAAATTTAATAAAAAACAGCTTTTTAAATTTTTTTTTACAGTATTATCTATTATTTTTCAGCTTCTTAATCAAATGGCACCACTCGCATGGAACTAGAATATAATTTATTTAATGATTAATTGAAAGTGAACTTTATAAAATATTAAAATACCATATTATTATTGGAAATAAATGCACTGCACTTCAAACCTCTAATATATGAGGACAGGAAGAAAAATATCGATTACAAAATTCCAACGTCATAAACATGAAACAAGTCAAACTGTATAAAATATTTTTTTTATAAAATATTTATAAATTATATAACTTAAAGACTAATTTCTTTAAAAGTTTCTACTTAAAAACTCTTTTGATGTTTAATAATAATAAATTTATAATATAATGACATTTTAAAGCAAATATTTTTTTATGTTATAATAATGCATTCTATGTTCTTCCAAAAATAACAGAGCTGATGTGATTTGTTTGGCAGTCTTTAAACCTGAAGATCCCAGGTTTGACATCTTATTACATTGGAATTCGCTGTATGTAACCTAATGCTCATTTAATAACTTAATTACGAGAAGTTGTCAATCTGATGTGATGTGAAAGGTGGATAAGAGGGTTGAACTTTTTTTTTCATCAATTGATCAGGGTTCAAATATTGAAAATCAGTGCAAAAAAATCAGTACAGTCATGACTCCAATTTCCAAAACCAATGCAAAAAACTAGTCTGAACATGGCTGGGTTTTTCAAAATTAATGCAAATACATGTCTGAACATGGTTGAATTTTTCAAAATGGATTCGAAAAATAAATCTGGTCATAGCTCAGACTTTCAAAACCGATGCAAAAAATAAGTCTGGTTATGTTTCAAATTTTCTAAATCAATACAGAAAATAGCCTTGTGTTACTTCTGAACGGGACTTTAATAAAAATCATTATATTTTCTTTCTGTATCATTGACGTATTCATTTTTTTACAGTTAAATTTGAACATTTTAGTAAATGATTAATAAAATTATTTAATTATTACACATTAAGAAGATGAAAGGAGGAGGAGGATTAAGAAAGTGAACTAGATGATTGAAAATAATGCTTAAATTAATTTGTCAAGAATTTCAGATTTCTTATTAATTCATTTTAATAAAAAATTAATATTAAAAGCGATCTTTGCACTCATAATATGTCCTAAAATTTTTGAAAAATAAAAGAAATTTATATTGTTAAATTAATGTCATTATCATACAGTCTTATACAAAACTTACTGATATTGTATGTTATATAAAATTCTCCAATGTGAACTGAATCAGAAAAACTATATAAATTGTTTGAACGATCCACTCCTTGATAAAAGTGAAGTTTAAAAAAAAAAGTAATAAATACAGAATTGGAACATTGTCAACTGTTGTCCGCAGATAACCGAACTTCCTCTTCACAATTCTTTGTCCCTCACAAAATATTTTTTATTTATTATCATTTTTTTTCATCCACGACCACCAAACCACATAAAAAATGCGGATGATGATAAATAAAAAAAAATCAGATAGCAGAGATGCTTTCAGGGAAAAGAAAAACATCAACAAATAATAATAATAAAGGACAACAACGGCAATGGATGCCAATCACGGATTGTCCTAAATACGTGAAATGACGTTGTCAATCTGCGGCCAAAAATGGCTTTCTTTCTCATTTATCGTCGCTCTGCTCCCAGTCAATCTATCATCGTCTTCCAGTTCTTAGCGTGGCGTCCCTAGACATGATGGCGTCTTGATCATATGTGGTTATGACAAGAGAGATTTTTATCAGGTGAGAGATATATAATATATTGGTTAAAACGCAATATGGGTGGATTTGAGAGATGTTTTCGGGAAGAAAGATGTCATCTAATTATTTGTCGTGAAGGGTAATTTACCCTTTTTCTGATTCCACGATCTGATATGTTTTTATTTAGTTTTATTTTTGATTAAATCTGGAGTTTACATTTATGATTTCGATAAACACTTTTATAAATTTTGATTAAGTATTTTCTGTTTTTAAAAACGTTTATTAAACTCTTCAAATATTACTGTGCATTAGAGCTTAAACCAGTCAATTAAAAAAAAAATTAATAAGCTATTGAAAATTTCAAATATTTGTGGTTATATAATATTAAATAAATTGCACACCTCTTATATAACGCAATTATATTACACAGTTAATTTAATAAAATGTTGTATTAAAGTTGTAATAAACTTTTGCTAAAACAGCAATCCCTGTAGTTATGATAATCATATTCATATAGTTATGATAATCATATTTCTACGACAATATAACTATTTTTAATAACAAATATTCTCATTTAAGAAAAAATCTTGTATAAATTTCAATGATAAAAAGTATTAAAGCATTTATTAAAATGGAAAATTTTAAAAATCTCAATTCAAAGCAAAGATTTAAATTTCCAAGAAACGAGGGAATAACTAAATTTCAAACCATACTATATTTTGCATGATGTTTACCTTTTTAGCACCTAGTCACTTCATTTTAATCTTTATAAAAATATATGGTTTAAATCTATTGGTTATTCCTTTATTAGTATTTCTAGTGAAATACTGATAAGTTCAGTTTCCCCAAAATTATCCTTAGTTATTAATTACTTTGAAATAAGTTGAAAGATCTTATAAAAATCTTAAAGTAATTTTTAAAAAAATATTCTAATGTAAATTATTTACTTCACAATTAATAATTACGATTTGCTAGCAGTATCTTAATGAATTGAGTTTAGTGGATTTCTGAATGTTTAATAATTACATAATGTGTATATTATGCACTAAATATGTATCCTTTTAAGGTAAACATTCATCATTTAAAAAAAATTTTAAAAGAAAAAAAAACTTTATTTTGAAACAGAACATGAATTTAATTTTGAATTTTAATCTAATCATCGGTTCAAACGAATTATCTGCGCTTTACTTCATACATACAAATTCTGAATTCATTTATAAAAAATTGTACTTCACTGATTTAATTCTTCGCAAAAGAGCTACACAACACTCCAAATGCAGGATAAGAATCAACAATAACAAGCAGCCAGAGCTCTGCTCTTTATTTCTTTTGATGAAAATTGCAATTAATCTTAATTTATCTTCTTCCACAAAGCTACCAGTCATTGCCATTATTTCAGCCGTATCCTTTCACCCCTTTTCCAACCTAGTAGTCCAATCCCAGGATGAGTCCTGCAAGACAAAAGCATGTCACAATAAAGATAGAAACCCAGAGCCTCGGAAATGTAAGGCCCTTTTGCTCCAAATATCACCCATGGGGACTATGAAAAGGCCACTTTATTTCATCCTCTCTATGTATGGTCCCCTGCGGGCAAAAGGTCCATTGTCCACTGCAGATGTTCTCGCCGAGCAGAACGTGTCGGCCGACCCCTAGGTCAAACGTGGCCATCGCTCAGGACCTGCAGATTTGTGGTTCTATATATGTGTGGCTTCCTCGTTGCGCCAAGCGGTCCTTTATTTCTCCGGGGATGCATTTGCTGTTGTCACCATTAGCTCCGTGCAACGACGTGCTTACATTCAAAATGTTGGTGGACTGGTGATAGGTTTAGGTCTGGCCATGGCTATATTTATGGTAGGCGGTTTTTGGAAAGAAATGTTGTTGGTGTGAAGTGAGAGATGGGATGGTAATTAAAAGGATTTATGTCCTTCGCCGACAAAGAAGTGGGAATAGTTTTGGCGAGATTGCAAATGTGTTAACTTTGTGTGTTATGGCAGTGGTGTGGATGTTACTTTTATTGAGCTGATAAATGTCTTTTTTTTTTTTTAAGAAATGAAAATTAGTTGTAAAAAATTTAAAAATATTTTAAATTTTGAATTGTATATTTTTTAGTAATGATGGTGGTTATAAATACAAAGATTTTTCAAATGTAATGTTATAAATTGCGTTAACAGAAAAAGTAATACATCTACATAATATCATTTTATAGGCAAAATTTGTATGTGCATCTAATTTTACCTTCTATAAACCGACAAGCGTCAGGCAGCTGTTCATGCTTTTGGAATGAAGTAATTTACTGTTTATACACATAATATTAAAATAGCAATATGTAATTTGTTTACATCATTCAATAATAATCTACCCTCAGGTCCGTAGAGACTGAGACGTTTTTTTAAAAAAATTATTCTTATTGTTTCGATACTAGTTGACAAATTCTAAATAAATGTATCCTGAATTATTTAGATATTTTGTGTTAAATGTAGATTTATTTTCAGATTAATACCGTTTTTCTTTAGTACATATCTATGTTTGCTTCTATTTTTTAATCATTTTTTTGCATAATGGCTTATTTTTTAATTAAAAAATGAAAGTATTTAGGCATGTTTGAATTTTCCTTTTATGCAACTTAATTCTTTCTTTGTTATAAGAACTTTACACTCTGAATACTTGTTCAATATTTAAAATATATGCAAAGATAGAGTATGGTAACTTCTTATAATAATGATTATCCAAATCCTCTGATATCAATAATCAACGGCTCTGTATTTACCATTAATATATACACAGAATCCACAATAACTTAGTATTAATAATTTACTTGACTTTATAATTTAGTGAACGGCTATATTCCCTATAATGAAAATTATTACTTGTCCAATATTAAATATTTGATGACTGTAATTTTTTATGATAACGATTACTTAAATTCTCTAATAACAATAAAATATGGCTCTGAATTTACCTCTAACACATTCATTAAAATCACAGTTTTATAATTTAATAGCATTTTGATATTCTCACCAATAACAAAAATATTTTTAACTAATGGGATTTGCGTACTAACACAAACAAATACTATACTTCCTTCTCTTTCAGTAAATATTAAGTCAATATTATTATAAAATAATGTGGCAAAGTTATATTTATCAATACCAAGATGACATCAACATCATTATTGTACAGGACGTACATCTAAGGACAAAGAGTATGTCTTCTTTAATAACCATAAATATAGAGTTTTGTTTAAACCCATAAACGATTAATCGTTGTCATCGCCACTACCACCAATAAAGAAAGCTTTATCTCCAAGACGACGTGCTCCTGCTGCAAAATTACGAATTGTTCTTAAGAACTACTCATCATTATTTGTACTGCACATCATTGGGAGCCATTAATCCATTTAGCCTGGCCTACACATTATACAATATTCCAGCTTCCGAGAAAATTCTTTTAGTCCGGACATCGATTAATCCAAGTCCAGAACAAAGCATTTAATACTTCTCTCAGCGTTGATGGTACTGCATGCAGGGGTAGAAGGGAGCCAGGACGAAGACAGGTTCAGAGGATTATCGTCTTCTTCGGCTTTATTATGTCCTCATAATCCTCCAAACACCACCAGAAATGATTAATGATGCATTGTCTCCGTGGATTAATAGAACTTCGATGTCTTTATTACAGCGGCATTTGGTAATTTCCAGAGGGAAGTTGGCGGTGGTGGTGTAATCAGCAACGCTGTCTCTGGAATAGATGATTCAGATTCTGTTTATTTAGTGTTGTCCATCGTTTTGTGAGCAACAGTTCTGAATCGAATTAGTGCTTTGAACCTTTCCCATTGCGGAGAGTTATTTTATAGTTATTTCGTATAAGAAAAGACTGTGGCCCTTAATAATAAATTATTATATATACTGAGTCTTTTGTTCTCAAAAATTATGTTTATCGAAATCGATTCAATTTAGGAAGGTGTTTAACGTTTCAAATTCTGTTTATTTATGTAGTCTTACATTTCGTAAACCACAGTTCTGTGTGTTGTGAACATGTGTTTTGTGCTTTTTCCATTGTGAGGAGTTATTTTCGTACCAAGAAAAAACTGTTGCCTTTAATAATATATAATACTTATAAGATATTATATATTATTGTGTATTTTTAAATACATTATAATATATTTTAAATATTCTTACAAATGTGCAATAATTTTTTAGATCATATTCTCCCACCACAAATATAAATTGTTTAGTGTGTGTATTTTAAAAACATTTTGAGTATATTTTTCGTATAAAACTTTATTTATATTTTCCCCTCTATCTGTTAATCATTTACTTTATCTACTTATTCAATACTTCATTCTACCTATTGGCCTATCTATACTTACGATATAAACCTTATAATATAATTCTACAATTTAAAGAAAGAAAAAAAGTTTTTCTCTGAATTAAATATTATATAATATGAAATACAGAAGGCATAACTATTGGTTTTTTCCAGAAGAGGGAAATATCTCTTTATATTAATTGGAATTTTTATGTTTGTTTTCTCTGTTGAAAATTTCAGTAATTATTGCATGCTGGAATTAATCACGTTTTGAACTGAATTAAAAAATATATATATGGAATGTAACCCATTTTAATTCAAAGTGAAAAAGTAATTTTACATAATTTAGTGAAGATTTTAAGTATATTTTTAATATAATGAATATCTCTAGAAAAAAAAACTTTTTTTCTACTTAGATAAAGAACTCAATTCAGAATTTTTTTTCTAAAAACTGTTCTAAACTGTTTTAATTTCTTTTATACTTGAAGCATTTCTTGTTTAATTTTCTTAAAACCATCGCAAATTATAATTTTTACTGCAATATCGCCGGCTTTTTTAGTTTAAATAATTTATAAAAAATGAATTTGGAAATGAAGGAAAAAAAATTATTAATCAAATGCAATTACATAAGTACGTTTTCATGTGTGCTATATGCTTTTAAAGGTTGTATAAAAGATTAAGCGCTCAAAGGACATACAAAAAAAAACTATATTATCATAATTATTGCTCTGATAAATTACTTTTTAAAAATATTTATAAGATCGATGCAATTACTGATGTATTACTTGACTTTCCTGAATAAAATTTGTTTTAATCCGGGCTAAAAAAACAGCCTTTTCTAGAATAGTAGGGTATTTTTTCTGTGGTTAACTAGTCAGTAATGTTAATAGATGAAAAGTAAAAGTATCATTATAGAATATCAAGTATATCTGTACGAGGTGTGTTTTTTATTTCATAAAATTTTATTATAGACTAATTTAATTAATGGATGAAACGTAAAAAAAATTATTACAGAATGCCGTGTCCCTATGATGAGTCCATTTTAAATAATCAACAATTTTTTACCAAAGATTCCAAATGATTTTAAAAAAGGATTCCATAGAAAAAAGATTTTTTCAAAATTAAAATTCTGTCGAAACTCAAAGAAATCCGCAATAAAAAAAAAACTGCAATTCTATATTTCGAACAATTTTTCTTCCTTTTCTTTTTTTTTCTTTCAATTTAACGCGGTAAAACAGAAGCAGTTTGTTTTTGTTCGCTACCAGTTAAAGCTATAGCTTTCTTTGTTTCTTCTTTCTTTCTTTCTTTTTTTTTTTAGCTTGTTTATTCCGTCCATCTTTCTGTCTGTTGTCTACTGTGACTTTTTCACGGTCGAAGCGTTGTTAAGAAAACAATAATATCCACCCTGTGTGGACCTTGTTGTCATTTCCTCTACTCCTATGTACCTGGAGCCACAGGTAATCACACTCACATATAGGATCGCGAAGACAACAAAGAATGGTAGAAGGGTGTTATATGTTCGCAAAAGAATAGTTGGTAAAAGAAGAAGAAGAAGACAGCGGCACATGAGATGAAAATAAAGCACAAAGCACAAGGGGAGTGAGAAAAAAAAGAAGAAAAGATGGTGGCAAAAAAAAAATTCCGAAATATGGAGGTTCTTTTGGATCTGTCCTATTCCGCGACCATAGAAGGGGAAAGTTCCATCTTCTGTGAGATTTCTTGGAGTGAAAGAATATCCCCCGGGTATGAAAAAAGAAGGTGCCATGCAGGCAATAAATGTGCCGGGGCTCTCCTATCCCTGGCTTTTTTTCATTATTTTGTTCCTCCTGCTCTGATGGCGTGGGCCACATCTCGGTTAGAAAGATTCTGAGTCCCGAGGCATGAGCACGTCTGCTGAATTATTCCTGATTGTAAGCTTAGGAATCTGTCCTTGCAATCAGTTTCGACAAATCAGATTGGTGGTCCATTGCGGAATACGTCTTTGCTCTCTTCTTCCCTTTTGCAGCACTCATTTTTTTTATTGGCTACATTTTCGCCCTACTCCAACCCACTCCCTCTCTTCAGACGTGAACTTTCCTATTTGGAGAGAGAGAGAAAGACCGACTATTTGGGTTTTTGGAATGGTAGTTGTTAAGTGCTGGAGATCTCTCTCTCACTTTTTTTTTCACAGATCTTCTAAAAGTATTTTGAATATATTTTTTAATGTGCTAATGCAGAATTTTCTGTTAAAATATTACAGTTGTTTTTTAATTTTATTGGTGACTTCAAGGATCCAATACTCATTGCATTTTCTTTTATCTTTATTAATTCAACTTTTTTTTTCTTTTGGAAAGGGATTTTGTTTCCATTCTAATCAATTTTAAATTGCTCAACTGTTCTTTCAATCTATTTGTGATATTATAGAATATTCCAATGCTTTATAGCTTTTTTTAACTGATATAAGATGTGTAGCTACCATGCAATTTATCTTTAATTTTAACTTCTAACTTCTTAAATTAATATTATTCATTAACTTTAATTATTAGCTTTTTTTTAAGTTCATTTATTTATTATAAAAATGATGGAAAATAAACTATTCGTGATTTTTAATCCCAGAAACATATTTAAATGTAAAATCCCAAGTTTTTTTTATTTTAAAAATGTTACAAACGATATGCTGACTTCTCCAACCCGCCGGAAGGCACATGGCTAATCTAAATAACCGGACCACCGCAACAGCAACACTGGCAAGAACTGTGGCTGATTCTTAAGGGTCAACAACACCTATGGCACAATCCTTCGCTAGGGAGGAGAGGAATCAGATACCCTCTTTGTTTTGTGTACCTACCAGGGTGACCCAGAACCAATCCCTTAGCTTCTCATCTTCAACTCCTTCCCACGCGACATCTTTTAATACAAAGAAAACTACAGCAAATTGCCGATGTCTTTTAGTAAAAATATTAAGCCAACAAACTTATAAATACAGAAATTTATTGCATAATACTGCATAATTTATTGTATATTCATATTCACTTTACTGTAAAGTCATTGTTAAAAACGCTAGCTCCCTGGAGTTAATAAAAATCATTCAAATGTATTTTCATCTTGATTTTTCTCTCACTGTTATTTTGTAAATTAATCTACTCTCACTACCCATTTCAACTAATATAAAACTAAATATCACGGAAATCTGTAAAAATTCCGTTATATATATTAAGAAAACTATTTATTTGTATTCCCAAATCGGAAATGTATTAAAAAAAATTTAATCATTTGAACCTATTAGTCACAAGTAAGTAATAAAATTACAATGGGTGTTTAGAAATTTTACGAAATTTGTAACAATGTGCAACAAAAAGCATTGCAGGTATTTAAATCAAATATTAGCAATCATACCTTTATATGTGGAATAAATTCAATAATTTCATTAAATAGGTCATTTATTCAATGTTCCATAAACTTACCAGTAAAATGTACTCGAATTTAATCCAAACCACTAAATCTAAATTAATATTTTAATTAAATATTTTAATTTGACCGAGGACTAAATTGGTGAAATAAATGCGACATAAAATATACAGGATATTAATGAATAGCATGTTGCATTGATTTTAATTCTTTATTTCTCATGTATACTTTTAAATGTGATAAAGCTCTTGCTTATGATATCCATGAATTCAAATATATTTACTGAAAACAATGTATTTTGAAATAATTTGATTCTTTTAGGCTAGGAACGGAATCTTTATTTAGTTGTTTCTAAGTGTGATAGATATAGATTTTAATGACAATGAAATATACTTTTTTAGAAGTTTTGAGCACTCAACTGAAGTATTCGAAAATAGAAGAATTGTTTTCAGCAATCTGCTTTAGTTTTGACTTGTATTTAAAAAGAGTCTCTGCAGCACATTGCCGGTACTAATATTGTATTTATGTATCCCTGGTTGTCTTTGAACAAAGATTCCTACTAGAGGATATTTAATTATTTAATAATAATGGAATGAAATTCGATGATGTGAATGAAAGGATGACTCAATTTGTTAGAGTGAAGCTGCATTGTTCTTACTCTCTGATTGTTTTCGAATTCTCGCTTTTCGTTAAATTCTATTAATGTTTCATTTCGATTTAAGCTTTCCGAATTCAGTGAAATGCTACATTTCAAATCAGTCCAAAGGGAATGCAACTGCAGTTTCTCTAATTATGTGATGTGAATGAAGCCTTTTGTCGAAAATATCTTTTCACATTTGTTCGCTTCCAAATTCCTATTTATACATTCAATCCAATAAATGCGCTTTTTTTTATTAACAATGCAACATTTTGAAATGAGGGAAGTTGCTGTTTTATAAAATATTGACATTTTTTAGAGCGTGTCACTATTTTTTTAGGAATATTTGTTAATTAATATATTATTTTAATACCGGAAGAACAAAATTTATTAATAACATTCTGAGAAAAAGTTTTTTCAGTGATAAATATTTTATAAAAATGTGTTTTCCGAAAGAAATTTAAAATTTTGAGTACTTATTCTATACTTGTAAAACAATTCATTCATACTAAAAAATTAAATTTTTTTTTAAATGAACTATCAAATTATATATAGTCAGTTATTTTTTCTGTAAATTTTTAATTCATAAGATTGTTGTAAGTAATTAAAATCAGAGTTAAAACGTCGTTTTTTTCTTGAAAGAGATTTGTTAAAGTTACCATCATGTTGTTTATAATTACTAATTCTTGCTTCTTGAAGTATTTGGTTGTATAGTCCTTCACAAACAGTGTGTATAAGAATCAATAAAAAATATACAGGAATTTTATACAAAATATTTTAAAAAATAAAGTAATAATGCTGTTGCTTATAAATACTAATTCTTTTTTCTTGAAGTAGTTGATTGAATACCTATTCACAAATACTATATATAATTAACCATATAAAAATATACCGCAATTTTATGCAAAAAATATTTTTTTTAATTGAGTAACAATGATGTTATTTATAAATACTAATTCTTGTTTCTTAAGGTATTTGGTAGTATACTTATCCGCAAAAGTTACACATAAATAACGATTTAAAAAAATACCGCAATTTTTTGCTAAGATATTAAGTTCCGAACAGAAAATGTCGACTGCCACTATTTTTAAATAAATCAACAGGTTAGATTTTTACCAAAGATAAATTAAAATAAATAAAGTTTCACTAGATAATTCACTAAGCAAAGGAAGGAAAAAAAGATAGCCAATTATATTATATCAACAATCAGAAAATAAGCGATAAAAATTAAACTATATGAGATTCTTCCTCTTATTTTTCTTCCTTCTTCCATTGAAATCACAGCTATCTCAGTGGAGATTCGGAAAAAGGTTATTACAAAAGCCTTGAAAAATAAGCGATTACAAAATCGTTGTTTTAAGAATTTTTCAACCCTCTTCCCATTCTTCTCCTATCGTAATTCAATCAGGGAAGCTGGGCTTCGAAAAACTTCTTACTTCAGCTTTCCTTTTTCTTTTTTTTTTCTTTTCTTTTTTTCTCACTAAAACTTTAAGTGGCTGTAGTGATAAGCACCACTGAGTAATAGCTTTGCCAACACTACGTAATAATAAAAAATATATATATTTCAGGAGAGAGGGGGAGTGATGAAAAAAAAAATTCTTTTAAATACAAGCCGTCAAAGTTGAAAGAGGGGGTGAAAAAAGGGAAAGAAAGAAAGGAAAAAAAAAGTAAGAAAAAAAAGAGAAGGGAATTGAGTATTAAAATTTCCTGTCGCTATTATTTTAGCTAAGTCTTAGAAAAACTAAGAGTTATTAAAAGGAAGGAGCCGTTTAAGTAAGTTAGCGCTTCGGAGCCTTTCCTAGAGATAGGCCTCTAGTGATTGGATGTGTGTGTGTGCAAACTCTACTAATGTTCTAAACGATTCTAGAAAATTAGGGATTGGGTGAAAATTTAGCATCATTTTTGGAGAAAATGTTATATTTGGTGGAGCAGTGCGGCTGATGCAAGTATTAGTTAACTGTAACAATGTTTCAAGTTTTTCCGTTTTGGTAAATATACTGTTACAAAGTTGAAATGTATGTAAATAGTTACATGTTGGTAAATGTATTATTTAAAAATAGGGCAATCTCTACTAATGCTCTAAAAGATTTGAAAAAATTAGGGATTGGGTGAAAATTTATCTTCATTTTTGGAGAATATGCTATATGAAGTGGAGAAGTGCTGCCAATGTCGGTGTTAGTCAACTGTAACAACGTTTCAAGCTTTTTCTTTTTAGTGATTATGCTGTTACAAAGTTTACATAAGCGTGAATGACTGCATACTGAAAATGTTTTATTGCTGCTGATATCATTGTTAGTCAATTGTTACAAAGTTTCAAGCTTTTTCTTTTCAGTGATTATGCTGTTACAAAGTTTAGATGTGCGTGAACGGCTGCATACTGAAAATATATTATTGTTACCGATGTCATTGTTAGTCAACTATAACAATGTTTCAAGCTTTCCCTTTTTTTCTTTGATTTTGTTATTACAAAGTTAGGATGCATGTAAACAGCTGAATATTGAAAAATGTATCATCGTTGCCTAATGGAGAAGTGTTGCCAATGTCAGTGTTAGGCAACTGTAACAGTGCTTCAAGCTTTCTTTTTTGGTGATTATATTGTTGCAATGTTCATGTATATATATAAATGGTTTCATATTGAGAAATGCATTATTGGAACTTCCATTGTAAAATTAATTGCTTACATATTATTATTATTTATTATTTTTAACTGATAAATTTATTGCACATTTCAAGACAATTTCAGGAAAAATCAACAAAAACTCAAAAAATTTATCGTTTCATAAACCGTGAAAGGTTTTAAAAAGAAACGTTTGCTTTCATCGTGAAAAGGAATTTTGAAATATTTTTTTTCTTGTCCGTTTTATATATATAAATCAAATCATTTTTTATCGGCTCACTTGTAAAAATTCTTCTAGATACTGTAATTTCTTTCTAAATTACAGTACTTATTTCTCTCAATGAATAGCCGTGAATATCAAACATAAATTTTAGTTTATTCTACATAAATTTAGATTTCGTTTTCTTTCGCATTAATGCCATGAATTAAATGATTGTAAAAAATAAATAATTTTGGTGTGAAATATCCAATAAAAATAAAAATTGTGCTTTCAAACTTTTTTTACTAATTATTTAGTCATATACACCTGCAGTGCTGCACCTATTTTAAGTTACAATCTGTCTTCACTGAATACCTCGGAACTATCCTTCAATAACCGAAACATATTATATGTAAAGAAACTTACATTACACCAACATGTCTCAAAATGAACCTCTTAAATAAGTTAAGGTATCGACCGAAAAGCTCAATTTCCAAATCTGTCAATCCAGAACAATTTCATTCTCGACACCTCAGGGCTGGTCAATAAGGGGACGCGATACTTCGTTGCAAAGGACACATTTACAACTCCGATTTCCAAATAACGGAAAGACGAACGATCAAAAACCCAACATTAATTTGTTTTCCAATACAAATATCGATCAAATTACCGGCGACCCGGTGATCACTAATGAGAAGACGGGCAGGCAGTGCCTCAACTTCTGGCTGTCCCCTCTCTCACTTAATCTGTCAACCACGCATCGATAAATTGAGCGTGGCCAAAAGAGAATTCCTCTGTGGTTATTGTATTTCACGGGGACGCACTTCATCATTAAAGAACTTTGCTGGACTAAGGGAAGCGAAAAATCAAAACTTCTCCCGTCCTCCTCCACCTGGCTATTATTTCCACCCAGTAGCATTCATTAAATATAAGGGGGCCTTGCAAAAGATTAGGTCGATGGACGGGGCCTTTTACGTCGCTTGATTTAATTACCTGGTTTATGATTGGATAGAAATGATGATGCCAGTTTCTGAAACCTAAGTTGTCAAGAGGGAGTCCCTCTTCTGTCTAAGACCTTTTTGTGTGCAGTAGTTTTAAGAACCTTAAAGGGTAATATTTGGCAGTTTGCTGGAGTTTTTACCCAGTGGGACTTACCCTTGAGGGATGGTGACGTCAAGAACGTTATAAAGGCAGATACTTCTTTGTGTTCAGTTTTGGTAAATATGTTAGATATTATTCTTGGGCTGGAAATATCTTTTAAATTGAATCTGTATCTTCCTAAATGTGAAAAATGTGCAGAAATGAGTTCGTTCCAGTTTGTTCGATTTTATTATTTATCATTCATTATAAATTGTATTTCATAGGTTCTAAAATAAAGTTAAAAGTTCTAAAAGAGGGTTACAATTCTAATTTAGGTAGCATAAAAATATCTGGAACCCTAAAACTTCTAAATTTAGTCTTTTGTTAGATTTTTTGACAGAAATTAGAAAAGGTAATGCTTTTAATTATTTTTTTGGAGCTATCCAAATGAACGAAGGAAATTTTACGTATTTCCATTCATACTATTTTATTCTTAACCTATTAAATGGCAGGGGATAAAAAGTTACAGCCAAATAGTTTAGGTACGCATAGTAAGTAAGGTATTTACATTATCCGAATTACTATTAATTTTTTTAATTAAATTAATTAATTCTTGCATATTTGTTTTGATTATTATTCTAAAACCTTTTACAAAAGTATGCCTCATGCAAATAACATATTTCACTTGTAGATTTCCCATGAAATCTTTTGCTTCTGACCAACCACGCCATATAAAGGGTTAAGTTTGAATTCTTGTGCAAATAGTAATGAAGAATAATTTAAGAAATATTGTTCTTGCATAAATTAGAAAGAATATTAATTATCCCTATTTTATAGAATTCGTTTCCTATGTTCTTATACAATACACAATGCACCAATCCTAAAGATCGTTATTATGCATTTTTTTTTTTAATTTTGAGATCGTAAAAACTCTTTTTTTTTTAAATACTAAAATTGATATATGTGGTATGAATGCTATAACATTAACATCAGCATTTCTAATTCAAGGTGCTTTAAGCATTTTACTTGAAAAAATCTTTTTCAAAAATCGAAATCCTTGTTTTATATATCTATTATATTTATCGACTGTCGTATTTCCAATTAACAGCAAAGCTTAATATTTTTTAATTTGTGATTTTGTTATTTTCATCTTGTATTTTTCCATGCAAGATTCGTCTTGCGTTAAAGACAGAGTATGATGTTTTAGAGGAAAATTCTACATCGTGATTTCGAAAAATTTGAAGAATCAAACATTATTTTTTTTATTTGAAGAATTGTCTTTTTCTGAATTTCAAGTAAGATATTTAGCAGAAATTTTAGTATGCAAAGTTTTTTATTTACTCAAATCATTGAATATTCTGTCTCACCACAATATTATTATAAAAATATCTCTCATTTATAAAATTTAACTTGTCAGAAGACAAAATCGGAAAACATGTTAATCCATGGATTCTTAAGAAAAATAAATATATGCCAACTATAATAACTCTGGTGTATTATTTCTTAAATATATCTTACGTGAGTCGTAACAGCATATCAACATTCCTGATACAAGTTACTTTACATATTTTACCTGAGAAACTCGACTCTAATCTTCTTGAAATATCCAATGCCATACAGTGCTTGTCCAAGAATCTCTTTCAGGCATATCCTTAATATCCCTGTTCGCGAAGATGCACCAACAAGTTGCAGGCGTACTTTCCCATCGGAATTGCAATCGCTCTTGAAATATACATGACGGAAGATCTCACCGCGACTGAGAAGGATTTTCTCCTGTATGTGATTCCGATACAAAGGAAGTACCTTAAAACTATGTAAATCCCGATGGCACTAATCCTAGGCTAATTAGGAGGGGTTAGGACAACTTGTGAAATGGAATTAGTCGATGTGGTCTTCTAATTGCACGAGCATGGTCGGGTGGAAAGGAGGTACTATGTGGTCCGCCGCATGGCTTCAGGCCATCATTTAAAGCCGGGTCCCGGATAATGCCCGGCATAATTCTAGGGCTCGCCAATCCGGCGCCTTGAATTAGCATAGAACGCCGGACGAACCTTTTGCTGGTAATGGGCCCAGTGGAGAGTTGCTGTTTCCAATTGCGTAAAACAATCATCGATTCTGGTGATGAGGGCGAAAGACAAAGACGATTCCGAGACAAAGCTTCCACCACTATTATTCTAAAAGCTGTTAGAGGGGCGGATAATGGGAATTCTCCAAAGATCTGCACAACTGCTGACGTCAGGATAAGACAGCTTTGTAATTTAATGCAGTCAATATTTCATACGTGTTAAGTGTGTTAGTATCATTTTTTTATTAAAATAAATATGAATTCAGTCTAACCCAAATAGAATAACTTAACCTCAATATTACATTTCAAAAAGTTTACATATTGTCTTGATAAATTTATTATAAACAGTAAGTTATACATTTAGTTAAGATATATAATTAAATTTGCCGAAATATAAACTTTTATTTTTATTTTCATCAACATTTTCTTCAGGGGTAACATTTTTTATTTCAAATATTATCTGCTGATAACGAATTATTTAGTGTTTAAATTCAAAAGATTGGATTTCCAGGAGTCTGTTTTCTTTACTGAATTCCTTTTAAAGTAACTAAAAGAATTCTTTAAGCATATATTACAACGAGATTATTAATATAAAATGCAAAGTTTTTTCTTTTTTAAAAAAAAAAATCGAGAAATGTATTTTAAACGATGATAGAACAATTTCTTCTCAGCATGAATAAAAAAAAAGGTTTTAGGAATATCATTTTGTTTTTAAAATCAAACTGCATTAGCCATAAGGAAACTGGTTTATCAACTAAATTTATCAGAATTCATGATTTAAATATATTTTTGCCAAAGAGGATTCCTTGAATAATGAAATTTTCCGTTAAAAAATGCATTAGAGAAATCAGTTAGTACTGAAAAACGAATATATGACTAAATTTCTCAGAATTCATGATTTAAGAAATTTTCTTCGACAAAATTGTATTTGAATAGAAAAGTTTCCCATTACAAAATTAAAAAAATCTTCGTCTAGAAAAAATTTAATAAGTACCTAACATTTCCATTATTTTATTCCTTTCTCTATTATCATTAATAACTACTTTGTTTTTCTATTTGTCATTTTGACTGCATTTGTGAAACAATTTTCATTTATTGAGTACAATACATCGAAAGCATTTCTTGTCGCTTTAATTAGTAACAAATTAATAACAATGCCATGTTTTCCAATAACACTATTTTCTGCATAAACAAATTTTTTATTATGCATAGCACGGTTACTTGAAAACCATTTTCTTTCTGGAAAAATATGTCCCTGGTGTTTTGAGAGTAAGTTATAATCGACCTTTTTACCAGAGATTCTATAAACGCAATAAAAAAACGAGGCCAGAAAAACAACGTATTTACATATTACAATTTAATATTCTTTGTCTTACTAAATGATTGAATAAATAATGCAAGTGCGCTCTCGTCATATTCTTACTTAATTTCTTTTTATGTTATTACAATCAGGGAAATAATTTTTATTATTAATCTATATGTTTCTTATTTATGAAATAAGCCACATTTCTTTGTTGTTGTTGTCTTGGTTTAGATCTGTTTTTCAAATGCACGTTATTAAAATATTATCAACTCCTTTGATGATTCTAGTTCCATTTGTGCTTTTATATCAAACCACGTGCATAAGTCAAAAATTCATCATAAAAAAGATTGAATTGAACACATTTTGTACTGAAAAAAGCGATCTGGAATGTTTACATGGCATCTGAGAAATTAATTAAATCGAACATGGATTAAGGTATATACAAAGATATTAGCCAATCAAAATACAGAATTGAAGGACTCGTAATAGAGAGAAGCGTGACGTATTTTGCTGGCTAAAACTATCCATAGCACTCAAATAGCGCATTAGATAAAAATTAGACTTGTCCCTTATTTTCTAATCCCTTTTGGGATTAGAAAGTATAGTATGTAAATAGTATAGCTAAGCAAATGTACAAATCAAATAATTATCATAAAACCGAAATATATTTTTTGATGATCAAAGTGACTGTGCACCTATATACTACCTGAAATAAAAATAATTTTTTATATGTAGATGGGATTCTCAAAAACATTTGATATAAATTTGTTTTCCACTTTACATAACGAAAGAAAAATCATTAAAAACCATTCATGTCGCAAGGAACATTTCTTTGCTAACTCGCACATTTGCTTATCGTTTTTTAAATCATATTCTTAACTCATTTTGTTGCCATAATTTACTCCTGTGTTTCAGACTAATCATCTAATCAGCCGTCTCCTTTTTCAATGTTTTTACTCTAATACAGATGAGGTAATCTAATTCGATAATAAGTATGAACTAATTAGATAGGGCATATGAACCACCGATGAGCCATGAGTCATTAAATATGTTAAAAATTCTGGTCTAAGAATCATATTTTTTCCTGTTAAATTTTCTTTCTCCTGCACATCAGCTTAGCCCTGCTTTAAGCCTGAAGATAAAATATTTTACCAAGTACAAAGTAGTTCGATATTTTAAATAGAATTTTCAAGAAATTATATTATTTTGAAATATTGCATTATCAATGTTAAGTCTGTAATGGTATGGGTTTTTTTATAAATACTTTTATCTTGCAAGCCATTTTATTCCATTACATTAACAAATTGCTCTAACTCTAGACATACTGGGTGGTATTTTTTTTGTAAACTTTTAAAAAATTAAATTAAGTCGTTTTATCATATTGAATGCTATTTTCGTTTCCCTCGTTGTTTTTATCGCCATTGTTGGATTTTTTTGAAGTTATTTTCACAAAGAAACCGGGGGTGATTCTTTATCTTATTACATTTAAAAATGTCTTCGACTTTTAATAAATTTTAATTTCTCTCATACTCATAATAAACAAAGCCACCCACACAAAATAAGAACCAATCCGCGTCTATTTTCACGTCTCATTACTTCTTGGGTCTCCAGTGAGTGGAACCTAATACAGCAAAGTGCGGCCCCAACAAATGAAACTGCTCTGATGCGGCACTAGCATAAGAAAGTAAATAACTTTAGTCGCTTAGCGATTAGCCATTGAAAAAGCCCAGCCGCCTGGTATCTATAAGAAAGAGGCCACATGACCGCACATCAATTGTGGGCTGCTCATCCAAATAGTTTCGCCGCCCCTGCATTGCCCCGGCAGCGCAAAGGGACACATCACAAGAAAATATTCTTTCATAAACGGAATATGTCGGAGCGCGGCCTGGTTATCCCAATGCCTATGGCTGGTTTCACACGCGGAACAAATAGCTGCGTTGTAGCTCTTGGGATGGGTTGCATTTGGATAGAGATTCGCCTTTCTTGGCGGTTGGGGATTTATTGCGAAATTCATTTCACTGGTCTCATAGACATGATTTTTAATATTATATTCCACAAATGTTTATGAAATAAGTTTAATTTTTTGATTTGATTTTTTTCTTTTGATTTAATTAAAGAAAATAATTTTTTTTAAAAAAAATTAAAGTTTTATTCTTTTTGTCATTTTTTAAAAAAAGAATTCAAGTTTCTTCAGACATTAGGATTTCTCTGTTAAATCCAAGACCAATCGGTGATTCTCAGCAATCAGGAAGACAGAAGACGAGAGGAGGATATATTGATATGGCTTTAAATAACAGACTTATCATGGCTTTAAAAAAGGACTATCTGTGAATTTAGTTGAATTTACATTTTTAATTGAATTAATTTAGTTGAATTTGAGTGAAGTTAGTTGACTTTACTTTTGGAATGTTCTTTGTTAATATCCAAGACAAATATTAGAGCAACACATGCATTAGAAAAGAAAAACAGAATACGGAAAAAGCAGTCGGAACTTATTTAACTACAAATGTGGATAGACTGAAATTTAGTTAGGAAGTATTTTGGTTTAGGTGCGTTTTTTGTAAGATTTCCGTATAATATTGCAATTAGAATTGGATATTTAAATGTACAGAAATTAGCCTATGTGAGAGATATGAAAACAAAAACTGCCCTCATCTTTGAAATTGAGTGGAAAATTTTAATTCAAGTTTTTGTAAAATAATTGATTCACAGAAATGCGATTAAGCCTTATTTATTACACATGTATATAAATGAAAATACTCTTTAAAATAACAGATATGAAAGCTTGTTAACGATTTTTGTTCTTTATACTTTGAAACAAAATAATCTAGCTTTTATTTTTTTTATCAAAATGTCTTTGTATAAGACATTGCGGAAATAGAGAAATAGATTGTGATAAAATATTCAAAACTCATTAAATTTTTGAAAGAATTTGCTAATAATGCATTTTAAGACCATGGGAAAGTTAATAGTCAGCTCACTCGGAAGTTAATTTCAATGAAATCAAGGATTCGAATGATTAGAAAATTATGTTTAAAGATTAGATTGATTCGAAATTATTGAATATTATTATTAAGATCGTGATTGATCTCTAGATTTTAGATTTTTAATTACCTATTAAAAACCTTTTATGGAATTACGTTTGTTTGTGAACGCCAAAAAGAAAAAAGATCAAACAAGTGAAGTTTGATTTGTAATTTTTACTTCAAAATTTTAGATTTATATATAATTTAGAAGGAAATTCGTCAATTTTAAGTACGTTTGTCAATTCAATATATTTGACTGTGATGATTTAACAAAGCAAATGGCTACATACGCTTTCATTTTTTAAATTGTTGTTGATGTTAAAATTTTGGACCTAATTAGTTTGGGGAAATAATTCCAAATAGAGTTTTGCTGAGCTTGAATTCTCCAACAAATGAAATATGTTTTTAGCAATTTATAGAATAATATTTCTTAAATCTAGTATTATTGAAACACGTCAAAAATAGCTTTAGTGTCGTAAAACTAAACCAAAACTGTGGATAGTTTGCATTTTTGTTAAACGTATAGAATATCAAAAATTGAGAATTTAGAGCATGCGATATCTGAGTTCTTGCTTTTCTGATTGCATAATGTTTTTTTTATAAGTTAAATATAATATCTTTAATTAACTATTAAAAATTCATTTTTTAGTCTTTTGGTTTGGATGAAAATAAGACAAAAATTATAAATTAATTTTGATGCATTTTGATCTTAAAAATCATTATAAAATTTTTAAGTGTTTCAGATAAAAAAATTTGTCTCATTGTTAATATAAGAAAGTTTTCTTTTGTTTTTTAATATTTACTATAAATTCTTTATAAATTTTTCTTCAAAAAATCTTTGATTTTTTTTTATCAAAATTGCTTCTAAAGTTTGGGTATTTCTCTGCATGGTACATTTCTTTTTTTATACATTGAGAAAAATATGAAAGTATGCTTATTTATTTGTATATTTTTTTTCAGATTATCTTCAATTTTTGGAAATTGCTTAAATCAAAATTAAGTTATACAGAAATCTGATTTAATAAAATATTTGTATCGACTTTATATTTCTGTGGAAATACATTTTGATACATTATATCTTATTAATATATAGTTCTAATATTAATAAATAATGATAATAATAACATCACAGAATCCAGTTTTATATAACAGAAAACAATAAGTTATAAAATTTTCAAATTTAATTCCATCAACTAATTAAGAATTAATAATTTTACATGGTAACTATATTATATTTCCTTCTCAAAAACATTTTCAATGTATAGTTAATTAAATAAAAATTACCCGTTATGTTTTTGTATTTATTCCAAATTTAAAATTCAAACGCATGAAATCACTAAAAAAACTATTAATTTTCTAAATTGAAACCATATCATGAAACATGGTATTATTTAGAGAATAAGATACAAAGATTTTTTAAAGCTTGATTTTATGGTTATATTAAATAAATTCACTGCAAAATAATAAAATATCTATCCCAATTACAATAAATGATTAATAATTAATCATATCTAACTATTATCAAAAGGCCGAAAAATTTATTCCCGTAATGAACTGTAAATAAAAACTATTACATATTTCTAAGATTCTCTTTAATAATTAATCAATTATTTATTTAATTTCCTTCTGAAGAATTTCTTTATTCGAAATTAAATATGCTTAAAAATATCATAATTTCTATTATTTCCCTAGCCGATAAACAATCTCAATGGCTTTAACTTCAAACAGTGCAATTCAATGTTTATTTTTTATTTCATTATTTTTTTCCCGCAAAAAAAAGTAATAATTCCGAGTGGTTATATTAATATTGATAAGGACATAAAGATTAAAGCTTTGACCCTTTTCAGAATTCTAAACCTGTCGAAGAAGATAAAATATTAATATAATTAAAATATTTCCTTATAAAGGCATAATTAATCAAGTAAAGCAACAGAATCCAACAATGGGCTTAGAATAAATACAGCTTTTTTTCCCCGCCCATCTTCTTTCACCTTTTAAAGTCGTCTGCTTCTTCCTTAATAATAATTTCGCCTCTAAGTTGGCGCTGGAAAAGTTCGCCAAGAGATTATCCTGTCATAACAAATATTTAGTTAACCACTATCTACGATAACAACATCCATTATCTTGGCTTGAGGTTCATTCGATGCTTCCTCGTCCTTTTCTCTTTCCTGATAATACCGGTAGCGATGCGATGATTTTGTCATGAAAAGCACGCCTTGTTATTTTTTTTTCTTTCCCTACCGGATTGGCTATGTTAATGCTTAAATGTCTTAAATTTAATTTTTAATTAGTTTATAATTAGGATATGAAAATGATACATGAGTTTCATTCCCTAATCATTCGTGGACTTGGGAATTTTTTATATATTTTTTTTTCAATCAATGTTATTACCCAATTCAAATCAAAAATAATTGTTTTAATTATTCTAATCAATTCGTGGTAATTGTAATGAATTTAATGGAGCACATCTTTTTTAAAAAAAAATCAAGCTTTGAAAAGAAGAGCATTTCATGTGAAAAATAATGTAAGCTTTATTTTTTTTTCAGTTTCTTAAGATATTAAGAACTAGAGGTTAATTAATAGCATTTTTATCAGAAATAAAAGATCTTGCGGCACAGGATTTGAAAATACCGATTATTCAGTGTAAATTCATATAAAATGTATTCAATTGTTCTGCTAAAAACTGCGTAGCCACTTCTTGTCGCATAATTATTGCATCTGTTCAATTTGTGCAGAAATAAACATCAATTAATTTTAGTAATCACTTATATATAGTCTTACTTAATTTATTTAACATTCTCAAAGGCATCTGATTCTTCCTGGAGACATTTCCAATCGTATATTCATATATAATTTTTGTTTCTTTCTTTTAATCTTCGTTTTCATCTTAATTTTAACAATATTACTTTTAATCATAAAATAATTTCATATTTATCCATTTGGAAGGAGCTATCAGATAAATAATCAAATTATTGCTAATATATTGGCCAAATAATGCTACGTGATTGATTTATCTCTACTCCAATGATAGGACGTACCTCACATGGGTAGTAAGAGTCTTACGCTTCATTTTCATTCTTCTTGTCAATATTATTTTAAATAATTATGTAGTTTCGTATAATTCTCCGCCTGGAAGATCATGAGCCTATGGATAGGAAACTAGAAGGTAAATGAGGACTTTTTATGTACCTGGTAGGCATAATAATGTTGCGTGATTGATTTACCTCCACTCCAATTACGGGATATACCTATCAAGGGAGGGAATAAACGGTGGATATAGCCTTTTCAATTGTATTCTTTAAAATTTCAACCTAATTTTTCCACTTCCTTTTACCTAAGTAAAGTAATTCATTGTGATGTTTGAAAATCTTTTGATCAGTTTTGAAAGTTACGATTCTAATAGTTGTATTGTTAACTTACAAAAATCCACATTCATTTAGAAAAGACGAAAACTATTTGGTATCAGTAAACGAAAATGGTTGTGACATTAGAATTTAACCCAAAAACATTTAATATTATTTCTATTACAAAGCATTTCTTGAAAATAACACCCCAAATTGTTCGTGATTTATGCTTTCAGTTAATATTAAGTCAAAATTAAACTCAACTTCCTTTATTTTTATCGCCCCTTCCAATCTGCGGCGGAAAATAATAGAGACTTAGCTCTTATTGGCTTTGATGCTTGATGGAGCTCTATTCCCCTGGGACGAAATGACCGGCCTTTCGAATGGCCAGTTGATTTAAGCGATAAGACTATTTGTGTCTTGACCCTCCCACTTTCTTTGTTCTGCGGATTTAATGTTCCTTCTAACATTAAACATCACACTTTCTTTTCGTTTTTACGTATTCTTGGGGGAGAAAAGGTTAAGACTTCTACTTTATTAATTTTTTCTGACAGATCAGCAATATGATTGAAAATTCACACGCATGTAGTTTTTAATAACATTTATTTTGGTATTCTATATATTTTTTATTTTTGCTTATCATTTGAAATAAAAATCGTTTTGTTTTTTATATATATAATTTCGTTTAAGATATTTGTGAATTGTTAACATATTAAATTTCACATTTGTTTATTTAAATTACATATAATAGTCTAATTTATATATATTAGTCCTTAAAATTGTTTCTTAAACAATTTATATATAAAGTATTTAAACTTAAAAGTCTTTGTTTTAGTTTTGCATGTTTCTCAATATGTGCAAAACATAACTTCATAAAAATACTGTTCTTTAAAACAACAGAACCTCACAAAAATTTTAAAATTTATTGTTCATATAAAATTGACAATGTTTAATATTTAATTATTGATTTAAAAATTATTTAAAATGTATTCTAAATATTCATTTTTAAAAATGAATCAAGTTCTCATAAATTGTACCAAAATTTGTGATATAATGGATTGAAACTAGCATAAGCATATCAAGCAAAGGATATGCCATTTGTAAATTCTGCCTTAATTCTAACCAAAATAATTTTCATACTGTTTCTAATTCATAGCTACTAAAATAATTCGATTAAGTCTGAAATTACCCATTATGATAAGAGTTTCAATTTCATATCTGGGCAAAAAAAATATATTTCTACCATATTATATATTAACTGTAATTGTTTGAATGAGCAAAATGTAGTGATTGTTTTCACGCAATTAATTTGATAGGAAAATTTTATTTTGATATAAAATTTCATTTTATATATTTAATTATTGATATGTTAATTTTTGATATTGTTATTATTATTTTATTTATCTTGTTCTTTACTTTTAGTCTTTTATCCATTTTGTACTTACTTATTTTTAGATAAAATATTTACCTCGTGCTTTTATAATTATAATACTTATTTCTATTATTATACTGTTATTATTAGAAATTTCAAAATTTTAAGTTTCCATTTATTGCTTGTAAATTCTGTCTTATATTTTATTAGTACTGCTAAAAGCTATACGTGACAAATTTTAAATCCTCCCTTTATATTCTAATTCGTCATGTTTATGCGGTTTTTTTACCTGAAATTTTTTTGCAAAGTATTTGCATATCCGTTAGGAATTGATCGGAATTCTTCATTTTATATATTTGTTCATTCGATTGAAAAAATATTTTTAACTACTTTCAAAAAAAGATTATCTATGTTGTCCATGAAATAGCTGATAAATCATTTTCTATAATTGTGTCTCATCAACCATTTTCTTAAATCAAACATCCTCTATCTGTTGTTGTTGTATTCAGATTATTCATTGTGTATTTTTCATTTCCTTATCCATTATTTACTTGTACAACCTGCAAACAAGACTCTGTACATAATCTTGGATTTCACCATAAAATATTCCATCTCTTCTTTACACTTTTCCCTATAAATCAAATCACAATCCTCCCCACAGAAGCCACTAAAAAACTTCTCTTGTCGGGTCAGAAAAAGGAAGTTTTTCAGAGAGAGACCTATAAATAAGGGATTAGTTTTCGGTGCGCGGTCCCCAATCCCTTTTTCCTGAAGGGAGTTAAGGCAAGCTGCCATTAACAGGGACTGGGGAGGCAGCTCACGTCCTCTTCTATTCTCGTTCGTGCGTCCAAGACCTAGTCATCCAGAGCATTTCAATTACTCTTAAATCCCGACCAAACTTCCACTAGGCCAGCGATTTTTCCATGGATTTTTTTTCGGTCTTTTCCGTAGCTCCATGGAAAAAGAGGAAAAAAGTTGATTTGGGCGAGGAGGCTATCGTTCACTCATTTTCTCCTTCAAATCCAATCACGGATTGAGAGAACAAAAGAAAAGGGGTGCGAAGAATTGAGTTTTTTTTAGTTTCCCCCCTTTTTTTCTACAATCCCCTTCCTTCCTCGGTCCCGACTTTTTTTTTAAATGTGTATAGATTTCGTCCTGTTTTTAAAGAGTCGAAGATGCATTGGAATTTGTATCGTTTTGTCCAACATGCAAAATATATGATATTCCAGGCTTTTTTTTCCTCCAAAATTTACTTACTTTGCATTGATGACGAAAGATCTTTGATTGAATGAAAATTTTGATGATATAGGTACTACATTTTAGAATATTATTTCTATTTTCATTCCTTTCTGTTTTGGAAGTATCAAAAATGGATATCTGTATCTGTTCGTTATAAGACAAAGACGGTTTAATTTGAAAGTATATTGTTCTTGCATTAATGACTAAAGTATATGAGGTTTTCAATTTAATGAAGAATTTGGTGATAAAGATATTAACTTTGATCTTTTTTCAATAAAAAATTATTGTTAGTTATATTTGTATCTGTTTATCCAACATAAAATATATAATGTAGAACGGTTTTATTTGAAATTTTATTTTATATTTAAAACAGTAATATTATTTTTATTCCATCCTATATCTACCTGCTTTGACAGTTTCAAATGGAGACAGTAACTGCCTATAGCCATTATGTTACAAGACTAGTTTCTTTGAAAGCTGCATTAATAATGAAAAGATGTGAAGCTTTCGAATTAATGAAGAATTTTAATGGTAAAAATATTAATCATGTTCTTCTTTAAAAAAAAATATCGAACTGTTAGTAATATTTAATTCGGTTTATCCAACGCAAAATTTATAACAGTGAAATATTTTATCTGAACTTCCCTTAATCGCATTTTAAAATAGAGAACAATTTCAATTTCATCTTATGTCATACCATTTTCAAAATATTAAAAAACGATTATATCTATATATGTCCATCGTTGTATAAAGCTAATTCAATTTGAAAGTTTTTGTATTCATGATGAAATATCGTGAAATTTTCAGATTAATGAAAACATTCTAAAGACATTAAAAAAATTGTAAATTATCTCTTTTGCTGTTGTAAATATTAATTTCAGGCGAAAAAGAATTGTTTTTACTATCCATTATTAAAAAACGTTTACTCAATATACACTTGTCTAAAACTCTACAAAGCTACATATTAAATTTCCTTGAAAAAAAATAATTTATAAACTTTACTTTCATGAAAATTGTATTAAATTCCGGTAAAGCATTTATTATTTTTCTTATTTTAGAACTAATGAAAGTAAATAGATTGCTGTATTAATTGACATTCATAAAAAAAATTCTAACACATCATTAAAAAGAAGTAAATAAACACCATTAAACCGCATTAAACTGGCTGTCATATTAAAATTAATTAGCAAATTTAGTGTCGTTGCTTTGAAATCAAGTTCTAACCTCTAATCGGAGTACAAGAATACACATAGAAAAAAATACTCCACATTAGGGTCGCATTTGCATATTGCTCTTTTTACAGTGCATTACTTTTAAGATACCATTACTATTACAAAAGAAAAAAAAACTTTTTTTTCTGTTTCCGATTTAATCTTTAAACATGAAGAAAAGAAGATTAAAGATGTTCTTTTTCTTTGTGTGTATGTGTGTGTATTTTTTTTTCATCCCAATTCTAATTTACTCCAATTCGAAGCACTTTTTGCACTCTTAAAAGGTTAGCTTTTCACAACTCTCAATAACAAAGAGGAACGAATTAGCTCACATCTGACAAATATTTGTAAAAGAACTCCAATACATGGAGGGGTAAAGGGAAACAGAGGAAAGAAAAATCGTCTGCAGAAACGAAGGGGAAAAAATCGTTTGGTATTAAACGAGAATATGTATTCTTTTTCTTTTCTTTCTTTTTTTTTAATAATAAAGAACATTTCCATGGATATTGGTTGATTTCTACTTTCAGAAAAATGAACCGAGAACAGCAGTGAATAAAAAAGTATTCTTTGGGTACAAATTTTCCGGCCACTCTAATTGTATTCAACTCGCAGCATTTACTTTAATTAAGGGCCCTGGATGAGAGAAAATCCGGGCCATTGTGTACGAAAAGGAGACAACTGATATTGCGTTAAATATATGCAGAGAGTAAAGACATTTATATGCTAATTCTCAATATGGCTCCACTCTACGCATAGAAAAGAGCTGCCGTCGACGCAAAATTTTTCCTAAGTTTCGGCTTAAGAGATTAACGCCTCGGTACTGAAAATACATCAAAATATTTATCAGCCACTTATAATAGGCGGCCAAAAATATGTCATTTTTATCCCAGCTATAAGACTGGGCTGGATTTAGAATGGTTTAAGTCGTTAATTTTTGTCAAAGTATATGTGTTCAGAAAGCTTTTAATTCCTTTAAGCAGTATATATTGTGAAATATATTTCAATCGGTTTCGCAGTTTTTGGTTCAAACTTTTTAGAATTGCATATTTCATATTTTCTAATTAGTCATACAGCTTCTTGTTCTACTAATACAACTGGGAAAAGATATGGAAATGTAAGTTTTATTGATGGAATTTTTATGTTAAATTTTGTGGTACCATTCATTTTATGGTACATGGATCTATTAAGCACTTTTATGTAACATGAATTGCATTTTGAGTACAGATATTATTAGTATTAAAAGTCAACTATGTTACGCAGCTTAAAACAGCTGTTTTAGTTTTTATTGCGGATTGCTCATATATAAAAGTTTATTGCACTTCTAGATTCTTTTCTGAATTTAATAGAAAGCACTGATAAATCATTGGTCTTAAATATAAAATGGTTCTTAAATTTTTGATACTCGCAAACATTTCGTAAATTATTAGTTCAAGATTAAAGTAAACATCATTTAGTTCATGGGGTATTAGAATTTTGTTTCACAGTCATATTAAAGAATATTCATTTTCATATCGTCTGCTGTGCTCGTTGCTTTTCATTTTAATATTCTTTTAAAGATAGGTATGTAAATAATGAGTTTTGACTAGTGATTATAAATCATTGTCAAAATAGCTCTAAGTAAAAAAAAATCGAATTCTCTAAAATTCTGATTATAGTCCTTGCGAATCCATTTTTAAGGAAATAGTTTTTTTTTTAAATCATCATTTTCATTCAAAACATTTCATTAAAATTTATAATTATAAGGATCTTTGTGCTGATCGTCGTTTTGAAGTATTATAAAACAAATCCTGTAAAAAGAATTTGAACGGTCAGTAAGAATTTTTCTTATTTTTTTAATGATAAATAGAAATTATTATTAATGAGAATTCTTTATAATTCTAATTATTTTTAATGAAAATTTTTTTTATAGAAATAGATTTGAAGAATAGTAGATATAAAAAGTTAAGAAGAGATATTTTATATTATTAAACAAAACTATTTTGGGACATTTGTTACTCTATATCATCACACTTTAATTTTCCCTTTCTTATGTAAAATTTTTAAAAGAAAGCAAATATTTCCTTTATTGACGCATTAAAAATACGAAAAAAATTGCATTATTTGCATCAACATGTTAGTTCCTACAATTTGAAAGAGCCAATCTAAATCTTCTTAAAGAGTTTCAAAGGTTTTTTTATTCATTTACTTTGTTGCTTCACGCACACAAACGATGAAAGAAAATTTCTTAGACTTAATTTGTGTACAGAACTTATCAAAAAGTAAATAAAAAAAATTCTCAATACTCTTAGTACATTCTCTTCTAAAATTTATACCTCGAAATTAATTCGACTCATTAAATTAAAAATATACATCATTCCAATAAAAATAGTTTGAAGTGTCTTGTGTGAACGACTTTAGAAATCTTCATTTCAAAATACGATCGCGGAATTTTCATAATATTGAGTTAATATTGCTTTGAAACTTGTCAGAATAAACATTCGACATCTCTTATCATTTCAGTACCAATTACTTCCAAGAAATAGATTTTCATTTTCATTTAAAAAGTTTAGAATTTATAAATAAACAACTTTAATGGTATTTCTGAGGAAAAATGCAAAAATTATAACAATTACAAATATGATACAAATACTCTGAGAATTGATAAATGTACTAAATGAAATCAGTTTATGCTTGTGAAAATGATAAATATAACAGTTTAAAACTTTTATATTTGCCGATATGTCTTGTGATAATATAATAGTATATCTCATCCCAAGGTCTGTATTATACTATAGAAACCGATGTTTTTAGACATTTCCAGCTTTTCACTTAACAGAACCGACCAAAACTTAAAACTTTTCATCGTTTCATAGAGCATTTAATTTTTATATACAAAATGTTATTAAATTTAATTACCAAAGATTTTATTTTCTACCTGACTTTCGTTTAAATTTTCTGTCATTAGCCGAGAAATTTGTAACTAAAAAAATCTAATATTTTATTAAATACACGAATATTTTGATTTTCTCACATTATTGAAAAAACGCATTCGTCAGCAGTGCATTTAGTTTCATTTGTAATTAATAATTATGATTAATAAAAAATATTTTTCTGTCGTGTTTTTTGACATTTGGTGTATGATTTCTATACCAAATTCATGAATTTCCATTCACCCTTGAACTTGGGGGGATAAATGAAAAATATTCTAGAAAACGACTGAAAATTTGATTAAGATATATAAATCTATTTGGTGTGAGTGTGAACTAATAGTAGGAATTGAAAAGGAATTTTTTGCCAAATCTTTGCAAATTTTTATTTCTGGATTGCAATCAAAGAATTCTTTAACATTCTGTCTTCCATAAATTTTTACAAGAAGTAAATTATTTCAAGATGAAACTTCCATTAATAAATTGCACACATATACCTAACAATACCAAACTAATTCTTAAAGTATTAAGATATACCTGCAATCGTCGAATTTTTGTAAAATTAATTCATTTTGTGCTCTTTTTCTTCATTTATTTTTACTTCGAAGAAATGATGAAAAGGTTATCTCATCGGCTGAAGAGATTAAGTGGCTCTGGTCGAATCGATATGACCATTCAAAAGCAATTTACTTTAAAAAAATTCTCGTGCGCTCCTCTGCTATTGTGCTTAATAAAAGTGAAATTAATTTCTTCCTTTTCTTTACATTCTTTATGTGTCATTAGATTTTCCATTTAAGATAAATGTTCCCAAGAGGAAAGGCCATTTTTTATATTCCGTAAAAGTTTAAAAAGAATTTATCAATCCTTTTACTAGTTAAATTGTATAAATAATCGTTGGATTTGAAATTAAAAGTTCTTTTTTAAACAATGCTGCAGGTTTTTCTTAGTTTTCTGCTAAATTTTTAATTTTTTCCCCTTCGGGTAATAGATGGAAGGTTTTATTTAGATTCTATAAATCAGAGTTAGAAGGGGAAGAGACTTTCTTTTTGTGTCGTTTTTTTTTTTTTTTTGCTTGATTTTATTAGAAGCTACCCTTTATTAATTTTTGAAATTAAATGATATTCAACTAGGCTCCGTCTAGACATTCTGCATCGAGTTTCAATCGACTGCTTACAATTTTTTAGAGACACTGATTGTCATTGATTATTTAAATTTTCAATTTAAAATGAGAAAAGCCGGAATTTAATCCAGAAGATAGTTATAATCGTTTATTGTAATTGTTTTATAAAACTTTCCTTTAAAAATGAATAGTTTGCCAGTCTCATTACATTTTCTCATTAAGTCCTTGGTTTTTATTAGCTGATTTTACACTGAATTTTATCTTGGAACGTGGGTAGAAAGGGTTTAAAATTTATATAAACATCTAGAAAACTTTTAAACAAAATTTAGAAAAATATACAAGGCATAACAAAAGTCAAGGTCCCTAGGGAATTATGACTGGAAAAATTAACTCTTAAAGGTGAAGAATTCAAAGACAAAAATAAGTGAAAAATCTTTTATTATGGATATTTTGCACTATGACAGTGTCAAATATGCATTTATGTTAGTGCACTATTTCAAATACTAGTTCATAAAGCCATTCAATTACTTTAATTTCAATGCCAAAAAGGTTTTACGAACACAAGCGATACGGATTCATCATATAAAAATATCAAACAATTCCAGATCCATTTTAATCGTCCACTTTCCCTTTACCAATTTCCTATTCATTCGGCCATGTCGTTAACCCTATTGAATAAACTCTTTATCGGGTATGAAATACGTTCTCTAAATTTTTCTTTACAAAGGATTACTGTGATTATGTGAGAAATTTTACACTAGCTTAAGGGTTTTGCCATTCACTTATTATAAACGGTAAGTGAACACTTTCACCAATCTGTACTCCCGTTTAGCGATTATTTGCAAAATGGCAGAAATTAAATAATGATTAGTAATATCAATATTTATGAATTATTGTATGTGTTTTTCAATTAAATTGAAATTTAAGATGGCAAGCAAATAGTGAAATCCAATTACAAAGCGGCCTTCTAATTCATTTGGTTAGTGTTTCCAGCTATGCTTCCCTAAACTATTCCAGCTGGTTTTTCTGTTTCTTATTTGTTTGCTGAATCGGCAGTAACTTCGATAATAATATATTCGTATCAATTTATCATTTTATTCAGTAAAGATGTGCATTATTATTTATATAGTTTTTATATTAACTACTCAAAATGCAAAAATTTTCTGCTAACTTTTGAAACCTTATAAAAATATTTTACACTCAAGATGTTGAATCTATAAAATTAAGAGTAGTATTATTTTACCTATTATTATACAGCTTTCAAAACCAATGAATTCTCAAAGATGGTTTATTAAGATGTTGGCAAATTATTGTTAATTTGTGGAGAAAAAATTGAAAAAAATTGGTTTATAAAAATTAACGAATAGTTTAAGATGATGGTTTAGTTTTCTAAGCTATCATCTTAAACTATAAATTAATTTTCATGTGATATATTATGTTTATAAATTTAGTTAATTAAGTTAGCATACGAAAGAAAAATAAACAATTATCCTACTGAAATTTTCTTCTGAAAATATTTGTTATATTTTTGATACTGTGTGAAATGAGTAAGATTCATATTTCTAAATATGTAATTTCTTTTGATTTTAGGTCGAAGCTACCGGTGATGTACAGAAAAAAGACTGAAACTTTTGTCACAGGTAAGTTTCCTTTTTCACTTTTGACAGAAATTCAGTTAATATTCAAGTAAATAAAAATTTGTAAATTTGATTAAAGTGAATTTTACTAATAAAAGTAGAATATTTATTGATCCAAACAAGCATATCAATTTAGCAAGACAAATTTTTTTTTGTCGTATTCAGAAAAGAAAATGATAAAGAATGTCCAGTGTCTTTATTTACAAATAAATGTTTCATTCTGAAAATAAATTAACCAGATTTAATTTTAAAAACTAACATTTTGATGATTTCATTTCTTTAATTATTTTCATGAATCAACATAGTCGTCCTCTTTTAATAAATAAGAATTTTTCACCTGATAAGACTTCTTACATTTACGGACTAATAATTTACATAAGTTGTAAATAACTTGATAATTTTTTCCATCTGATTTTAACATCTGAAACATTGAACTCAAACTTACCACATTATTTCACTTATAACTTATATTCGACAAAATCCTTGTAATTATATCATATAATGTAGCTGTCTGTGAATCCACTAATGTTTAATAACCTGAAGACCTGTTAAGTTTTTTTCTAGGAACAGTCTGTTTCCTTAAATACGTCTAATTCTTTCTAACTTACACTATTTTCTCTATTCTTTTCCCTCATAACGTTTTTTCCTAATAAACATTTTTTAATAGAAAATCGAAGCTTCATTAAATACAGATTGTTCACCTTCAAGCATTTTTCAGTTTAGAATGAAATTTTTAAATCACTTGCTAATGATGCCGAAGAATTAAAAATCCGCCAAGTCAGACTGATATCCCTTGGCGAGCTATTGGCGGTCGTGAGATTCAATTGGCATCGTTCCCAAACATGGCAACCCTATTTCCCACTCTTCGAACGTAAGGAAACGAAAAGAAGCTTTCAACTCGAGAATTGCAGTTCAGGGATTTGGCGGGATTCTGGTATGAAACGTGAACTCGAAACATTGGCAGATCATTTAATTTCTTGCAACGTTTCTCTAAAGAATGAAGGGTGTTTTTTTTTTTCTCTCTTCTCTTTATTTGAAAAATGATGGAAGCTTCTTACTTTATCGTATTTTTCTCCCACTTTTTTTTACTGCTTCGCTCTAAGGAGGTAACGTGTTGGCTACTAGCTCGACTCATGGGAAATAAAATTGTATAAAGCTTGGTAAGGGTTCCTATTTTTATGTTTGATTCCGGTATCTGGTAGACGATTTCATTTCCTCCAAGATCGTTAGTCGCTTAACCTTTTTACTTACTTTTATTGTTCTAAGGCACATTTAAAAACTAGTGTGATTTTTCTTTTGTGGATAAATTGGGTTTCTTTGTTATAATGCTTGAACATTCTGTAAGAGGCGCTTACATTTTATTCGATGTGTTTATGTCGTTTAGGTCTGACAACTAATTTGAGTGATGATACATTTTGAGTTTGTATGCGTGCATAAATTTCACAAATGCGTCATTAAGAGCAATGACTTTTTTGCAAGTTACCATTTTGCATTTTTAAACATGCAGTTCAAACTGCCATGTATTTTATTAAATAACCAATTGCAGAAAACATTTGCTCTTTATGATTTTTATTTAAAAAGCACCGCGAAATTATTCAAAAATATAATAAATAACGAGAACTATGTAATGAGACGAAATGTTATAATAAAGCATCTGACATTCATTTGAAATTTAAATCATATGATATTTATTCACTTGAAAAAGCATACGATATTCATATGGCATTTATTCAAAAGAAAAGCCTTTAAAGCATAATTCTGGCGCATGAGAAAGTACATAATATTTTTTGATTGATATATTATATATGAAAGCTTGTGGCTGATTCTTTAAAATTTTATGGTAAAATAAATTGGTATATAAATTTTTTAACTTTGATTGAACCGTTAGTTAAGTTTTCATGCAAAATAAGACCATGAAAGAAGAAAAATTTGATTAATTAAGAAGAATAATTAATTAAATTAATAATTAAATATTTGAAATTGCTGCCTTAACTGATGTCTAGCGCTAGCAATCTGAGCTACATTCTTCTTATTTATTTTGAAACCGTCTGGAAAAATAGTCATATTAAGATCTTAAAGCTTAATTCAAACCATATTTCTATACATCGTCGGGAAATAAAGGAGTATTATTAGCTATCAAAAATAATCCTACAAAATTATTTTTAAAAAATTTAGTTAGAACTTTTTAGTAATAAACATGATTTATGATTATTCTTTTTATAGAACCTGAAAATAAAACATAATAAAGGAAGAAGATTCAGATATTTTGTTTGAATGAAATTGGAATCTTTCATGCACCTATGATTCTCAAACAAGCATAAGAAAAAAAACTTTTGAAACTAAACACTAGGAAATTATAATTCTGAAAGGAATGCAGCATTAAGTCAATATATGAAGTACATGTTATACATTGAAAAAATTAGCAATTTGATATATAACTTAACGCGAATATCTTAAATGTCCATTAATTTTTTAATAACACGTTATTATTAAAAGTATGAACAGAAAATTTTCTAAATGTTATTAAGAAAACTTAGTTTTCTTAATAAAAATCGTTACAATGTAAAGTGTAGATTATTATTTACTGAGAATCGCTATTTTTTTTTCTTGGTCAATAAAAATCAAAACGGACTTCTTTTGTCATATCCGCCATAATGAATTCTTGAACCTAAAATATATGTCGATATCAATCGCTTCTATATTCATTTCAAATCAATTTAAATGAAATCCATTTAATTCATAGGTCTTTGGCATTATATGCAGCTGTATATAATTCTTGAATCAAAATTCTAGATATCTGATTCTAGGTGAAGTTGTATCTGTAGCAAAAGTCTTTCCAAAAGTTACGTGAGATGCCAGTTTCGATTACGGGCAAAAGTCTGCCACAGAGAACGTGATCCAACTTATAGTGAAATATATATTCTTCCTTATTTTGTAAGAAAGTATGTAAAAAGGAAAACTGCTACCAACATTCTACCCTAGGGCTCCAAATATATTGTTAGCATTGTTTTGAAACCAGTCATCGGCGTAGCAAAAGCGTGTGACAATCCATTTACTGATGCAGTTATATTGGCCACTAATATCCTGGAACGGCGTCTAATGGCCGTAATTAATGATTCTAAATACTCCACTGTGATTCCACAGACATTAAATGTCTGTCATAATGTATCAAGAAGATGGGGATACTTAACGTACTAAAGATTTTTGGATTTAAAGGCAATATTAAAAAATTTGATTAGAATGTAATTTAGAGAAAAAAAATCTTAAACTGATCATGATATTCTAAATAGTGATTTTTCTTTATAATTACCCAGATTTGTAATGTTTTCATATTTTTAATACCTTAATGCGGTGTAAATTATGTATTATTAAAAATAACTCGATGTGTTTTTAGAGTGAAATTATTTCAATCTGACCTTATTTTATATCTTTCCTGATACTTTTCATTTGCTATGTGTCATGATGATTTGTGAGGATTTCATATTCTTAGATTCTTGGGTTTAAAAATGAAACTTAATTTGAAAGAATTGTATTAAGTGTAATTTTTGGAAAGAACTTATCTCAAGTTTATCCTGATATTTTGTACATTTCCTGATTTTTTTTCTATAATTTTTCATTTCAAGAATATTTTTAATGTTTTCACAGTCTTAACTTTTTGCAAGTTTTAAATTCAATCGAATTCTTGGATTCAAATGAAGTGGCAGAGTTTTAGAATATTTTAAAACGAATATTATATTAAAGAAAATTGAGACATATATTATGAAAACATATGTTAGCTGATATAAGTTTATAGGCAGCAATTCTTTATAATAATACCCTTAGAAGTCAGTAATAATAAATGACGTGTTTCAAACAGTTTTCAATCCATGATTATTTTTTGTTAATGAATAAAATATTTTTTAAGTATGAAATAGTAAGTTCTGAAAATTTGAAATTTCGATTAACGTTAATAATTAATAAATAACAATTAAATATGGTAAAAATTGAAAAACCAAGAATTTCAATGAACAGTGATAATTAATAAATAACAATTAAAAATAATAAGTTTCGAAAAACAGGAATTTTGATTAAATGTAATAATTAATAAGCAGTAAAAAGATTTTAACAAATGAAGTCTGGGATTATATTATTACTTATACTATATATCACTAATTTCAAAATTTAGTGTACTTAGATAAACTTTTGAACTGTTTGAAAAACTGATATAGCATTGAAATATAACAGTATTCTGTACTTGATAAATATGATATTGAAAAAATGTGTGACTAGAGTGTAAATGATGTAAGTTTAGAGAGTGCTTACTAGAGTGTAAATGATGTAAGATCTGAATCTAGCAAAGCATTTGGATTCAGTGAATTAAGCCCAATCTTTTGAAAGGTGAATGTACTGTAAGTAATAATTTATCTGTTTCTTTATTTGTATTTAATTCCTCATTCGTTTTGCTTCTATACTGTTCCAATTCCTTAAAATTTCTGTACAAAACAAAGACCAAAAGAAGTAAAACTTCTTAGAGAGGGAGGAGGAGGGGAAAAAGAAAATCCCCTGCAAAAAAATTGAAATAAATTCGGGAGTGAGATAGGAAAGAAAAGAGGAAAAGAATAAAAAAAAAGACATCTTTTCCAGACTTAAAAAAAAAAATTTACAAAATCCCAAACCCAGATGACTGTACAAGTAAAGAAATGAACGGAAGCCCAAAAAGAAAACTAAAGAAAAAAAACTCTTCTTCGTTCGAAAAGAAATCCGATACAGAGGGTTGTGTTGTCCAACCCTGTGTAAAATTAATGGATCTAAATAAAGCTGGGTTCTTCACTTTACGATCAGGTTTGAGAGCGTTGGGAATACGCGCCCAGGTATCTCTCTCCCCCTCCCACTATCCAAACTGAGATTACAGAGAAAAAGCAAACAGAAGGCCCTGCAATCTCCGGTATTTTTTCCCCACTTTTAGACAAAGCTTGTTCAAAAGAAGACTTTTCCTCAGGTTTCCTCGCACTTTTAGATGAGACAGGCGAAGGCCTGATAGCGGAAAAAGGGGTTCACCATTTGCAAGGATAGTGTCGATTTATCCATTGTTTCTAGCCATCTCTTTTCTTTACTTAAAGACAAGATTTAGCTGTGATTCTCTCTGCTGGCGCCTTAATTTTGAGAGATTTGAGGTTGAAGGATGGTGGCAGTATTTTTTATAGAATAATCCGTCGTTGAACTTCGTACGAAAACATCTGTAAGAAAATTTTGCTCTTGTTGATTATGAAGGAGAATACTTTTAGAAGGATATTTTCGCAAAAATATTTTTATTCCTTTTTTTTCATGTTCTTGAAGTTTCACCAAATCTTTGAACTCTAATTTATATTTTTTACTAGTAATATTTTTAAGGAACATGGGATAAATGATTAACCATCAACAAGATCATTGCTGGGCCAAGGATAATAAATTAATTCAATACACATTATCTATTTATCAAATTATAATTCATTTATTTTGATAAATTCACCGATATAGATATATAAATAAGTAATGACCAATTAATATGTTATATAAAACAAAAAAAGCGCTGTAAATCAGTAACCGTCAGAAAAATGTCATATTCAATGACAAATAAAGTAGCCTGCATATAGGAGTTAATAGCAATCCTGTGACAAATAAATAACTTCATTAATGTTTCTTGATAAAATTTTAAACACGAAAACATTGAACACATTGAAACACAAAGCGCATTTTGTTAAACTTTTAACTTACCTGTTATTTTTTAATAGTATCTCCTCCCGTTGGTGTGGTGTGGCGTGGAGAGAGGGGTGCCAGTTCATGTCTCGTCCTCATCATCACGGTTCAAAATTACGAGGTCCGTCCCAAAATAGCCCTAGTGTTGTTTTACAACAGGTCGTTAATATAACTAAACTAAACTAGCTTTAATAGTATCATATTATATCTAAGTAATCGCCTTACTGATCGTGGAGTTTTTTTTTATTATTATTATTTATTTATTCCCAATTCAATTCATTTTTTGTTGCTCTTTGAATAAATAAGATAAAAATTTAAAAATCTTGAAAAAACAGTCCTGGATAAATGAAACCAAATAATTTTATAAATTATTATTACCTTTCTTTACAACAAAAGCATCAATTTTTTAAAAGAATATTTGTATCGTTTTCAATTAATGCATACATAAAATCAAATAGCTTATCAAATTTTTCAACCAAAAATCATAAACTCGGTAACAAACCTCAAAATAAAGCGCCATGTCATATAAAGTCATTCCACATCCAATCAAAATTCATTTTCCAAAATTAGTACTTCGGTATTTATTACCTTACCTATAATAGTATCATATTTCATATCAAAAAATGACGTTAAAAACTTGATGTTATCCATCTCTTTCCATTCTTTCTATACATAACCAAAATAATTTTTGAAAATACTATCGTTATACTCTTCCTCCACACTAAAAGTAAAACGTATGCCATTCTGCAGCTTTGCAACAACATTTAAATGACTCATCAATCTTGCAAACGAAAAATGCTGCCTTTTACAAAGTCACTCGAGATTCGATTGAAATTCTTATCTAAAATTAATGCCACAGGAATCGCCACCTTATCTGCTGTAGTAATAGTAACTAAACATGTTTTAAATCAAAGAATGGCATTCATGGCACCAGAGCATCCTGTTTCCCACAAAGCATCATGTCCCTTATCTACAACGGAAACAACATTTCATCAACAAAACATGTATGATTCTGGATATTTGCTGCTAATGAAACTTTAACAGAAAATGCTATTTTTCACAAAATCACTCCAATTCCAATTGAAATTCTTACTCAAAATTAATGCAACAGCAATTACCATTCACCTGCAATAGTGATAGTTACTAACATGTTTCAAATCGAAGAATGGCGTTCATCAGTGGCACATCCTGCCTCTCACCATCCATTCGAGGAAATTTTAAAAATCGGATCCTTTTCCAATATCTTCCAGCATTCTCCACGTCTATTCATTTACCTAACTCACTTAATCAATAGATTTTGCAGGAAACGGGTATGGGAAGAATGACAGAGCTGTTGTTACCTAAGTCCCCCTTCCAAGCCATTGAACTACTTTCCTCCGCGTTATCCACTTGATTAAGACGGGCCGCCGCGGGATTGAGCGGTGAACTTACCGACTTAAGGATTCTTTTCAAGACGATACTCTTTATAAGACACCTTTTTGAAAAGGAATATTTCTCCGCCATATCAACGCAAGTTTTGGAAAACTCCTGCACGGATTCTTTTGAAGGCATAATAAAAGGTTCTAATGGAAAATAAACATTGCTGCTTGAGTAGGGAGGTGCTTCTCATATTTCCCACCCACCTATTCAAAAGGATTCAGTTTCGAAGTATCTAAGGTTTTGCTATACTGTGTATGCAGATTTAATGAAAAGCAGCTGTTTTTTTTAAATTTCGTCATATTTATTGATTAAATGATGCTATGAATAATAATAATTTGTTTTGTTATTTAATCTGCTGATTTCTTGATATTAATTTATGAAATGTGATGAATAATATTAATTTTTGTTTTTAATTTATGATTTGTTAAAGCTAATCTAAGCTCGAGCATATTCGTGCTTTATGGACTACCCTGTTTTACCAAGAGACATCAAACTGATGCAAATATATGTTGAAAGATGAATTTATATCTCAACTATTTATAATCCAATTTTATTAGTTTTTGGCGTTTACCCTTGTTAATTCCCGAACGTACTATTACACAAAATTACACCAGTCTAAAATATTATAACGATAATTATCCTATAAAGCATTTCTTCAATTTGATTTTTCCAACAATACTATGAGAAAATAAACAGTGAAAATCGGTAATATACTCAATATTTAAAATCAACGAAACGAAAAAATTTAGCTTTAGAGTAGAAATGTAACTTGAATTTTATTATTTCAATCAATTTTAAGGATTAAATTTGAATCATATTTCATTATTACTTCAGATGTAAATATGTATTAAAATACTTTATTACTTTTTATTAAGTGTCATTTTCATGATAATTTGCATCATTAATTAATAATTAATTATTATTTAAATCTTTATTTGGCTATTTTAAGCAACATAAATAAACATGAATGCCAATATTGAAGCTTCGGATATTCTTTTTAAGATTGGAAAAGTGGTCTTTTATATTTGAGATATATATTGTATCTTACAAATATCTTAAGATATATATTGTATCTTAAAGATATATTATGTATCTTAAAGATATATTATGTATCTTAAATATATATTATATATCTTAATATAACCGAATTTCTTTAAACTGCAACTAATGACTGCATCTGATTTCATTCCGTCTGAGAGTCGTTTTAGTTTATACTGAGTTTAAATTTAAAAGAAGAGAAATTTTAAGTATTATTTAATCATTCCTTAATTCACTATAGAATGGAGGAAATATAAGATAATTATCCTGTATAAAAAATGTAGGAATCTCATGCTGCTACTGCCAAAAATAATAAAGTAAAATAAGTCTTGTTAAAAAAAATTCCTTGATTTTATTATTTATAAAAATATCAAATCCAATTCTTAATTATATAATGTTTTATTTATCTTATCATATATCTTATCATATTTATTTTTATCTCAATAAAAAAAAATAGACAGATATACGACAATGTCAACATATGTAATTAATGCTAAAAGAAATTTTAATTTATGCATCATAAAGTTAATTTAATTATTAATATTGAAATTTCATCCTACAATAAATGAAAAAAAGCTGATACTGAAAAATTATTTATGATCAGTGGAGTATTATTATAGCAATAAATATATAAGTAAAACATAATTTATATTCGAGTGGAAGGTTATCGAATTTTTAAAGTTTGATATCCCAGAACGCATTTTTCGAGCACTTAAATTGTTTTTCTCGACAAAACTATTATTTCGTTTCTGATTAATTAATAATTAACTATATCATTATAATGTCGTTCATTTCAGAGATGATAAAAGTTTTTATTTTCATCGTTATTATTTTATTTTTTTTTCAAAAATGAAAAAAATGTAACATTGTTCTAAAATAGAACTTTTTTCATACCCTTTGAGAATGAGAAATACTTATTAAATTATGAAAATTATTGATATGCTATGTCTCCTATTCAATTTATTATTGAGTTCTAATGACGTTTTTGAAGTGAAATGCAAAATACTGAAATGAAATTTATTATTTTATTGAAATATCCTTTTTTGTGTGATATTGTGCATTAATTAAATATAATTGCGAGATAATTGCTATTTTACTAACAGTATTATTACCTATAGAGGGTATCAATTGCAAAGTTTAATTATTAGAGTTGTTTATATCTCAAAATATTTCCACAGTATGCGTTGCTAATTCTCATTTACATTTTGCTCATATTTCTGCACTTAATTATGTTACAAGTTTCAAAATTTATAAGACTCGAAATCTGAATACTTTGAATAGCACGACACAAGTTGAATAACGATTAATTTTTGAGATAAGCTCACTCTTTACTTAAATATCCATTCGTTTCAAAACCTATTCGAATAAAGGAGAAATAATTAATTTAAAGTAGGGCTGTGAATCTTCAAAGGATAGTGCGAATGAAACACAATATTTCTCTTCCTTTATATCTAAAATAAATCCCTCTGACATCCATGAGCGTGTGTGTGTTACTCATGCCTTCTGATCGATGTCAGTAATTTAATCGAACTTGTTAAGCTCATTTAAATTTCGTCTGTAAAATATCATACATGAATTTTAGACTCGCCTCGAAATCAAACCAATTGGGAATACATCTCTGCATCTACAAGATCTTGAAGAATCTTTTCAGCGTTTTAAGGATTCGTGTGAAAGAGGAAAAAGTATTGTTTATTTCCAATAAATACTCCATATTATATTTCTCATTGCGAATGTTGGAATGTGCTCCTAAACGAGCAAAAGTGGATGCTTATCCCTGGAGATTTGGCGTATCTTTTAGGCTTAGAAAACCGAGCAGACAAGCATTTGTACCTCTTGTACCGACGTGTTAACAGCAGTGTCGCGAAGTTTAATTGATACTAGAACGCTTTTCTGTACAATAAATCTTGCCAAGGCGTTAATTCCATTGCCACTTTTGTCGCCCAGGTATCCATCCATCCAATCCTGCAGCTCTCTGTGTATAATCTCTCCAAACAACCCATGCCAGATTAAAATTCATTCCAAAAGGACAACGTAAAAATTGCGCTTTTGAGCTGTTACCGCCAAATCTGCCTTTGAATAGCTTAAACCGGATAATTTAATTTCCGAATGTTGAGTTTTCCCCCCTTTGGACTAGAAAGAGATTCAATTGGCAGGAGCTAATCCCGGGGATTAAAATCCACGCAGTTCCACAAATCAAATTAGATAACACTTCCCGGATAGATGGAATGATGGGAATTCATTCCCTGCCATTTCTCTCCCCTTGATCCAGAGGGGGAATGGTTGTGCGGGGAAGGGTTTTCGATATTGTTTCTGTTTGTTCCAGGTGGTTTTCTTTCATTCCTACCACCACCACCCCCTCCTATTGCCATGGATATCACTTTGCAGAAGAATGGTGCCAATGTTTCACGCCTAAGTTTCCACCAAGAATAATGTTCTTTTCTGCGCCATAAAACTGGGTCCTTTTGTTTATAAAGAGTCTTTTGTTAGGAAGTCTCGGCACCGGGTTTCATTTGCATATGAAGAGGGCTTTCGCTGCGATGCTCCAGAGTGTGCCTTATTGATACCTTATTCATGACCAGTTGGTGGTGCAATTACCAGCACATGTTGCTCTTCACTTGAGCTTTATTGTTCATCTAGTATTATAACAGCCAGAAGAGGTGTTAGCTTTGCAAGTCGCGAGAGGTTTTCTATTCAGATCCGTCAGTCGTATCGGTATTCATTCTTCTCACAAAAGTTAGGTATTAAAAAAATGGAGCCTCTCCCCCCTCTTTTCGCTCTTCTTTTCTGTACTGTGCTTTTCATTAAATATTATTCAGATTCGTTTTAATTCTGTCCTCTTTTTACGTTTTTCTGAAGGGAAACGATATTAATCTAAATGAGTAGGTCGCGTAAAATTAGATCTTCTTGCTGCATTATGCAAAAGAATGTTGTGTTATGTAAAATAGACGTTTTGTTCTAATATGTACGAATGCCATTTTAATAAGATATGAGCTATCGCATTCTTTTAAGATGGTTAAATGTGAAATTCTTTGCTTCACTTTTAATAAGAGAGCGTAGTTTTTAATTCGATATTGAATTGTGTTCTTGAAGATACTCTTTTTTACTTGTGGATTTCATTAATTAAGTTTTAATTTAATAAGAGTTACATTGCAACATCAACATGTTGACTAAAATGTGAATTTTATTTCACCCTTGTTGCAATGTATCTAGAGTAGTATTTAATTTTGATAGAACAATGAAATATCGCAATTGTTTAGTCTTCCCTTATTTTTTCCTTTCAGTATAACAATCAGAATCAAGGATGTGTATAAATTAAAGGATTTAAAATTGCTAGTTAATGTATTTATAACCAACTGCTTAGTTACCTCTCTTAATAACTTTGATTAGGACAAAAACTGAAATTTTCTAAACAATGCTACATTTCTGAGTACGATTTTGTGTTTAACAAGCTTTCTCTTTTTATAAATTCTGATAATGAGGCTCGACAACATTTTGTACATATCAATTTCTTGGAATAAAAATAAATTCATGTAAAATTTCTCCTAAATTTCTAACGCGTTGACATTTTAAGTTGTCATATCCAAATACGAGGAGCAGGTATTCAAATATAATACCAAATGTATATTTTGCCGACATGTTGATTTAATTAACATCTATAATGGATATATAGTTTCAATTTCGCAAGAAACTTGAAATCAAAAATTCCCAAACAAGCTGCATTTTATCAAGTCGACAACTGGAATGCTTTCAATTGGCCTGCTGCTTTTGTTCGATGAACTGATGTAAAATTAACTAGACTACGAAATGGTCGCACTCGTCTTACTCACAAACATCTTTTGTTTTGCGTGAGGGTACCAATGCCACGGATTGTAAAGTTAACTTTACAGTTTTGCATATTTTAATTTAATGTACCAAATTTAATTTTATCACATGTATTTCTTTAATTCATCATCATTAGATTTGTGTGAATTAATTAAAGAACACCTTACCAGAATATTCTCGAATTTTTAAGAACTATTAACGTTTTTAAATTTTATATAAATATCAGTGTTTTCAAAATAGCTTTTTGATTTAGCCATACATTTTTATCTTATTTAAAGCTGCATTCTCTTTTTATAAATTCTGTAACTGTAACTGTTCCTCGGCCCTCTATCGGTCGTTACGATGAACAATCAGTCCATGTCTTGGAAGCGAACGTAAAGCATGATGTAATCCCCGAGTATTATTTTTATGCATATATGTTAAATGTTATTGTACTAAATAGTTGTGTTCCCTTGTAAATCATGTCCTTTAATGTCATTAAATGTATCTTTAACTAAATTGGCATGATTTATTGATTTTAATAGTCTATCCTGACAGAGTTAGACTTTTGGAGCCCTTTCGGTCACAATGCTTCTTTTAACAAAGTTTTTTTTATTTATCTTTTAGCCTGGATTAAAGATAATTTTATTGATCAATTAATTGTGTGATAATATATTCATACCATGTGTCTTTTCGCAACATATCTTGTTTCATAAAAATCCAATTCAACTAACCAATCGAATATATATTTTTAAAAAAACATAGAAGTCATAAAGGCTAATATGAATAAATATTTCAAGATAGAATTTGATATTTAATGGTTATATTAAATTCCTTTGCGGATATTTCTCGTGTTAGAAAAAAAAAAAAGGTAGCAGAAAATATTTGATAGGTGAGAAACTTTTTGTCCAATTTATCACAACAAGCTTATAAAGCTTCTCAATATAATTTAACTGAAATTAATACAATGAAAGCTGGATACAAAGTTAAAATACGATGAGTTAACGTAAGTTTTGTGGCAATGACATGGGAGAGACAAGAATTTCTTTCGACAAGCCTGATTAAATGAGCTTTTAATTAGAGAGGTAAGAAAAAAAAGTACGGAACGGCGTTTTTTTTTTATTATTATTATTTTCGTTACTAAAGGAACAGATGTGTTATTCCTAATTTTCACAGTGTAATTAAACGTTGTACGATGAAGGAAAATACACAAAAACTGTGAGAGGAAAATTTTTATAAAAAGAAAAAAAACTCTAACCAGGAAATAAACGAGATGTTTATGGTGGTAAATTCTTCCCTTAAGCGAAAAGAAAAATTTAACGCATGTTTAGCTTAAAAAAAGGGACCACTGTTGTCATGCAGATTATTGGAAGTTTTTGCACGTGCTGTGTATTAAAGACTTCGTTCTTAAGAGGATTTCAAGCATTTTATTGTGGTTTAGTACAAAAAAAAACTGATTTAATAATATCTTTCATCTAATGAAAGGGTAAGTTAGGTATTTCATGTCACCACACAATAGCGCTGTTTGATTTTTTTTTTTAATTTGAGGCTTTTTCTAACCTAACTTCATTAAATATCATTTGCACTATCTATCTGAAGAAGTTTTGTACGTTTTTTAACAAATTAAGAAAAAAAAATTGCTGCTTGTACTTTTATTATTTTCTTTATTTCTTTTATTTTGTAAAGTGTTATTTATTTGAAAAGAATCTTTTAGAAAAATTACTCTCTCAAAATTTTTTTGATCAATTTTCAAATTTTAATAAAAACTTTTTTTAATTCTTTAAAAATAAAATTTTGTGTAGAATTTGATTGAAATCTGAAAAAATTGCTTTATCATGTACATTTGTTCGCAGTGAGTGGTATTGTTCAAATCCAGTTCGCTATAAATATATTCTTTTAGGATAATGATGTTGTTTATTATATATTGTTATTTTTTCATATTAATTTTTTTTCTATTTTTAAAATAAAATTATATTTTAAACAAAACGTACATTAATTTTTATGCTGACTCTTTCTTAAAAAGTAACTATTTGTTTTATATGAAATATTTTTTTAAGTACTAGAGAACTATTCAAGTTACAAATATCTTTTTTTTTACTAAAAACTCCTTTTATTCATGTCTTTATTAGACTTTAAAATGATGATTCAGAGCCCTAAATTTCATCATTTTCTGCTTTGTTTCAAAATTTTAGCTTCTTTAGTAAAAAAAATCACTATTTTTTCAAGTTTCCGATAAAGAGTATTAAATGATTTTAATATTTCTGTGTTTTTTCACTTGAATTCAAGATATATATTTTTTACTCAAATTGTGAATATTATTGCTTGGATAAAACTTATCGTGTGATTCTTTTTTCCAAACGTTGAAAAACGAAAAAACCAGTTTTTGTTTTGTTTTGTTTAATAAAAAAAACTTCATAAGAGCTCTTACAAAGTTCATTGTGTTTCAAAATTTCTCATCGTAGTTAAAAAATTCAATGTGTTTCTTCAAAATCATATTTTAGTCCAACTAAATTCAACTACTTGTTAGATTATTTATTTTTTAGCCACATATGTTTTATATACAGGACATGCATTTGAAGCTATTCTTATCATTCAATATCGAAATGTGTATGTATCAAACATTATATCGATGGATCTGTGGTTAATATATATTTTATTCACAATCTTTCTAAAATAATAAATGTTCAGTGATAACCTCACTCTCCAGACAAAACACTTTATTTAAATAAGATACTTGTTAGCGGTTGGTCTGTATTATCATTTATCATCTATTTATTACCTACAGTCTGTCGTCTCGGTTTACTACTCAGACTATCCATTGTGTAAATATCTCACAGCAGCAATAGCCCTGTATCTTTTCTACAACGAAATAAAGTAGTCTTTCGCGGTTTTACGGTTTGGGTCCTAATCCAATCAAGCTTTGAAGAGAGACTGATATTTGATTAACCAAACCTGGAAAATCGAATTAAAATGAAGCCGTTTGGAAAAGGGTAGTGTTTAATCCATTATATTTAACCTAATGCGTGAATATTCATGAACGGTTGCAGTTTAAGGAACAAGTCCATGTTCCAAAATTAAATTTCCTCCTCTAGTTTGATAATGGATCAATATTTAAGACATTTTTAGTCAATGATCGATAAGGCTTGTAATGGCCTGTAGAATAGGTGCCTAAAATAAGTTTCGCCTTTCCTATAGATTAAACTATTGAGAGTTTGCTTTTTCGTATTCTTATACTTTATTTGCGTGCCTTGTGTTTAAAATCGTATGTTCAATAATTTATTTTCACATGGAAGAATGAGCACTAACATTATGTAGGTATTTGATATTTCTTACGAAGTGCAAAGACGAATTATTGCCATCTTATTGCTATTTGTTTTACATTTCTAATGCCATTTTCATTGCACTTTTTCGGAACTTGGAAATCGTTGCCACTTAAACGAAGTTTTTGTAGTTCAATATAAACACAAGGTGAAATCAAGAGAATTAATTAGTTGTCTAAGTGCAGAAGTACGAACTTTAATTTATCACCATCAGATAACTGTGGACCTCATCTTATTGTAATACAACATTTATGTTTTTTCGCTTTAATGAGAATTGCATAATTTATTCGTCATTTAGAAAAATTTGTAATGTTGGAACTTTTTAAATGTAGCAATATAATGATAATTTGAATAATGATTTTAACTGACTGAGCCGATTAGTTGATTTAAAAGAATAACTGTACAATTTCGGCTATAATAGCATCTATAAAATTTCATTTATTTTACATTTTATGTTTTTAAGAAATAACACTCACTAAGTTTGCAAAAATGCAAATCAGCTGACAATAATCTGATAATGAATTCAATTCAAAATTGATAAATTTCTATAAGTCGAGCAATCAAAACCAATAATGGAAATCTTACAATTGCATACAAATTTTTCTTTGCTAATTGTTGATTACAATTTCTTATATTCCCATAAGTACGCGTATCTGATTATTTTATATGTTTCCTAACCGATTTCTAATCTCTCGTTATTTAAATGCACGCATACATGACCTTTATTGTACTCTGCATTGCTAATTTTTTTTCCATTTAATTTTTTAAATTTTTTTTATATTTGAAAAAAAAGAAAACCTACTCTTAAAATCTATGAAGTCAGAAAATAGTTTTTTAAGGATATCGTCTTATCATAGGATATAAAAAAGGGATATTTGTATTTGTTATCACATGTAGCTGAATACAAATTTTGTCTCATATATATAATATAGGATTTTCAAAACGATTCAAACTATTTCTCATAAAAATCCGTTACAAATCAGTGAACGAGTAAAGGACAATCGAATTAAAACAATTTATATTCTTTAACTAATAGTTCTGAAAAAAATATATAATTGTTGTGACTGATTATTAACCATTATACCAACCAACCGGCAACATTCGGTATTTCCTCGATTCAAAGGAACTATTTATATTTTCTTTTCCATTTCAATTTGTCCGGATGAGCCATTTTCTTTCTTGTCGTACTATCTGGAAAAAGACATTATAATCCAGTTTAATAATAATTAATATTTCAAAACTCACTATTAATCCTTCTATTTTTATGTAGAAAAAATAATAAAAAAATTTAATTCGCAAAGTGATTTTAAGCGATACTGTTAATTTCAATAGTTCAAAAAAATGATTGCCGCCGACCAACTGGCATATTCAATAATGGTGAATCGCCGTAAAATTATATGACACCTGAAGCCGCGAAAAGTATGTTTCTACTTTACTTAAAAGAAAATCGATTTTTAAGAAGTAGAGCATCATTAAAATTTCACGATTTATCTCGCAATCATTCCCCTCTTCTAAAAGAAAACCTTGCAAAGAAAAGGAATAATAACGATAAATTCTGATTCATAAAAGAAAATTAATTTTCCTTTTATACACCCACCAAAAAATATATAGTGCGTTTGTTGAAAGGATGAACTGGAGAGAGGGAAATCAGCCCATAAAATGCCTCCCCCGGCACGGTGTAGAAAAAGAAAACAAATTTTCGAGTAATATAAACTCTTCTTGTCAACGCCCCCCAGTTGAAATTGCTGGTGGAATAAAAATTCGACGTAGAAGGGGATGGAAAAGCCCTCCACCCCCTCGCTACCCCTTTCATTCCCATCAGCGAACCGAAAATAAAATTTAAATAATATTGGTTGTACTGAATAAATCAGAAGAAAATAAACATAAACTTTAACGGTCAGAATTCAAAATAAAATGAAACCAAATAGGAAAAGGAAACAAGATTTCCAGTTCTGCATCGAAAATGTATTTTTTTTCCCTTTCTTTTTCTTTTTTTTCATCTTTATTTTTATCTTCACTCTCTTTAAAGTCTGATGTTACGTTTGGCACAGGAGGCTCTGTAAAGTAGAGCAAAATATCCTAACCCTATGAACTGGTGCGAATGAAAGAATCAATATTGCATCTCATCCCATTTGAAAACAATGGGTTTTTCTTCTTTTAGCAAAAGCAGTGAGTTCTGCTTTGGTAATAATACCTCTATGATTTCTTTTAGATGCATCTATTATGCTCACTGATGTATCTTTTTTATTTAGTAGAGAATAACATTACACATAATTTTCCGCGCCTTATGCTTATTGTTACGGCATGCATTGTTTAAACATATCAGTTCAGTGGCTGGATCTTCTCTTTTAGCTTCATACATTGTTCCATAAGTATTGAACAAATTATAGTAATTTTAGGTGGCAATTGAATTTACTGGTTGAATTGTTCTAAGTCAAATGAATCATTGTTTATTCAGAGTCTCATGGTACATGATAGAAAGCATTCTCCTAAATCTGTATATAAATATATTTAAATATTAAATTCGGTCAAATTAACTAGGTCAAAACTAATAGGTTTATGAACCCTTCGTTTACTGTAGTTCCTTTAAGGGGACAATCATTTACTTCATTACTTTTTTTTGTATTTGCAAATAAACTTATGTCCAGAACCAATAATCTTAGGACGCTACATATTTCACTAACAGGTTATGAGTTAAAATTATATTTGGAAAGACTTATTTTGCGTAGGAATTGCATAAAATTCATAGTTTTAATTAACAACAAATACATACTCTACACAACAAAATGCCTAGAATTCACCAAATAAAAAAAAACTCATTGTTTAAGTTTCTCTTTTTTATGAACTCATCAAAAAAGTTTGTGTACAAAGGAATTCTAGAAATTCACGTTTAACTCCTTGACTAAATTTGATCTTATGTCTATGAATCCAAAGAAAAAGTTTGAAGAATTACTGTGAATTCTGCATAACCCAAGTTTGATTCCTTGATTAAATCTTATCCTATGTTTATGAATTCAAGAAAATCGTTCGAAGCCTTGATTTTAATTCTGGATAACCCAAATTTCTAAAAGAAATTCAAAATAGGAAAATTATTCAACAAGTGCCTTTTCGAGCAAAGTAACTTTGGGAACTATTAAATGGAAGCGTAAATTTATTTGTGAAAAAAATACCACTAAATATCTTATAGCCAATGAATATAAAAAATTAAATTGCTAATTTTTGAAAAAAAATATAATTTATTCAAGAAAAATATTTAATTCAATCAAGAACGTCCTTCAAAGAAAGTGTCGTCTTCTAAACGGGCATAATAAAGTTTTCAAATGAATTTTATATTTTCAACTGTTTTAGTCTTGCTTGACATAGATTTTTTAATGATGGACTTAGATTTTCTGTTTAAATAAATAAATAAACTTTATATAAGTACCAGGCATTATTTTCTTTATCACTCTGTACTGTATCAAAAGAAACTAACATTTTGATTATTAATATTTAAAAATAACTACTTCTATGGCCCTATTTCAATACCCACTTTTAAAATATGAATATAACTTTCACTAAGTAGCTCAATCCATGAATATTTACGAGTTCCATTATTGAGTGTGGGAATATTCAAAATAAAAAAGCAGCGTTGTCAGTTGGTTTAATATCTTCCTAAAAGCTAATTTCACTCCTGCTGTGAATAAACTGTATCAGAAATCGATCGCGCCGCTGGAAAAATCTTTAAAAAATAAATTCTCCCACCCCCGTTCCACCCTGAGGGATGATCTTTTTCATTCACTATCCCGAGGTGTCATTAGATAATGTTCCCCTCACCCACCACCAAATTACACGCGTTTAAAACTCGTCAGGGAGCGAATTATGTGCCCCGATATCAGATACGTCATTCGCGCCATCAAGTAAAACGGTTACGAAAACCATCCCCATGTGGCACGTGGGGTAGAGGAGGGTTTGGAGGTGGAAGTATTCTTTTTCGAATTAAGTCAGTCAGCGAGTTCAATTTGTCAAGCACTGAGCTGACTAGACAACAGCAGCTCGTGCAACAATGGCAAAACCAACCTTTAAAGGTTTAAAATCCATTGTCTGAGGGAGGTGAATTTATTAAATTGTACACGACGGCCTTCAAAGCGGAATAATAACAGGCTTGCTCCAGTAATTTAGCCCTGTTAATGGGTGAAACACCGCGGATCTCGCTTAATGCCATTACTGGATATTTAGTGTCAGGAGCTCCGCAAATTACAGACTCCTAGTCCGCAATTTCACTTTTAGTTCAGTCCCCGTGACCATGGCACTCTTTTAAAGGAAGAAGGGGGTTGTTTTGTGCAAGCAGTTAACCGCGTGAGGGTTTTAACTAGTTTAATTATGATTTTAAGGCGAAGTATCAGCGTCGTGGGAGATGGGTTTCAGGAAGAAAACTGCTTTTCCGATATGCCGATAGTTTGGCGAAAATTTTGGGAAAAGATGGTGGAGAGTGTTAACATTCACCTTTTAAGGACGGTTGTAAAATGGGGAATGAGGGCCTTAAGTTATATTTTGTTGCATTTTGATTACGGGAAATTTTCTTATATTATGATCATAACTTAACCCTTTACCGTGCCGTTTAGTTCTATGAAATATGGGATCAAGCAGTATTAGACAATGTGAGGTAAATAAACCAGAGGGACTCATTATCATCGCTTCCATGTATCTTGCATTTTTGAAGGAGGTTTATGCAATTTTACTGCAAAAATAAAGAATAGAACTATTAATACGCTTGCTTTGCAATGTAGATTTTCTAGAATTCTGACTAATGTATTTCTTGTGTACAGATAAAAACTAAATTACAGTTGCAGCTGGTAAAAAATCACTCCACGAGTCTGACTCGTGCTATTTATATTTCTGTCAAAAATATTATGATTCTGACTCATTAAAGTGTAGGAATGGGTTAAAAATAGATGCAGTTAATTAGATCTTCGCATTTCCTTTAATAAAGGTTAATATTCTAGACACTTTATAGAGATCAGCGGCCTTTTATACTTCCTATTCCATGTAAACTATTTTCTTTAGCTTCAAGCAAAAAAAAGAAATACTTTTGAAAATCTGTCAATGATGTATATCATTCTTATTCCGACATTATTAAAAATTAAGTCCTGCCATATCAACTTAAAATAATCTCAGCGTGTTTTCTTTAAGTAAAATAGTATTGCATTCTGCAAATTTGGACACGTTTTCAATCTTGCGTATCAGTCAGTGTGAACATATTTTCAGTCTTGTGTATTCATTAAGTTTAGATTTTCTTTCATTCTTGTGTATCAGTGAATTTGGAAATACTTTCATTCTTGTGTATCAGTGAATTTGGACATACTTTCATTCTTGTGTATCAGTGAATTTGGACATACTTTCATTCTTGTGTATCAGTGAATTTGGACATATTATTTTTGTGTCTCAATAAATTTGGATATATTATTATTTTTGTGTCTCAGTAAATTTGGGCATATTATCCTGAGATAATTAAAATGCGTTTTCTATCCATTTTCAATTCCACCTTATTCTTATTTCAACCAGATCAAACATATAGTTTGAACGCATTCCCCTGATGTAATCTGAATATATTTCTCCGATTCAGTAACCAAAATTTATTACATGCTTTTAAAAATAGTTGAACGATTTTAGAAACAAATATTCTAATGTGCTAGTTATCTAAATGATTTCCGATATTGTTCCAAAAAACACTTCAAGAACGCATCTGATCGAATGAAAAAGAAGAAATAATTCTCTTCCTTGTGGGAGCATAACCATGACCATACTCTAACGTTTGAAAACGTCTCCATTATATCGTCCGGAATACATCCGACCCACACATAAAAATAAGCGAAAACAACCCAACCAAAAAGCCGAAACACGATTCAATTGAGAAATATAAAAACAGCCCACGTCAAGATATTTCAAAACCTTTGCGTCTTTTACAGAACGTAGCGCATTTATAGCTGGCCTGAAAATTCCCGATTGGTTTCAATGTGTAATGGAGCCTAAAGCGCATCATAACCTATACTGGGGTAATCATCATTTTCCGACTTCCTTTTTACGTATCTCCAAGCCCCCTAAAATGTGTTAGGCTGTCAACATAGCAATCCTTATGAAAACGACTGCGAAGATAAGGGGTTGCTGTGTTATATTCCACGGTGGATTCCGGATAGGGTAAATCCATGATGTGGTGTTGCAAAATGTTATTCCCACCGTTTTGTCATATCTTGATCTTGGAATGTTGACTGAAATATCAAACTATTTTTGTATTTTTATAGTTAGAAAACATGGTTTTGGGTATATGAAGCCAAATAAAATATGCATATATTTCCAAAGCTAATTTTTTTTGTAAATAATTCTATGTCCCCTTTTACTTCGTATAAAATTTAAATTCGAATAATAATAAAAAAGAAAATGATATCATCATCAGTGATAATGATCTAAAAATGCAATGTAAGCAAGAATCATTTGTAGCATCCATAAAATATTTCTTTACCATGGAAATTGGCAACTATAATTTGGTATTTCTTATATAGTTGTAGAGATTTTATGTAATATAAAATTTAAATTTAGATTCTGCATTAGTCATTCTATAACATATTCTAGACTACTTGAATTTAAAACGCTCGGTATAATATTGAAAAACAGAGATATTAATTGTAATTTCAGTGGACAAATTTTATTTTTCAAAGGCAATAAATGGAAATGTGATTATGATCTAAAAATACAATGTAACCAAGATGTATTTGCAGCATCCTTAAAAATAATTTCATCAATATGGAAACTTTTAACTGAAAATTGATATTCTAACACTGTTATATAGATGCCATATGTAATAAAATTTAAATTTACTTGATTTTACATCACTCATTTCTCATAATAGATTTTAGATTACTTTAATTTAAAACGCTCGGTATTTTGAAAGAGACGGATATTAATTGAACAAATTTTATGTTTTTTAAAAGCTATAGATTGAGATATATTTTGTTGATCAGATTCGTTTACTTTTGGTTAGAAAGGATTTTTAAAAACATTTCCGTACATTTTTTGGATTACTTATATAATACACATATAATTACTTTTCATAAAATTCAATCCCTTTTTAGAAATTTATGCCTTTTTTATAAAATATTCTTTAAAAACTTATATGATAACTTGTATATAATTCTCGACGCACTTAAATTAGATAATTTGTCTTTTTTTAGAATGAATAAAAATTCGTAAATATACAATAATATAAAAAAGGACCAAAAATCTATATGAAAATTCTATTTATACATAAAAGATAAAATAAATATACGTTGACAACGAAACCACTGTCTAGACAGTAATTTATGAATTTAATTAAAAGCGATGATTTCATCATAGATGATATTATGAAAAAAATGTAGTCACTAAAGAATACGTTCGGCATTTTTGATAAATCTATTTTCAAGATGAAATTTCACATGTTAGAAGTTATGAACAAAACAGTATTTTATAAAATATTTGATTTCATTGCATTTTTATGGAGAAGTTAATAAAACGTGTATTTTAAATTAGTTTTTAGTTAGCCTTAGAAAATATTTCTTAATATTCTGGAAAACTTCTAAGGCTGTATTTGATTTTCTGTATGATTCAATTTGTATTTTCTTCCTTTAATCTGATAATTAAAATTGTTCATTTAAAGTGGAATTGTCATATTAGACTCAATGCAGTTTTAATGGAAAAAAAATCTTGCTTATATCAAATATCCTATGACGTCCCAGTATTACGACTTTATGTTTTAATTTACTATAGGAAATAATAGAATTTAACCAATAACACTTAACAGTTCTTTTTAATTATTAAAGTTGTCTTCTAATTAGAAAGCTCCTCCTGTGATTATTTTTGGTTCAAATTTTTTTGAAATTTATTTAATTTTAATAATATAAAGAAACATGGGTTTTTTTTGTTAATCTTGATGAATATTTATCAAAAAACATGCGTTTTTCTTATACATTGATAAAATCATGTGTTAAATTTAACATAAATTAGACATACAAAAACAAATCACTTTTATTATAAAATACAAAATCACAATCACGTGAATCTAACATTTTTAGACAATCTATCTCAAGAAAATGTATTTTGGCGCCTTTTTACCAAGCAATCGGCGCCAAAATTTGGCATAAAACTATAGCTATAATCACAAAGTAACATGAAGAATTTCATTGATTTAAACCATTGCGTTTACATAGTTGCAAAAATACAGACCGACAGATTGTCAACCGTTTGATGGATTTGGTTGAAAATTAGATAATTATCAATATTTTAGATTCTAAACTTGAGTGCCAAATTTTATTTACCTTGCTGTCTGCATTTTGTTCTTATCGTGTTAGGTTTTATTTGGATAGACCGATGTCTTTTTAACGACCGATTGACTCAAAATTTGGTCTAGAAATACAGTTGTAGACTAAAGATAATATAACTAATTTCCTTTTTTTAAGTCATTGCGTTTATGAAATATGGAGTTTACATGATGGCGTAAAAATACAGAAGAACAGGCGGTCAACCATTTGACTGATTTGATCGAAAGATTATTATCTGTAATTTTATTTATAATTATGCACTTTGTAGTTACTGAGTTAGTTTTTATGCGAACAAACTTCCTCTTCAGAGGTTTTGTTTATCATTGATTGGAAACCCGCAAACTTGTCTTAGATGAAACAAATTACATTCGTCTACCTTAAAATATTTTTAGCTATTATGCTTGCAGAGAGACAGATATAATTTCAAAAATGTGTTTTTCAGACCAAGAAAAATCTGAAACGTAAAGATTCTTCAACGTCTGATGTCCAATTTTTTATGGTTACAATACTTTCTCTATATTTAGTATGAGAGGAAATATAAATAATAGTTTCTTTCTAAAATTTTGACATTTATACCTAACCTTCGAACGTCTAACTTGAAACGATCTAAATCAACTTCTTTCTCCAACTTTAACTGCAGTTGGGAATGAAATGTGCCATTTTTAAACCTCCGTTACACCCTTAAAAGGATTTTACACACGTTTCTTGTCTTCCGTATCATTAGCATGTCAAAATTCATGACACGATGTCATTCTCTATCCAACCTACACCAACAGATCTGCAAACTTTCTTCGCAAACGACCATAACGATTTCAATGGATAAAGTTACCCAACATAATTAGAGTTGGACCTGACACTTCTCCCTGCAGTAATCGCCCCATTCTGGTTCTATAATTGCATGATTGTGCCCTGCAAATGATTAATACAGCTCTTAAAGAGTTTGTTCGGATGAAATGGAGGGGGATGGAATTCAGTTATTTTTCACTCTTTCTGAATTTTAATGAACTTCTCTGTGTCGGCTTTCTTCTTTCGGGTAAAGTACATTAGAATCAATGGTGGTGTCGTTGTAGAAAGATTGCCTTTAAAATGTTCCGCCGGCTATCTACCCGTTCTCCCTTGTTATTTCAGACATCCTTTTTTTTTATTTCCTATATTTTGGTGTAATGGCTTGTGGTGAAATGTTGAAATTATGTTTTTGACATCTGACTAACTGATCGTCTGAGGAATTCACTAGGGATAGTAAGTAATGTAAAAATATCTTCCGTTTGGTTTGGAATATGGTCAAAGAAGCTGTCATCTCGTGGTGGCTGTTTTAAGAAACGTAGTAGTATCTAAGCTCTTCCTTAACATGTCATTGTTGATACAGATTCTTTTAATCCTCTAAAAGCAACATACTTTAATTGCAAATATTATAAATGACTCTTAAGGTAATTTTTTAAGACATTCTAAACATTGTTCTTCAATTTAGTTGTATTGACTTTTTCTTTTAAAAGAACGCAGCGGTTGGCTCGAGATGTATTTCGTAATTTTGAATAAAGACCATTTAATCAGTACAACTTTCAAACCATATCACTTGAAGGACGATGTGCTCTAACATTAAATTCATCTAACATCAGGCCGATATACATATATACAAGTTATTACAACGATAATTTCTTAGGGTAAATTTTAAAGGCATTCTGAACAATGTTCACCAATTTAATTATGCTGACTTCCCCTTTTAAAGGAAAACAGCAGTTGCCTTTACCGCACCACTAGAAGGAGTCACACAAAGACATGAAACCCCGGAAAGGGTTTTAGTAAATTAGAATAAATAATAATTGGACAAAAAAGTATCAACAGGATAATTCAAAGAAAACAGATTAATTTCGTGAGGAAGGAAAGAAATCTAAACGGTTTACGAAAATAAAATTTATGCCATCAAATATGAAATGCTACAAATTTGATGTATATGTACCATCAAGTATAACATCTGTACCATTCGTAAGGACAAGATAAGCATTAAAA
>JAPMOQ010038315.1:928771-957222 GCA_026543055.1 Argiope trifasciata
CGTAAGGACAAGATAAGCATTAAAAAAATTCAAATCATAAAAAGGACCTTATATCAAATTTTATTGGTAAAGGAGGGAAATTCAAACTATACAACATTTGTACCAGAAGATATGAAATTAATTTCTACTAATATAGCATCTGTATATTTGTAAAAAAAGTGTGAGTATTTAAAAAAATTCAAAACTTAAAAAGGACCTTATATCAAATTAATTTATTGGTAAAGGTGAAATTCAAATGGTTTACTAGTGAAGCATTTGTACCTGTAGGAATGAAATTAATAAATTCTACTAGTATAGCATCTGTACCATTCGAAAAGAAAGTGTAAACATTTTAAAATTTTTCAGATCTTGAAAAAGACCCAATACCAAATTAATTATTGGGAAAGAAGTACAATTAAAAGGGTTTACTAAAACAGTATTTGTACCAACAAGTATATAGTTAAAAATTTATACAAGTAAATCATCAGTGTTATTCGTAAGGAAAATGTAAGTATTTAAAAATTTCACAGACCTTAAAAAGGACCTCATACCACTATACTTGTAAATGGTACAGACAGTAAAAAAAATGAAAACAGGGAGGATGGAAAAAAACGAAACTTCTTGGTTCCGATCATTTGCGAATTCTTTTGGCTAGCTTATAAAGTATCATCGTCGAAACATGGGCCTCATTATACAGTTGATAGCCACAGTACATGGGAGATAGGGAGGAGGAGGGGGAGTGCGATTTTCCAGACTGAAATAAAAATTCGAGAATCGATAGTAAAAAAAGCACTTGTGTAAGCCACGAACGCTTGTGCTTTTATTGCTCTCGCGAAATGATTTCCAATTTTGCAAGCTGGTGGTATTTCTCGTACTTAAATATTTCTATTTTCTCCAGATCTGGCCTGTGTGTGTTGCACATAAAACTGTTTTTAGACCTTCTCTCGCTAATCAACCGCTGAACAGGTTGAAACTTTTCTTGATTAAAGGAAGAAGGTGCAGTTGTGTTGATGGCGCATGGGGTGGGGGTGAGGGATGGAAAAAGATCGTTTTGATTTTTATTATTATTGAAGCAGTCTGGTGTCACAGTTTGGTTATGAACTCAGATTTTTTTTTTTTTCTGTTTCTTCATTCGGATTTTAAAATCATTTACTTTGAATCTAAAACGTTTTTCATTTGGCTTCATTTTATGGAAAGATATAGATTTTTCGTTCTTGTTAACTACTTTTCAAGATATTAAGCGGTTTGAAATTTAGGCATTAAACAGTTGTCATAGATTTTAGCTTTTTTCTGCTTTTTAAATGCTTTGACAGCTATAAGGCTCCACACATTTTTAATGATCGGTAAAATTACTAATTAGTATATTTCTTTGACATCTATAATACTTCATAGCGTTTCAATCATCGATAAAATTAATCATTAGTTTATTGTTTTGACAGCTATAATACTTCCTAGCTTTTTAATCACAGATAAAAATTGTAATTAGTATAATGTTTGTCAACTATAAGGCTTCATATTTTTAATCACTGACAGCATTAATAATTAAGTTATTGCTATACAGCTATAAGGTTTCTCACTTTTTTAATCACCAATAAAATAATTAATTGGTATCTGCATCAATAATAATAATTAACATTGAATTTCATACTTTGATCTTTCATAAGCATTATGAAAAATAAATCAAACAATAAAGCAAACAGGGATTGCTTAAATCAAAAGTTGAATTCTTTATAACATTTTAGCAACTGTGTGTATGAAAAGAGAACAATTGAAATTTTAACTTAGATTTAATTCACCAAGAGAGTCATAATTTACCGAAGAGCGAATAATTTTTAGAGCGAAAATATGATCAAAGTGACGTCCGTTTACATCGCTGTGCAAGAGCAAAGTGACATAAATTTTTCCTTCGCTGATTTTACTGAGCGATTTTTTGATAATAATTTCCTTCACGCATATCGATTTAGGCAAAATAATCTTAGGTATCTTTTAAAAGTATGTATAAGTGTTAAGGATTTTTTTTTCCTTCGTTCCTTGTGTGTGAACGACGAAGTCAGCAATTTTATTAAGCTCGTATCAAAAATAATTCATTAAAAAGTGGGAATTAGATTAAGAAACAAGACAATATTTTAGAATTAAGTTAACACATTAAAGTCAGGGTATCTTGACGAAAGTATGCTAGGTAACGCGGATCAAATCATAGTACTACGACTCCTGCCTTTAATGTGTTAACGTAGGTCAATTTCAGGCATTTCAATGTTTCAACAACAGACAAGAATGAAAAAATTAATTAAGATTTAAGTTACATTTAAAAATATCGTTATGTATATAATATAACAAAAATACATATATACATATATATAATATTAATTATTGTTAAGGATAATCAACACTATTTAATTGGTGCATTAATATATCGCACAACTTTCCCCATAATGTCAATTTGAATCGGAACAGGCTTTACCAAATGTGTCCATCAACTTGAAAATTCTGCCACTTTTTTTAATGTATATGCAGAAACTAATTAGCAATTCGGAATTCAGTTTATTGTGTTACATCTTGGCAGAAACTTGCAACATGTTTTAGCATAAGTGGCGTCACTAACGATGAATAAAATTGTTGATTTCTTTACCTACCTGGTGATTTCCTCTTCCTCCCAACACCTAAACTCAAGAAGTTAGAACAAATACATTCAGAACAAACAATGGAAACCTCATCTTATCCAAATTTACATTCGTCTCAGCGAGTCAAAAACTGCATTCTTTGGCTTTAATATTTATGTATTCTGAATCATGCTTACTGCTGAAGAAGTTGGTAAAATCTTCCTTTTTCCTTTGCTGTTGTGCTTGTTTATTTTTTCTGATTTAGTCACATGCACAATTTGACTTAAACATGCTACTTACCTAAATGACTATAACGCTTCAAGAGCAAGAGAGATAGGGAAAAAATCCGTGTTTTCTTCATATGAAAAAGAACAACTTCCTCGCTTTTTTTCCCGCCTTTTTCCCTCACTTTTTATTTATTTTTTTCGTTCTTTTCTCTCCGCTATCTTCTCTACATGAAGTCAAATTTTTAGTTGAATTTTTCCAGGAGTAGAGTTCTCATTCAATTTGCCAGAATTCGTTCTTTGTTTAGGTAGAAAGAGTTCTTTCAGAGAGAGCGCCTGAAAGAAGTAGATTAGCATACCAGATCTACCAAGCAATTTAAATCGGAATGTAATAAGGCTTTAGAAAATGGAGAAAATTTTGAATTGTATGAAGTTAAGAAAAAGTAAGAGGTAAATTACATACTTCGAGGAATCTTTAAATGTGAGAATGCGTTTATTTAAAGAAGTGTTTTGCACTAAAAATTAATTTAATTTTTCTGTATTGAGCTTTAGTAGTTATGAATTGTAAATTAACTGTAAATTTTATAATTATTATTAAAATGGAAATTTCTGAAGATAAAAAAAAAGAAAGTAATTAAATAAAAATTTAAAATAATCCTTTTATTTAAATTAATCTTAGTTGGTTGAAATTGAAAATGCAACATTGTTTTTGTATTTGATTTGAAAGGGCTTGTTTGAGATGTTGAACTTTAATCCAAAAACTGTAAATGTCAGAAGTTATATCTGGGAGTTCAAAAACAACAAAAAGACAAGATTTGAAGATTGAGTTAGAGACGTATGTTTCGTAAAGTTGCAAATTTATTTGTAGAATTAGTTAGACTATCAATTCATTTATATTACAAAAATTAGAAATGATGTTATTATAATTTGGAATAATACTTTGTTTAAAAATTGTGGCTTTAATTACTTTAAATAATTTGTATTAGTTTTTGAATTCCAAGGGTTTATTTTGAAATATCGAAGTTTGATCCAAAAGCTATAAATGTTGTATTAAATCCGAAATTCCGGGGGGGTGGGGGGGTGAGTATTCACATTATAATCAAGAAATCAGTTCCAGATTAGCTTTTTGATATTTTTCATTTCTAAATTATTCAAATAATAATAAAGAAATTATCACTATACTAACTTAAACTCAACCAATGATCATTAAAAATGCTGCAATGCGTCTGACGGTCAGAAAATAGTCATTTCATATAATTAAATATATTAGTAAATATTAAATCTTAATTTTAAGATAACAACGTCTCATAAAATTCAACATTTTAGAAGATAATTCAATAAACAATAAATACTACAGAATTTTTTGCCCTCCCCCGAAAGTTCATTTAATATGGATCATTATTTATTTTGCATCGCATATTTAATGGAATAAAATGATTATTTAATATTAATTGAATATCGTCAAATTCAGATAAAATATTTTTTTCCTTAGTTCATTGTCATCAAGCCTTTATATATTAAAAATGGTTTTTGAATTAAAATATATTAAGTGTTTTCATTATTTCTATAAAATATTTTTGTTTTCATGTTATTAAAGAAATCCACGCTATTTTTATTTCTCACAATTTCGAAGTGCTAGAGCTTAAATATGAAAAATACTGCTTCAATTCTTCAAATCTAGAAATATTGTAAATAAGTGATAAAGTTTCCAGATGGGCAATTCTCACGATTTTATCTTCTCATTTTCTAGAATTCACTTAGCTTTTAACTCAGTTAAATCAAAATTCATTTACTTATTTTTTGTTGTTGTTACTATTTTTTTAATGCTTTTCCTTGAAAGATATTCTGTTTCTTCGCATGACTTGCTGACCTTTTCTTAATACGTCCGACTTCTCTTCAAAAGAATTAAATGAAAAAAAAGTCGTATTTTTTCAATACGAGCATCGTAAATCTTGAAAGATGAGTCCAAAAACCAATTCAGCATTAATGCACCGATTTGTATTACTCAGTCAAGCTGTAATGGCAACGAAAGTAGGGAAAGAGTTTGTGAATAAATAAACATAAGCTCGTAAATTTTGAACCAAGCTTGAATTCTGCTGCTGAATCGAGGATCGCATGCAGTTGCTGCTTTTGCTGCTGGAGAAATAAAGCTGATTCTCTTTGCAAAGATCTAGGTCAAAAACGAAGAAAGAAAGAAAAAAAATCCATCCAAACGAATGCTGCATAAGTTATATGATGAATCGGTCAAGAGGTTGACAGCTAGTGAAAAAGAACCCTGTCTCTTAGCAATTGCTGCTGAAAAGTTGCCAACTGATGTTGCATGTTAAGACAAAAGTTTGGTGCGAGTTGTCAACGAATTCCTTTACTCTTTTAGTCTTTTTTTTCTTTTGTCATTTATCAGATTGCAAGTTTGGATTTCGAGTAAGTGTTCTTGAGATTTTTTTTCGTTAAATTGATTCATATTGTCCTTCTAACAGTTTTTTCTTAACCTCCTCCTTTTCAATAAGAGTTGACTCTTTGTAGTTCTGGGACTTTGAATTATTACTTCGTCGTTATGTAGCAGCTCTGCCATTGTCTCTGTCTTTCACATTTCTAAGAGTTTTTAGGATATTAGTGGTTGGCTTTATTTGGAGAAGAAAATAAATAGTAATAATAATAATGCTTAATGTTGTTTGTAAAGCATTGAAGAGTGTGTCAAAAGACAAAATGCTTTTAACAAATACATTTGTCGACATATGTGAGAAGAAATAAGAAAAAAAAATCAGTCGCCAGTTGAATTCAAAATGATGGGGGGGGGGAGGGAATGAGAATTGAGAACAATAAAATATATTTATTAAAAAACTTCTTGTTGAAAGATACATTTTTCATTAAAATGACTTTTTATGTAAGTGTTCAGAGATAATAAAAATTCTGAATTGCATAAGTAAAATAAATCACAGTTTTTAACTGATAGGGTATTTTAAAAATATCCTTTTTTTTCATTCATTAAGTTTACTGCATTTAGTTACAAATTTTTTTAATGTCTTATATCTATATTTAATGGTGTTTTTTTTAATTATCTCGAAATGCGGCAAATATATTTTGTTATAAAATGACTATTTTTTTTTTATATATCACTTAATAAATTGTTTTACAATGTAATTCATTTTTGTGTTAAATTTTTTAAAAATATTTTTATCTTTCCATATATTGCTGAAAAAGATGCATTTTATCTTTCGTTTATATGTCTTTTCCAGATTTTGATTGAATATTCCTCATATTACCAAAACTTCAATAGCCATATAGAACAGACTTAACTCACATTTTAACAGCCAATTAAATAAAAATAAATTTTATTAACTTTTGTGATTAATTTCAGTTAGTTTATTTTATTTATTATTATTTATTTATTTAATTTTATTTATACATTTTTGATTTTCTTTAGATAAACTTCTAACATCATTGCTTGAAAAAGTTTATTAATTCGCTGATCTGACCTTTTATGGGTTGATAACATATATCGTAATATTTTAATAAAAAATATAACTTATTCGAATATTGCTTAATGTGCTTTAAAATTTTAAAATTTCAAATCTCAATGCAATTTTTCAAATTTCAAAAATATTTGCCTTGCCCCCTTCCCCCTTTCCAGCCCCAATCATCTTCTAAGTGCGATGAAGAATACTACGTATTTCATAGAACTCAGTAAATCCAAACAACAATGGCACATATTAATGAGTTAAGGATACCATCCTTTGTCTAAACGATACCACTCTAAAATGACGTCGCAAAATTTAACACCACTCTCTTAATCACTGCCTTTTCCATAAGGATTGAAATTTATCATCGGAATAAACGATTCACAAATGAACTGCTTGTCCTTGATGACTGATGCCATACTTGTTATTATCATCACCAATGGCACCTTTTAGCGCCCACTGCTTAATCCACCACTCTATGGGACCGATCAAGGTACTGCAGGCACGTTTTAAAGGTTGCATAACGAGGGTATTCTGCCTTAATAATATTCGCCGGTCCATCGCAGGGATAACAACGGACCAATCGTTAATTTGTGAGTCGGCGACGAAGAGACTAATTGTAATGACTTGTTAGAGTGTGTCCTGCCTTAATCCGGAGGTGCAGATAACCCCCCAAACCTCGCCGCACACCCTAGTTGGTTCATTGAAGTTTGAGTACCAAAGGCTCGAATCTGAGGATGATTGTCATCGCTAAACAGATTGGCTCGCCAATTGTTCGCCATCGAAGGCAATAGACAGTATGAGATGTTAATGCTTTGTATCCTCTGGAGATGCCGATTTGAATTACGGTGGAAGACAACTGAATAGAAATGTCATCAAAAGCTAATATCGGGAGTTACGCTGTTTTTGTGAATGAATTGTTGAACTGATGATCAGATATGAAAATTTATTGCTGGTATTTAATTACCAACATGATCTCTTAACCTCAGGTTATTTTTTATTTACGTTTCATTCTTGGGTAAAAATTATCATATTCGAGTCGTGTATGTTATGCTTTAAAGATGCTTACTTTTTAAATTAATTTGGCGAAGCATCAAGTTGATTGATGTTAGTTTTCTCCTTTTTATATTTTGTTTTGAATGCCTGCTGCTGTTTTAATTGAAAATATTCATATTCTTTTTTTAAAGTTGCTATTTATGAAAAAAAAATGTCATTCTATGAGATAAGCTAAAAAATCGCTTATTAGTCATTTAGAATTACATCCGTTTTGAAATAATGTAAAAATTAATAAAATTTTCTATCAAAAATTTAAGGAAAATAAACGAAGTAAGTAGCACTCATACCAAAACAAGAATTTTCTATAAAATAAAAAATATATATATCACCACTTTTGAAGTGTAAAATGTATTAATATTAATGAAATTTAAAAATATTGGCAAAATCTAGTTATCATCCTGTTGCACATACATTTTTATTGCATCCTTTAATATAATATAGTGTTATACAGTAATATAGTACAGTATACACAATATTGCGAATATTGTTTAATATCATACAATATTGTATAACATATGCGTGCCACTAGGGATTTGAATTAATTATTTTCGATATAAATATAAAAATACCTACTAAATATCCTATTAAAAGTGATAACTATATATGATTATATTTGGGAAAAATTATGAAACTTTTTTAAATTTAATGACATTTTTGCTGTGCCTTCGGCTACCTAAGAATTAAAAACCAATTACATAGCCAACATTTTAATAATCATATTTATTTCTCAACAACAACTTGTCGAAACTCTGTCATCCACTTTGTTCTACAAGAAAACAAGTCTCGGAAAAAAACACTTTCGACTCTCACTTATATATATTTTTTTATTTATCTATTTGGCGTTCGCTAAAAGCACAGGTCAGGAATTACGAATATCTATCATCTAATGGACACATCCTCCGGCAAATCGCCGAGGTAGGCCCGTTCATCTCTGCCGTCATTTGTTGACATTCCCACATATCCACCTTCCACCCCCTTTCAGTGGAAAAAGGGGAAAAAAAGAAAGAAAACTAAATAAATGGACGGCCCGAAGAAGAGGGGTAGATGGAGGAAAAAACAGGACAGCTTCTAGAGAAAATCTGTGGACATGCCCTGGCAAAACGACGTGGTGGAAGAGAGTTGTCAACTTCCGGACTGCCCTCCAGCCCTGTTGACAGGAACCGGGATGCCTTTAACACGATGGAAAAGAAGAAAAAAGCCATATTGGCCATATCTGACCACCTAGAGTCAAATATAGATGGAGGGAGAATGGAAAAGTACAACTTACGGTCGGGTTTTTCCAGGATGTGTGGGAAAGCTGAGACACTCATCGTCACAATAAGCCAAGGTGCTCGCCCTCCAGGCTATGCACTCAATCTGGGTCTTCACATTTATTTTGTTTGTTTGGCTCTAGTTTGTGACATATTGTTTGTCGTCGAGCTGATGTACTTGACAGCTTGTTGGCGAGAATGCGAAGGGAGAAGAAGTTACTTATTTTTGTATCGTTCGATTTCTTGCAAAAAATATATCATGTTCGCTTTTGTAATCCACTGGCGCTTGTTGATATTTGAGTAGTTTCCTTATTTCTTTAAAGTTCTGATGTAAGACGTTTCTGAGCTGGAATTGAGATTTGACGTATAAAGTTTTAATGAATTATACAATTTGCGTAAATAGTATTGGAAATTTGTGTAGGGCTTATTTTTCACCAGTTGTTAGCAAATAATAAAATTCGTTGACCACAAAAATGTTTTAAATAAATTATAGCCATACAAATATGCATTACTTTTTTCAAATGATACTATGCAGCTCTTAGATAAGAAACACATTGGGAAAATATTTTATGCCAGTGAGATTTTTAGTGTGAGTTGTGAATTACTGCAATACATGCGAAATGGTTTGAAGAAATTTATGCACATTTCGATAATTAATTTTACGTATAGATCTCCTAAATATGCTACTGTATTAAATTAAAAGTGTAGCATGTTTTATGCATATATATGGCATTTTCTCTTTTCTGTCTGTTCAAGATGTTCATTTGAACAACCTCCAAATATTCCAAAACTGCTTAGCTGCATATGAAATCATTCACCGCATTAGCTTAACTTTAAAACCAGCACTGATTTTTAGTTTATTTCCTATGAATTCAAAATAGATAAATTAAAATTAGATTATTACATTACAAACTCCCTCTCATTTCAAATCTCTCAGGTTTATATCATCGCAATTTACATGGAATAACATATAAAACACATTTGCCTCCAGTACCATTGCGTGAAGATTAACAGTTGTTCCGGACTATTAATATCTCCAATCCCGAAAATGGCATTCACTATTCTCGCACTTAGCGTCTAAGAAGAACCAATCCCTTCCCAGATCAATCCAGGCCAGCGACTTGAAATGAAATTCATAACCACTTGGCCACTTCCTGAAGCCACTAACAAAGGAAAGGGACATAATACGGGGGGCGTTCGCCCAACGCTCATCATTCGTATATAAATCAGAATGCCCGGGTAAAAGAGGGTGGGGGGTGGCAGCCAATTGCATCATCCTTTTCTTGGTTCTCCCTGAAACATCACAGATGCCCAGACAAAGGCATTACCGGAGGCTTTAGCTATGGCCATAAATTCTTCTGGAACAAACAATCCGTCATCTCTAACTGCGGAGTTTCCCCTGTTTTGCCGCTTCTCCGAGTTATGGCAGATTAATTCTACATTGGGGAAAGGCGAAGGGAATGGGATGGATAGATATATAAATGCCGAGAAAAAGTCTTCAACGATGAAAAGTTTTGCTTCTTTCTGCAATTGTTTATTTATTTGTTTGCTTGCTGGTAATGCCCCTCCAACCCCTCTCTTTTATTTTTCTGTCTATTCTGTTTTAAATGTGTATGGCTTCTTTCGCATCGCAGAATTTTTTTCCCCTTCATTGGAAGTGTGAATTAGTGTGGATATAGGGGATGTGCGATTCTTAAAATGAGAAAGATAATTCATATTGGAAGAAATAAAAATTACTGAATTCTTAATGGTTTTTTAAAGATTTTCTTTTATAATATATTATGCATTATTTTTTATTGTAACTTTGCTGCGTAATTTTTTTTTAAAAACTAGTGGTAACTACATAAAAGCATTCATTATAACATTAATTCATTAACTCCCATTTCAAATCAAAGCAGATTTTAGCACTTCACGGTCTTGGCTAATGACTATGAATCGGACTATTTTAATATATAGATATCTACTGTCTCTTAATTGTAGTAGAGAAGAGATTGTCTGATTAGATTGTAAGTGTGAATCACAGGCGAGTCATGTGATGGTCAGCGTGTTAGAAATAGTTTTGCTTATTAAACATCATGACACCCTTTCAAATCAAAGCAGATTTTAGCTCTGCATTGCCTTGATTAATTACTATGAATCGACCATTAACATTAGTGAGAACAAGATATTACAATCGGTGTGAATAAGATATTAGCATAGGTGTGAATAGGATTATTACCGTTGGTGCGAATAAAGTACTTTATAGGTAATCTTTTAGGATACCTCTTCCTCTGTGGAATTATTTTGTTGGTTTTCTAATCTGCCAATATATAGTTTTATACTAATTCCACGGAATCATACATTATGTGCTGCTTCCGAAAGAGTATGTGATAACATACTAGACTAAGAACTATGCAAGCAGGTAAAAAAGAAACCACGCATATTATTATCCAATCAACGTATTATTATTATTATCCACGCGTATTATTATATTATTAAAAAAAGATTAATCAGTTTATAGTTTCTTTGGTAAAATCCTCGTTTTAAAATGTTATTTTGAGATTTCGTCCTTCCATTCTTTAAAAGCTAACATTGAAGTCGCATGTTGTCAGTAATTTCCAAAATATGTAATATATATGTGGGAATGTGTTGAAAGGCAACGACCAGCATTAATATGCAAAATGTATTTATTAGGATTTAAAAATGCAAAACATAACTAAACTAATATTTAACATATAAAAAGATACAAAGCGTGAGCTGTGCGTCTTACAGTCTCAACGCCGAACTCTCGGCTGCCGATAATGGTGGGTAAGAGATTTTAAGCAGTTCCCACACATATGACTTGCGAATCAGATTTATAAAGACTTAGTTGTTTACATTTAACTTTTAGTATTAAGTTTGATTGTTTTACAAATATTCAGATGGAAAAGGGGCATATAAGCGTATATAACCAGTTCTGTAATTGAAAATTGGTCTTCTAATATAAATTAAAGAATTTCTATCTATATTTAATGATTTTTCCTTTGCTGTAGTAAACATATCCGACTTTCCGTGATACCAAAGTTCGCGTGTGAAGTATTTTTTCTGCTAGGTTTGCTGAATTTTATTTTCGGTGTGAAAATGAGAAACTGTTCCAGATGCGAAATGAATACTTTCTTTGAGCAAAGAAACCAAAATTATTCTTTACAAAGCATGCTTAAGAAGTTCCAGTGGAATATTTTACTTTATTATATATTTTGATGAATTTTCTCTGAAAAATCCAAACGTGTTCTCATGAGAGCAGATTATGTACGCGTATACTAGTCTTTGCAAAAGGATCTCGAAAGTTGTCTATTTAAAATTATGTAAAAATATATAATGATTTACCCGATATGTAACGAAAATTAGAATTCGAACAAATATTTAATGCATGAATAAAATACTTTCATCTTAGCTTAACTTTTACTATGACACCAATAAATTGAAATAAAAAATATATATATCTAATGTTTTAATGATTCCCTTCCATAATTAATGTCTGTGATTCAAACCGCTGTCTAATAAGATGCTTACTTATTTACTCTTTTAATTATAGTAGAAAAATATATAATTCGATAATATTCATGAATCACAGGCTATTCACGTTCTGTTCAATATGTTAGAACAAAGAGATATAAATTAAACATAAGTTTGCTCTATCGCCTTAAATTATACATAAATTGAAATCTTTCCTTGGCACGCGAATGTGAGTAATATGACAATCAAATTGTTAATATTAGACATTCACTTATTACTAAAAAGTGATAAACGTTTAGATTATCGATTAATTATTGACAATTTTTCAATTTCGAGGGTGATGGGCTTAACTCAATCTTAACTCAAACTAATATATTATAGTTTACATCATATGATGGCACTGGTAGTAGTCATGATGCATGTGTATCTATGAGTACTTGCACATTGTTCATAGGTTAAAAATGTGATAAAACAGACATGCTCTGATTAACATTGAGTTTTTTTAATATTTTTATCATGAGTTAACAGTTTTTCTTCCATATTCACTTATAATATCCAATCGATAACTCATAAACAAAACAATACCCTCTTTTTTTAAATTTATTTTTTGAATCAATCCAAACATCACTTAAAATATATTACATGCCTTTAGAGTTGGAACATTTTTAATGTTTTATTGTAATACTTTATAATTTCTTTTCAGGTAATTTTATTAAGTGCTGCTTATTGGGTTTTTTTAAATTTTTTTTACCCTTAAATCAAACTGATCGAAGTAAAATGAAAAATTCTTATTAACTTTAAATGCCTTCCATCAATTCCTTCTCTAACACTTTTAAAATCCTAAATAATACTAATAATAATATAAAAAATATTTTTAAAAGGTGTAAGAAAGGAAACCAACTTCAAAACTGGCAACCAAAGATTACAAAAAAAAGAAAAGAAATCAAAATAATATACAGGCACAAAATGAAATGAAATGGAAAGGAGGAGGGGGAGAAATTGAAAAACTTATATTCGGAACAAACTCTATTCCTAAACCAATTTCAAGTGGCTGAGATTCAACTTATCGTGACAGATACGAGAAAAAAATTATTTTGGATCTAAAACAAAACAAAAAAAACTTCCCCTGGTCTTCCATAACAAAAAGGGATTAAGAGAATCCTTGAATCTGCAGCCACAGAGATTTGGGATTTTTCTTGGTGATTTTTTTTAAACTTCTCTACGGATGAGAGGCTTCGGTAAATCGTTCATAGTGACTATAATCACGAAGATGCCATGTCAGAAAGGAGATTCGATGGAATAGATGGCTGCTCTTGTCTAAAAAAGAAGTCAATATTTATTGATAGTGAAATGCTTTGTCTTTAATAGCGTTTAGCTGTTTTTTATACTGGTAATTTGTTTGAAGTGGTTCTTAACTTGGTAACTGCTATTTCTGGTTCACATTTTATCATGGATTTCGAAGATTTACTGTATAAATTTTATCCATGTCTTAAATGATGTGAACTTTTTTAAATGTCAAGAATTTAAACTTTTGCTTGATGGTGTATATTTATAGGGGTTTTTTTTGTAATCATTCTGTCGACAAGTTTATATTATATTACTTCAAAATTTAAAATCTATTTTCAGATTTGTTAGTATGTTATAAAAATTGGAATTTCTACAGAAAAAAAACATCTGTCTAATTCAGTAGCAAGTAACAAAAACATTAACGTCATAGTTCTTTAAATTATTTTATTCTATACCCTCAGTAAATACATTATTTTTTATGCAATTATCTGTTCCATTTTTAAAACTCTATTTAAATTCAACTATTGCAAGTAAGTTCTGTACACTTTTGACTCTGCTCTCGGAAAAGTAATTCCATACATAAATTTCACCTTATACATAGAATTTTTTACTAATTAGAAATATAAATATAGATAATTGATTTAAGCTGAATTTTTTCGAAAAATTAAACGACATCATTTTACGATTCTGTAGGCGTTTTTAACAATCAAATTTGAAAAATAAATAAACAAAAAGTCAAAATAATGTATTGGTCTTGAATGGTGAGTGAGAGGCACTATCTGAATGGAAAGAGTTGAAGAAAGAAACAAACTTTTATTTACAGGCTATCCTATAATTACATTATATACTATGATATAAACAATTAACACAAAAACTCTCGAAAATCACGGGATGCAACACAAATATATTGGTACTCATGAAAATCACGTGAAAGGCAAATAGTATTTTAAATTATTTTATTCTTAATGGTAATTTATCGAAATATCTTTTATAAACTTTGCAATAATTTTGAAATGTTCTTTTCTGATTGTACAGATACTAAACGAATATTTTTTGGGGGGAGGAGGAAAATCTATTTGTATATTTGAAAAAGAATTAAATAATTAAAAAAATATTATGCTAAAATAAATACTAAGTAAGGAATTTATTTCGGCCAAACTTCATAGAACAAAAATAGAAATTATCTACATTCTCTATTCCCAACCCTTCAGCTATGGCCAGCTGATTTTAGTGCCCAGCAGATCCAATGTTATTTCGTTTTTTATACAGATTATTTTCCCTACTTCCTGCCTTTAGGGAGCCTAAAATGGACAAGCGCCATCTGAATCGTGAAATTGGACTGTGTCTTCGATCTTACTAGATCGATCACTTCTTTGTGGAGTTCCTTTAAAAATACATGCTTTTTGCATGCCTTGGAACTCCTATAAAATCAAAAACTACTTTTCTTGCCTGCTTTCAGAGTCAAAATATATGTATGTATTCTTTCAATGTCCTCATATAAATAAATATTTTTCTATATTGAATATGACTGGCATATTGCATTTAGATTTTGTCTTATATGTCGACCTTGTGGCTTTCCATTCTGTTGTATATAAGCATATTTCTCTCCTCAGTTCATATTTTTATTTTGGTTAGTGTGTTTTCATGTTTTTTTCCATGAAATTGGACTCGTTTAATATTTTATGTCGACCGTTTTGTCAATAATAACATTTTGTTTAATATTATCATCTATCTTGTTTGAATATAGACGTGATATTACTTAAAATTCAAGAAACAAATGGGTATTAATTTTTTTTTTGTTCGAATGAAAAATCAAGTGCTGTTTAAAACAACAGTAACGGTCTACTAAAAATGTTCTCGCATAGTCTCCAATTAAAACCTCTCTTTCTCCTCTCGCATAAAAGTATAGACTTTGTGTATGACCATATATTATTGAACAATAGCTGGGAAATATAGGTCTTTGATTCGAATCTATTGTGCAAATATATATTTTAGATGGCTTTTCTTTTTAATCGATTGTAAACAAATTTTACAACAAAACTACAATTATATTCAGAAGATCACATACCAGATTTTATATATTCAAATCGTATTTTTGAATTGTTTTACTTATCCGATGTGAAAGTGTTCATCTATAGACAGACATGGTGTGTTCTCTATCTGCTCTTTCATTCTTAGATTCAAACTCTAGTTTCAAGTTTGATAAGAATCTAAATTTTGGATGCAAAATTTATATACCAAATTTTATTAATTTAACTCTACATTTTGAAGTTTTCGAGTTAACTCGTTTTTGAGTTTATAGTTAGACTTCTTTTAAATTAATTTCATCCACCAACTGATGGAAATTTACAAATTTGGCCTCGAGTCCTTATAATGAACTTCATCCGTAAAACTCAAAGCGATTTTCAATTCTCGAACCCACAGATAGACAAAATTCCTAACGCCAAAATTGTTATTTCGAACTCAAAGGGGTGTGAAACTTAATGATTCGTCAAATCCCGAACTCGAATTATTTGATCATATTTAGAAATTTTCAATTTCAATGTTCACGTCTTCTTTTTTTTCAGACATTGATATATCAAATTCAGTTACATCAAGTGCTGTAATTTTGTTGGAGGAAATCGCATAATTTTCACATATGAACATGTACCCAGCAGATAAAAGCCAAACCTTATATCTGCAATGGAGTCAGTTTCAGATCAGTATTCATATCAAATTCACAGCACTATGAAAAGTAGTATTATTTTTTAAAAAATATTCGAAAGTATTCTATACTGTTCCAGATTCTTGAAGTAGCCTTATAAACTATTAAAAAGTAATAGTATTTTAAAATATTCTAAAACATTACCAAATGTTAATTCAAAATTTTACCTTTATATAAGGCCTTAAGATGATTTTTATTTCATGTTTTTAGTAATGATGTCTAGTACCCACAGTATTTTTACTTAGTATAATACTATGCTATATTTACTATGTACTATGTATTATCTGAAATTTAATTGATAACGATCATGGTATTTTAAAAAAAAAGATGTGAAGCATGTATATTCAATTACTTTTGCTTGAACCCGAAAGACTACATTATTTGCTTATTATCGAATACAATTTATTGTAACTTTTTTTTATATTTATTATCCGAAAAAGAGTTTTTATTCCCTAGCTGGAAGCATTTCCTTTTCCAATTTAGCTCATGTGCATATCAAAAATAAATGATTTCGTATTCTATATTATTCTTTAAAAGTATTTTTATGCCAGCTTCGTATCGTTTTATATTTTCATTGTAGATGAATTCCGATTATTTTTATTTATATTACATTAAAATTTTTCCTTTACCTCGATTTTTATTTTTATCTACAGACAACTTTATTTATATATACATTTCACTGCACCCATTTCTTCTTTTTTTTTCAATAAAAAAGGTTACAAAATCTAAAATAAAATTTAACTTAGGATCAGAAATAACTAACTGATCATTAGGAATAAATTTTATTCTTCTCTATAGCAAACAAACCCCGAGTAGCGAGGTGATTTTAAGGCTTTTCTCGCTTTTTCTTAACTACACATCCCAGTAAATTAAAGCTGGCAGTGCGCCCTAACACTTCGATGCAGGAACAAGATAGCAGTTTACTGAAGATTTCTTGGAACACCGATCTAGCTTCTATTAAGGTGTAGTTCAATAGTTTTTATTTCGGAGATAGCTTACTCTTTCCTCTGTTTCCTTCAAGTCTTGTTTTCTTTTTTATTATACTACTGCTTTTCAAAGTCTTTTGAAGTCTTGTTTTACCGTCGTAAGACTGTAGGTTTTGCCCTCTCCTACAACCCCTCCCTTCTTTTTCGTTCTCCCCCAATGCCTTCACTCCTTTTTTACCACGTCTTCTGTAAAGTTCGACTTCGAGGTTTTGTGTACTTTTCGGATTAATCCGATGTTGGCACTTAGAAATCGGATTCCAAATCAATCTTGTTCCCTTGTTGTAAGTCCACAGAAGAACCCAAAGATAACAGGCGGAAACAACACTATGGCGTCCAATATTGACTGTTTTTACAAGAGAATCCATTAGTGAGTGTTGTGAAATGGTAAGGAAATGTTTCCGGTAAATAGTTTTTTTTTTCTTTTTAATTTTTGTCCCTTTCTAGTATGGATGTTTAACAACTTAACCTTAAGTCAGTCAAGTAACACATCGCCCGAAGGAAGAAAAAAAAATGTTTTCTGTCTGGAAGGAAATTGAGCTATCTACAAGAAGATAAATTTCTTCAAGATGCCTGTTATTTATCGTGATAATAGGATTAAATCCGTTCTAATTCAGGAAAAAGCAGGCAAGTTTACAATGAAGCGTTATGTGTTTTTCTGGTAGAAAAGGCGGAAGCATTGATCTTGATTTCAAGCATGTTTCCTATTATCAAAAAGCTCATCCTCTTAATTCTCTTGTGTACTGTCAACCACCCAGCCACCACTAAATGATGCATTATCGACAAGAATTATCTTAATTCTGTTAGGCGTTGGAGCTTACTGGTGATATCTCTAATCTGTATGAGTGAAATATCTTATGAAACAAGGGCTCTGTTCATATTGCTATAGAAAGAAAATGTGGTGTGGTCACGTAGTGACTTAAATTCTGAACACAAATCAAGTCCTTCAAGTTTTCTCCCTTGCCTCAAATGCTTCCAAGTTAGATGTATTTCCAAATTTGGTATAATAGAGCATGTATTCAAATTTGCGAAGTTCATCTCCCTTTAAAACATACTAAATTGGAAAAAATCTTGTTTCAAGTCTTTTCAAGTAAAATTGAGTTTCATTCTTGTTTACGAAATTCTTCCACCAAATCATGCAAAATCTGATATTGTTTCAAGAACGCTCAAGTTAGTTGCATTTTCAAGTTTTGTAAAATAGAGTACCGATTCAAATTTACGAAGTTTATCTCCCTTTGAAACAAGTTAAATTTGATCTTGGTTGAAGGATATTCAAGTTTGATAAAGTAGAGTATCATTCGAACTTACGAAGTTTATCTGTCTTTAAAATATGCTAAATTTTTTCATGATTCAAAGGACTCTCAAATTAGCTGTATTTTCTAATTTGATAAAACAGAAAAATGATTCAAATTTATGAGATTCATCACTCTTGTGAATGGAGGGTTAAACTGAAAAATCAAATATTTTAAAGAATCTAAAGATTTTATCGAGGTTGCAAGCTTGATTATGGAGCATGGACTTCTTAAAAAATTTACTTGCATGATTGATTTGCAGTATGCACTATTTTATTTAAAGTACATTGAAATAGTTTTTTGAAATTTGATCTTAACTTTATGGATGTCAAATGTACATATCTCATCCTTAACCCTTTGTGTGGTAAAAACACACACATAAAGTTCTGGAATTTTTTTAAGCTTACAATTCATGTACAAAGAACTTCAATGGTTCTGATTTTTTTAAGTTGTTGGTAACAACGTCCTATAATATAACAACTATTTTTGTATATCTTATAACTTCGAAAAGGTACAGGCAACTTTCCATATCTTGAAAAAGTATTAAAAACAGTTCAATGCAGATAATTTTAAAATCAAATTCATACTAATTAAGGATGCAGTGCGAATCGTAATTAGTTGTTCAGAAGTTGTAAGTTGATTTCTAAATTAAACTGCCTTTTCAAATGGCTTTGCATATTCAGTATTATTAAAATCTACCTTCCACGAACTAAAACCATTAATGATTCCACTTAAAAAAGCATCAAGTAATTTTGTTTTACTTTTTTTTAACAGTAAATACCTGCCTAAGGCAAAAATTCCCTCTTTTATTATTGATTTATGCCATGGCCATTGTTTTTTTTAAGTAATACATACACTGATAATCGTTTTAACAATACCAATGAGAGCTGTAAACTTTGCATTTGTGTGATTGGGCATTTTGTTGTGATTTCATTTTCTAAAACCATTTTTTTACAACTAACTTGGTATAATATCCTTTGCTTTTATCTTTTAACCAAAATCTTTCACAAGGGTTATATTTTTAAAAATGAAAGAGAGGGGAAATTTTCTAGTCCCCTGAGATTGTGACGTCAAGAAGATCATTCTTCTTTATACCTACTTCATCTTCGCTTGTCCTAGCTAACAAATAGCGTCTACTAAAGTAGCTAAATAATGAAAGGCGTCTTCAGGGACTAAGTAAGGGATGGACCAAACGTGGAATGATCAACCGATGATACTGAAGAGTGAGTTTTCGTCTTCCTCAATCCCCCCCATACCCTCGAGAATCACCACAAACGTATGAAATGAAACGTATCTGTCAACAATGTTTTTCATCACCTTCTTCCCCCCTCCTCAGCCCAAAGTGGGCTAGATCCCCAAGCAAATACAGCAAGTCGTGATGGAATCGTCTTTGGGGAATAACGATTGTGTTAGCGATGCCGTTGTTCGCGACTGAAATTGAAATATTATGGTGTAAAAAATGGCACACAATTTATCAAATTTATTTGCGTCGATTGAGTGTATTAAAAGTAATGTCCTCGGAACTGTATTTCGCTGAGTTAGATTGGTTCCATTGTTGTTTGACTTTCTCGTATATTGAGCGAAATTCTGAGGATTGAATTAAGTAATATTTGGTGGCTTCTTTATCGCCTGTTACTAACCTATTTAGGATGTCTGTTTTAATCACATTATATTTTCCCTTTTTTTATTTCTATTTATGAAAACTATGTCTAAATTGTGCATTACTTAATATTTATCAAATATTATTTTATTATATACTAGTCCCTCTTACGATCAGCTAGTTCATCAAGAATATTAGCTGTATTTAATTTGAGATAAATTAATTAAATTTGACTACATGCCCGTGTTTCTGCCTAATTGTCAATCAAATGATAAACGTCATGTTATTTTGTTTAAAATTATGTTTAATGCGTATATGAATCTTTCTAATGGAGACCAAATACATTACATCAAACTGCTATTAAAAATGTAAATGCCCATTTCATCTCTTTAAAATTTTTAACCATCATTTTTTTGCTTTGTAATCTACACAAATATTAATCGTAATCCTTTTTTTTTTCGGCCTTCAGCAATGCAAGAAACTTATACGATTAATTATTTGCTGAAACAACAAAAAACTGTTTCAATTTCAGGTCCACAATGTTATTTATTGACAAAAAATAATGGACAAAATTATGAGACAAAAAATAATTTTGAAAATTACCAAAATTCGTTAAAAGTTTTAAGAATTATTAAATTGTTATCATTAAAATGATAAACTTTTATAATCTTGATATAACGAAAAATTTGTTTTTCTGCAATAATATTTTCAAAAGTAATCACGGCAATTCCAAAATTCAGCTTAATTTTTAATTAATTAAATTTTTTTAAAAACTCACTCCGAGTTGCACATTTTCTCAATCCAATGTATTATTGTTTATCTCCAAGGTATATTTCTCCAAATTTGGTAATTTTAGATCATTCACTATGGTCTGTAAGGAACCAACACACGTTTCATTTTTATTATTTGTAGAGGAATATCCGTTTTATATAAAATGCATCGATATTTTTAATGATTCTGGAAAGTTAATGAAACTAGGCAGAGAAAATTTAGAAACCATTTCATTCTCAAATACCAAAATCGAAATAATTATTTTAATAATATTGATATTCATCAACATTTTTGTTTTCAATTCGTTTTATTTCAGTAAGATTTTTTAAAAACATTACTTATCTTTTGATCTAATTTTTTTTGTGTCAATTCTTATGAGTTTTATTAAGATTATTAAAAAGGAATAATCGTATTTTTAAGTTCATTTAAGAACTATAAATTAAATAATGTTGTGGTTATTATATTATGATTGTGTTTAATTAATATATCATACATATTATATATTGATATATTGTGATTAATTAATAGTGTGATCAATTATGATTATAAAATTATTTTGCTTTAAACATCCTTTGACATTTTATATCTTGATAAATTTTATATATAAAGTGGTGTTTATTAACTTTTATTTGCATCATATTGTGTTTAATCCGTTTTTAATTTTAAGCGAAAAACAATGCTTTTGATATTCATTTCGATTTCTAAAAATAATATTTTTCATACTTTACAGTGCTTCTGAACATTGTAGTATGAGTTTTGTTTTAAGTTTGCATGCGATTATTTAGATTTTATAGCTTGCATAGGTTTAAAAAAATGAATAATAATAATTTTTATCATAAATTTAAGACCAATCTTTAAAAGAGTTCTCAAAAATTGCACCTTTTTTTTTTCATATACCTGCTGACATGAAGATTATTAATATATGCCTACTACTCATTTCGACCATTCTGGCAATGAATCAACCAAATGGTTACCTGACGTGATAATAAGCAGTTTTTCATACGACAAAGCCAGACAGGACTCACGTTTGCAGAAAATATACCGCATGAACTAAGACGTCATCTTATGGTCAGTGATAAGAAAGACCACAAATCATTTCTCGATCTGTAAGATAAGTAAAATAACTGTGTCATTCGAAATATGTGCCGAAATTTAATGTGATAAGTGGGACTACGACAGATCTCGAAAATTGTATCGCATAAACACATTATGGCTTTTTCTTATCATCAAATATGGATTTGCGGATTTGAAAGATGGATTTAAAGAACAATTAATGTTGTCAGGAAATGCCAAGATAGAAATCGTTTCTTTGAAATATTATTTCTTTCCAAATGGTTCATGAACAGTCATGGACAATGAGCAATGTTCTTCAATGATAACAAAACATTCAGATAACCAGTTTTATTTTAAATATTTCATTCAAATCTTCTTGTATCTAGTTTTAATGGAATCTTATAAATTTTTAACTGTGACAAACTTGTGTAAAAGTAGTAAAATTTGGCGATAGATAACCAGTACAACGAGCATTTGGTAGTCTGACCAAGACTGATAATTAGTTATTAAAAACCGATCCAAAAAACATTGATTTTTCCAGATAAATGTATTTAATTGAATTTGTTTTTGTTCCTTTTTACTTACCTTTTAGTTTGTCTTTGTAAGTTGCAACTTCACATGAACTCTCTGGTAACAAAGAAACATTCAATGGATCCAGCAGCTGCAAAATTATTTTACAGTTGTCATAAATTTGAAAACTTTATTCCAGAGTATTAGCTGCTTTAATTTTATTTACAAATCAGAAGATACAATTTAAAGCTCGCAATTTACTTCTAATACCATAGATTGTTGTTGGCCTCCATTTTAAATTGTATTGCTGTAATTTGTTTAATTTTATGCTTATAAATAAAGTGTAATCAACCTACATGTTTATGTGGCGTTTTTTCCTCTTTACTATTTTTTGCCAAAAGGTCATGTTATATTCTTATTTAAAACAATTCTTTCCGTAACATTTAATGATAGGTTTGCAGTGATATCAGGATAATTCTTTAAAAAAAGCTATACTTAGTTTAATTTTATGTGTATAAATACAAAACAATCGAATTACGTTTTATGTGACCAATTTTGATTGCTATTTTTTTTTTCAAACGATCGCCTAATATTCTTATTTAGAGTAATTTTTCTGTATGCTATTTAATATGTTATTGCCGCGATGTCTGAAAAATTCTTTAAAATAAAACAAGTACGTCTGATAATCAAAAGTAATATTTCATCTCAGAATTAAATTTTCCTAATTATTTTCTTGATTAATGAGAATGATGGTTTTCGAAATGATTCCCAAATATACAATTTAGTAAAAATGCTTATTTTATTGTTGGCTTTTTTATGTGTAAATTAGCACACTTCTATTAATAATGAAAATATTCTCCTCCGTAAATTAACAAAAAATTTTTAGAGCTTATACTCTCATAAAATGTTGCAAACATTCAGCACTACTGGTGACAACTAAACAAGTTTCGATTCTTCGAAAAAGGGGGAATCTGTTAAGATCAAACTTCAAAGATTCTTAGGTTCTAAAAATGATAACAGATTAAATGATTCTCAGAAACTTTATTTGTGACGCAATATCTTGTGCCAATAAAAACATCTAGTATTTTAGCTATAGTATTTTTTAGGTAGTTTTATTAACTGTTTTTATCAGTTTCTTTTGGCTCAACAGTTTCCGTAATTTGTTGTTATTCTGTGAATGTCCGAAAGGTAGAATGCTGGAATTTAATGTACAATTAATAAAAACTTTTTATATCGACAGCATTTATATTTCGGGGAAAAATGAAATTTTTGGTATTTCACTTCAAAATTTTTATACTTAAAACCATGCAAAAAATATTCCATTAATGCTTGGAACTCGGCTCATAAAAAGCAGACGATAAAGGCAGACACTCAGCAGCAGCTAAAGAAGATTTAATTTATTGTGTTATATTTATTATTATTCATAATTCTACGTTTTAATCGCCATTTCCCAGAAATATATATTCGTAGAAATAATTGAAGTGTTAAGTTATTTCCTACCTATAAAGATGCATTTTAATTTTAAATGGAACAAATTTCATGTTTAAATAATAGAATAGTAATAATATAATAATTAATTCTAAAATAATGCAAATTTTATTTTTCTTGTGATATCTAACAAAAATAGTTAAATCTCAAAATATACAAACTGGAGTTGATTACTAGATGCTCCCATATATAAAGATATCTACTAAACAAAAGTGTTTAGCATTGAAGGAAAAACATTTTTATTTTATCACCGTGTGATAATTTTATATTTTCTTAATTATAATTATTAATTACAAATATTTTTTTTTAATATTTTATGTAATTTTATCCTTTTTTCTGGCTATAAAAAATATTGATGTAAATTATAAAATTCTGAAAATAAAAGGACTATTAAAATTCATATGCCATTTTTTTTCTATATTTTATTGCCACGTTTTTTTTTTTTTTTTTTTTTTTTTTAATTTTTAGTCTGGAAGAATACTGCAAATAAATATTCGAAGTAGAAGAATATCATTGTATTTTTCTTCCAATTCTCCAATATTTGTTTGGAAAAATTATTAAAATAATTGAAAAATTAAGTCGACTCAAATGACTTCAGTAATATTTGTTGTAGTAGCAATTTTGTTTAAATTTAGAAGTTACTTATTTTTATCATTAATTAAATCTTCATTTCTTAAATTTAATTTCTTTTTGAGGGAATACTTTTTTTTAATCTTTTGATAAAAATGATTATATTTAATCTTACAATGAAACATTTACAGTACGTTAAATTAATTTTGATAACCTTAACTAATTTATTGGTAATACATTCGAAATCCACTTTAATTGAAATATTCAAATGTGTATGATAATTTAAATTGCTTCAATTCAAAAATGAAACGATTTTGAATTAATTGGAGTTAATACTGGGATTTAATTAAAGGAAAAATTCTAATGATATTTCAAAAATAAGCACTTTATAATGATATGAAAATCATTTTTATTTCAATCACAAGAATTTATTATTAATTTTTTTAAGATTGGGTCGATGCTCATTTTATCCTTTTCTTGTAGGCTTTTGTTGTGCATATTGATAATTTCGTACGAATGTGAAAAAAACTGCAATTACTGTTAACAAAGGGAGACGTTATCTTCCAAACATTTTCTCTGCTGTTGAATATTGTTCCTTTTGTTCCTGGTTCCTCATAAATTATCTGTTTTGACATCCTTAACATTCATTAAATGAATTAAATCTATTCTAAGTACGAGAAAATTATAACAGAAGTAATTCCTTTTTCATTGAGATTTCCTAATTGAGGCTCCACTGGAAAAAATATTTAATGCCCTGGTAAATTTGGATTTCTTATTGGTACTAGAATAAAGAAACAATTAAATGTTTAGATTATAATGAGAGTATTATATTATTCATAAATGAAGAACCATGTTTTTTGCTTCTTCTATGATATATTTAATGAATTTAAGAATACAGTATTTTCTTCTACTTTCACTCTTATCAATCCAAATAATGCATAAATGGATGGTAGTGAACACATCATAATTTGATCGTAAAATCGTGACAAACCATAAACAAGGGGAAAAAATTCTGGGAAAATAAAGAGACAGATGTTTGGAAATGATATTAATATAAATCAATATTTTTTTTTTATTTTTCCTAACTGTTATTACTTAAATAAATTTACCATGCAAATTAATTGTTGATGGTACTCTACATTTTCTTTCTTTTATTTTCTAATATTAGTTGGTAATTTAAACTTATGTAATACATGCTTTTAATCTTTCATAGTACGACTTCTTATTTACTTGGATATGATTAATATTCTTCTTAAGCATGAAAAATTAAAAATTCAAAGACTAAATAAAAAGAAAAAGTTTTTATGCCAAAACTCAGGGTTTTCACGTATTTTCTCACTTCTTATTAAATACTAAACCTTCCATTTATATCAATGTGAACATAGCTGCTGTCACCCGGTAAATCATAGAAGCAATTGACAGTGCCAAGTTAAAATAAAAGGCTCTGAACTGATAATTTATATATGTTTATATACTGCACTGCGCGCTTCAAGAATTTATTAGAGAAAAAGTAAGTTAAAAGAAATAACATCCTAATATAAATCCTGTAAGGCCTAACTTATGCAGGAAACATTAACAATATTACAAATGCAACACCTTGCCCCCCTCGTTTAATTACTAAGAAGAAAAATACTAGGCCGGATAGTACAGAAACCGAATAATCTTGAACTGGAAACTCGGTAGTGAGCTATATTAACAAGTATTTATTAAATAGAAAAACTTTCTTATTGCTTCCAAACAAAATATGTAGTCCTAAACATAACTCTGTTAGTATCTCTTGTATTTTACTTTTTCTATCTGTCTTTCAAGTTCGTAAATATTATTAAAATGGCCCATCCGTCGCACCCAAATCATGTTATGATTATCCGAGTCGTTTCCAATTGATTATGACATCATTCCTCGTAGATTTGCCATTGAATATGAATTTTTTCATTGCCAGGTAATCTTAATTGACAAATTCTTAGAGCTGCCTTTTTTTCCACAAAAAAAATTCTTTTCAGACAATGATTTTTTATACTATTTATTTACCTACACTTGTTTCGTATTTGATGAGCATTAAGTTTGAAATTAATATTTCGCTCTTTTAAGGTGTCCTTCAGCTTCCATATTGGAATTTAATGAATTTATTATTTTAATGTCATCAGAATTTTACTGTCTATTAAATAATCCAATCACGTTTCAGTTCATACCGTTGGCGTCATTTGGTGGCGAGTTTGAGAAAACTTAATCACAGTAGCTATAAAGTAAAATTAAAAAGTAAAATATCAAAAGAAAAAAATCAAATTAAAATATTCTTCTAGCTTTGAAAACAATATTTTAAAGACGTTTATAAGAGTTATTTTTATTGAGTCACAAATAAGTTTATTGATTTAACTTTATAGAAAACGTTGCATATCTATCAGTCTGCAAAACTACGTGCCAAAAATATTACAAATACTCTAACATCTCACGATAATAATAAAAAGGTTTGGAGAAGGCTTGGCTTCTGTGTGAGCAAATAAGCTCCCCAGGAAATTGAAAAATGACGCTGAATCTCCAAAAGACGCATACATTTATGAAACCTCTGGTCTCTGTGTGCTATTGATCGCGGAAACCCGTTTTGGCAATATTTTATTCCAGTTTTTTGCACGTTGGACCGACATTCTTTGTATTTCCCGAACACGTCTCTCTGTGGCCAGATTTAAAGGGACGAAATATTGGAGGGGAGGAAATTTTACCTCTTATTTCTGGCACGTCTTTCTGTATCAGCGGCTCTCGTATTTCTATCGGGTTGCTCCGTGCGATAAAGAACTTGACGCGCCTTGAACTTTATTTGTCAACAACTAAACTGGCGCTATTTATGTGAACACTTTCGAATAAGCGTTCACCATCTGAAGAGTAAAGTCAAAATAAAATCTTCAATGGACGAAGGGGAGTTTTCACATAGTACAAATGGTAATTGTCGCTTGGAAATTAAGATATTTTACATCGCTATTTAAAAAGTATAGCAAGATTAAGCCTATTTACAGATTTACATGCAAACTACTAAGCCTTTTATTTCTTGCAATCTCACCAAAAAAGAAATTCCTAGAGTTAACAAGTGCCATATATGATAAAAGCTCTACTTAAATGAAATTTAAAAAACCCTATATCTCAATCAACTCTTAGTCCGGCTGATATAGGAGTCCTCAAGTAATAGGCTGCCTCTTGAGGGTCTTCTTTTGTTTTGCCATTTTCAAAAACTACATATATTATTTATTGATTTTATTTAAATCTCCGAATAAGCAGATTTTTGTTAAAAAAATTTTGAAGCTCTGAAATATTTTACAGAAGGTTTCCATCAAGAGACTTGGTTTCAGTATTATCTCGTATGTAAAGATAAATTTATAATATCAGTTTAAATTTAGTTTTTAACAAAGTAGTAAAAATATTGCAAAGCAATTTTAAAACAGATTCTAAATGTTTCAAGTCAACGTTTTATAGAACTGTTTTTCAAAATAAAATAGATAACATTAATCTATAATCAAATCATGATGAATTTAGGGAAAATTCTAAGAACAATTTCTGAAATTGAAATTATATTTGATTTTTGTTTTGATAAATTTGGAGTGGCTTTGTATAAAAGAAAAGCACGAAAATTAAACTATTCTAAGAATAATCCCAAAAAAATCTCAAATTCTTGGATCTCCCAAAGTGTAAAGCCAGATGCCAATTTTACCTATTTGATAATTCCAGCCCTTTTAACCAGCAACACTACGTATCTCAATTTTCTTGATTGTATTATAGGAAAAAATAAATGAATGTTTCACGATTAATTATGGAAAAATGCATGTATTTTTTATATTTGATATGAATATGGGATATTACGTTGTACGTGGGGGGAGAAGAAAAAGAATTTTCGTTATTGGTTGCTAAAAATTCTTTTATCTTCTCTCGTTAATTCTGGAATGTAGTGATAGATGCTGGAGATTATTAAGCAACGATATTCACTATTGCAAATATGATAAAGAGTTTCATAAAAAATTCCTTGTCTTTAAAAGGACTGACCTTATTCAATAATTCTTATGGTATAATAGTCTATATCTTGCATTTTGTTTTACCATACATTCTTCATTGCAATTTATATTGTTACAGTTTTTGTATTTAAAATGTGTTTATAATGCTAAATTATGT
>JAPMOQ010038315.1:957232-973403 GCA_026543055.1 Argiope trifasciata
ATGATTTCGTGAAGTGGAGACGTGGGCTCGCAGCCGCTGATACTTTAGGGTGATTCCGTTGTGTTTTATGCCGAAGAGAGTACGAGAGCTTACGGCTCTGATTTTGATCTGTTTCCCGCTGAATCAGTGTATTGTTTTGTGTTGCTGTTGTGTTGAACTTCTGTGACTTCGGCTGTTGTTTTTGACTCTCAGAACTTTGTATTCTTCATTGTGCTGTAAATAAAGAGCTTTATTTTTCTAATATCGCTGCTCTGCTTAAGAAGCCTATTCAATTCACGAACCCACAGAGAAGTTTGTAACAATATTATAAAGTTGATATGCATTCTCTGTGCAATCCAATTTTCTTACTTTCTGTAAACAAATGTATTATATCAAATATCCATTATACATAGATCCTGAAATTCTGGCATTGGAAAATTTCAGTATTTTTCGTCAGTAATGAAATTTAAAGCAGGCTAATTGCTTCATTTATGATGCGAGAAAAATTGATTGGTCTAAAGGTGAAGCTTGGTGTCCGAAACTTATTTGTATTTATTTTTAGACAGTTAACATTTAAATAATTTTGTAGTTAATGTTTCTTTTTAACAGATTTATGCAAAATTGGGATGATAGTTATTTTTACCCCAAAAAATGAAAATCTTATACATATTTTGTTCCTGGTGCCCTTTTTATTTTTCAGTTCATAAGCTAAATTTCGAAGGAGAGTATACTTGTTAATTAATTGTATTCTTCGTTCAACTGATGATTAATAATTATTCTGAGTTTTCGCCGCTGAATGTCGATTCTAATCTAAAATCATTTTAATTGATATCTTATAATAAGCAAACTACATTTTCTCATTGCAAAATGTGAAAAACTGTGTTTTGATTTTTATAGTCTTTGGAAGTAAAACTGTTATGGATTTCATTCCAACAAAATTAGACAGCGTTCGAAATGTAATTTGCTCTTTTACCTAAACATGAGCCAATATACTAAGATATCCATCCAGTATTATAATTCAAGATCAAAAGCCTCTAAATTCAAATGCTATACAAATGTAATACTTTAAAGATTCTTTGATTTTACTTGAATTCATATTCACTTCTAATCAGCCTCAAATACTATCATCCTGTTACAAATCCTTAATTATCAAAATGGAAAATTAGATACTATATTCCTCAGGGCATCAAGCGTTAAAAGCAACAGCAAAAGGCGTCCAATCTGAATACTTTGGAACAGGCACAGGGATATATTGCAAATTAAAGTACCTTTCCGTAATCCTTTCAATTCTCCATCAATTCGATAAATTCCAGCGGCATTTTAGAAGGATTAACCTGGTGTATTTGCATATATTAAGAGGAATTCCAACCACATAATCCTCTAAGTCCAAATCCTCTAAAGCTCTTCTGGAATGAAATTCTCACACTAAATCGCTTTGGCCCCTTGCGACATCTAAAACAAACTAATACCGATTTTCCTTAATCTCCAGTCGAGAACTTTTAAACCAGTCCATGGAATTGAATAATTCTTAATCATCTTTCAGCATTGGAGCATGATTCGTATTGGTGGGTTGGATTGGTGACTGTCACCTCGATCACTACTTACCCCCTCCCCCCTATCTCGACCACCTCTAGTTCCAAACCCAGGAGGCATCTTCCTGTGTGGTTGTTGGAGGTTCCAGTCTCATTTGCACCTATTTACATGCAAGCACATGCGTCTTCTGTCAGCGAATCGGCGTGCGGGCGAGCAACTGAGTCAAATGACAAATCCAGCCGTCTTGCTTCAAACGTACAATCTATCCCCCCTCGCATATTTTAAGGGTGGGTGCCTGATTTAGCGAAGGGCAAATTGTGATGGCGCGATTTGAATGTTGTCTGATCGCTTATATACCCGAAAGTGGAACAGGTTAAAAAGGGCAATGGGATCTTTTGCGGTAATCGTTTTGCGAACTTATTTGAGTGATAAAAAATGGTGAGCAACCGTTATTTGCAAAAAAAAAATAATAATAATAATAATATATTGCTGTTTGAGTTAGTGTGATCTAACAAGTTTCTTACGAAGATTTGGTTTGTGTTGAAGTGGAAATTTCTTGCGGAGTTGCAGATGTAGCAAATAGAAGTTGAATATTTTATTCTTAAATGCTTCATTAGGTTTTTCTACATTTACTCAAAAATAGTATTATTATAGATTATTATACCTTTGTTTAACGTCATTTTTAAAATAAGTTATGGAAATTAGCCGAATTTTGGGGAGTATTTGATTAGACAAGATTTCGATTTTTATGCAAAACTTGGCATTGGTAACTTGGCTTCCTCAACAAAGCATTTTTGCTCATCAGTTATGATAAACATAAAGTTTTATTATTTTAATAAATTCATACGTGTTCTGATTACCTTGCTTAAAAATCTTCCTAATGTCGTTACGTTTCGTTATAGCTGTAGCAGCATCAGATAATTTATTTTCAAATTATATGTTTTTTTTTTCACTCGATATAAATAATCCATGGAAACAGCACTAATATTTAGCAAAATCTTACTTTAATTTTCAACAAAAAAAATTCATGCAATCTAATATTTGATGAAACAATGAAAAAAATTAGAATTTCTTTTTAACACTGAAAGTTGTTGAAAGTTTTACAAAAATTATATTTAAAAATTTGTCAAAATTTAGAAAAAAAAATTGATATCAGTAATAAGATAATTTTAAAATCCAAAAAATTCAGTTTTATGCATAAACATTTTCGGAAGTTCACATAGTTCAGAAATCTAAAACCTCTCCTAATTTTTAATTAATTAAAAATTTGAAAAAATTTCCTCCTTAATCAACATTTTTGCACTTTTTAGTGTATATGGAACGAATTCGATAGTCTTAAGTCGACAAATAACAACAATCTCCTTTACTGCTAGTAGAAATGATAAATAAAAGGTTAATCTTTGAATTATTTAGTCTCTCCTTTTTGCTTTTGTTACCCACAATATACGTTGTTAACATTCTGTATCAAATTAAGCTCCTTTTTTACTCTTTTCCTGTAAAATATTGTTAGCTAAAAATACTTCTTTTCTTTGTGTTTGAGCTCAATGTAGATTTAAAAATCTGACGGTTTCTTCTACAGATAGAGACAGAGAAATAGCACAAAAGAAAAATCTATCTCTTCTCGTCTCAGTTACCCTTCTCAAAAACGAGGTGACAAAATTAAATGCTGCATTGACTTTTATTTCGGAAAACTCGAAATCAAATATTTAAATGCGTCCTGATTTATTTGGGAAAATGAACTATTCAGAGTACTGAATTAATTATCGCGAAGATGCTCCTGTGCCAAGCAGTGTTTTCTTAACTGTGATTGTGTACGTAAAGAGAGCAGCTTTAATCAGATTATACGTCTTAAATCACAAGGGCACGGATTTTTAATGCGATTTTAACTCCTTGCAAGAGCATTGCAGGAAAAGTTGATATAGAAGAGCTAAGCCCTTTTAATTACTGTGCCAGCTGTTGTCAATGTTTATATGGGGCATTTTTATGGGAGATCTCGTGTTGCTGTTGCTGTGAATGTAAAAGAATTAATTTGAGGTTTCTTTATAGGATTATCATCCAAATTAATCAGTTGCAGATTTTCCACCGTTACTTTTTTTGTTGTTGCAGTCTATTTTAAGCTCCGATTTTCAATGTGAAATGTTGTTCGTTAATATGTTGTTACAAAGTATTGAATTCATGTAACAAAGAAAAAATATTATCAAACCAAAGGTATTATTAAAAGAATTTACTTAAGCTTATTTGATTCAGATTATTCTATCTTTGCTCTGCTTATGGCTACTTCATCGCTCATTATGTATTTATTCTGCAACTTATCTCTATTACAAACAGTCAGTATAAATTTAATCAGCATATTAGCGAATTAAGATATATAATGTTAAAGATATAAAGCATATATGCTAGCTTATTAACTGGTTCCAAGCAAACATTTTCCATTTTCGATGTAGAATGTTGTTCCTTAATATGTTGTTACAAACTATAGAATTCATGCAACAGAGAAAAAATTGCTATCAAAACCAGAGATATTAATAAAAGAACCTAGTTGAAGAGCTTATTTGACTCAGATTATTCTATCTTGGTTCTACTTACGTTGACTTCATTGTTCAGATTGCATTTATTTTGCAACTTATCTCCAATATAAATAGTCAGTATAAATTTAATCAGCGTATTAGCGAATTAAGATACATATGGTTAAAGACACTAAGTATATTTGCCAGCTTATTAACCTGATCAAAAATATAATTCTGCTATTCGACAGAATCGTACTTCATTTGCGGAAAATAATTATTTGTATTATTTATGACATAATCTGTTATTAAACAAGTGCTAAAAGGTATTGTTGATGAAGAAGCAAGCTAATATTAGGACACATTGTTTATCTCTATGATAATCTTGCAATAAGTAAATAAACTTTCGTTCGTATGCAATATCTTGTCTTTATTTATTTCATTTAATATATATAATTAAATAAATACAAATTTTATTTTGATTAGCTTATTTGTTCGTAATGTTTCATTCGCAAGAAATAAAATTTTATTATTAAGGTGATTGCATAAGTTATATTTTTTTAACTTTTTTAAAGCTTTTGTTTGTTAGCTAGTTTTTAGAAATTTCATATTGTCTCTCAGTAATCTAATTTTATTACTGCATTGTTGTAAGTTTACAGTAACTTTATTTATAAAGCTATGGATTAAATATATAACATCATTTATTTTACTGAATAAATTATTTCTTTGGCAATATTTCTTGTATTTTTCTTTAATTGATAATTGCATTCAAAGTATAGTTTCATAATTGAGAAATTGATTAAAGATGCATTAAAATTGATTTAGTATATTTACAAAACTTCATTTCTTACAGTCTATCCAAACAATTAGTAAAAGTACACACTGATAAGAAATATACTCATGTATTTGTAATATTTACTTCTTAATTGACTTTTTATGGCATGTACGATACCATTGCACAGATATATAATACATTGTATTTGTACCTGTACAATGATTTTACCAATCGATGCAATTAAAGTCTGGTGCAATTAAAAATTTTTACCAATCGATAACTTATGATAGATATTATCAATTAATAGTTTATCCCTTAAAACACACTTTATGCTTGGGGACCTTGTATTATATATATATATATGGTCAATTTTATTTGATTTTAAAATTTTGAAAAATTGATAGCAAATGATAGAAATGATTAATTAATAGTTTATCCCTTAAAACACAATTTAAGCTTGGGTACCTTATATTATTTTGTTAGATATATATAATAATAATATAAGTCATAAGTCCTTGTATAATTGTAAGTCAGTAATCATTTGATTTTAAATTATCTTTTTTTTTTAAGATTCTTCAATATTTATAGACAAAAATTATTAAAAAATTCCATTTAGTTCAAATATTTTATTAAAATTTGCACAACAACTATTTCTAATTAAATCATTTTTCAGCTGTCAATAACTAATACTTTATTTTCTTATGTATTTATTAATTTAAATTTCAAACAAAACTCGCGTGACTAATGGTGAAAAAAATATGGAATTTTTTTAAATCGGGAAATTTTTTCCAGCCGTAAATAACCTATTGTATGTTGAAATAGACTTTAGCTGTAATTGAATGAAATCACAAAATTTATCTCGCATCACCCTGCAACAGATAGAACTTCGAAGTGACAACTGTTGGTGCCAAGACATATCGAATCCCCATTATGAGCCTCTAAAACTCAAAAAAGACAGAAAGGGTGGGGTGGAGGATCATGGAAAAGAATCGCCACTGACCTCTTGTACCCAGATGAGATTCAAAATCTCCAGAGAGACAGAGATGAAGTACTAAAAAAAAGAATCAAAACTGCATGAGATCAGACCCTAAGAGCGTTGTTGAGACTCTCATGAAATATGGATAGGTGAAACCCCAGCATAAAATAAATAAGCATCCGATGGAAACTCCAACCCTTTTTTCTCATGGTTTGCTGCCTCTGTCTCAACTGGAGGCGACTGGTCATCACGGAAGTGGGTCATTTCTTCTTGCAATCGGTGGAGTCTTTCGGAACCGATTTTCTGGACGGATGCTTCGTTTCTATTTATGATGGTAATAATTATGGTAATATGATCTGATACTGCCATATAGTCAGTCGTATCGTCAACTTTGATCGAGTTTTGGTGATGCTTTAGATAGCAACATGGGCAGAGGACACCAAGCGACTAATTTTTGAAGTGGGGCTTTTTCTGCTTGTTGTTTTATTGATGAATGGTTAATATTGCCATCAACTTTTTGGTGAAATGCTTCATAAAATATATAAAATAGACTTGTGGCGGTTTGGATTGTGGTGTCGCGCAAATATGGAGATTGAATTCCATAAAGGATCGAACTCGCGGCCTTACGATTTGCAGCTGAGTAACATATCCGCTTGACAAAAGCAATTACCAATGTCCAGTAGGGGCTGTTACTGGCTTATTAAGATACCATCACAATACTCCCTCATCAGTGAGTCTGTGGAAAGAAAAACGATTTTATAGCGCCAAGCGTTATGGCCAGCGAGGGGCTTGTTTCTGTAGCTGTCGGTGTGGTCGATCGTGGTGACGAGCCAATGTGGAGATTGTATTCAGCAAAAGATCGAATTCGAGGCCTTACGATTTGCAGTCGCGTAACATATCTACTTGATAAAAGTGATCAATGTCCAATGGCTGTTACTGGTTTATTAAGATACCATCAAAGACTCTTACACAACTCTGAAATAGATTCAAATGTATGTAAGTATACTTCAGTGTATCTGGCTTCTGTACTATGTGGCCTGATTTTTTATTGTAATTAATTGAGGAAGGTAATACATTACATGGGCAATACTGCCAAAGCATCGGAAGCTGGTGTCTGCAACGTTCCTCTTGCTCGTCATGTGTGAAATACAAATTGTTGCAGGAAAAGATCAACATTCTTCTTGTTCTTGATTGTTTCGTCAGTGAGCAATAAACCTCAACTGTTGAATCTGTTCCCGATTATAACTGAATTATATGTAGAGGATTTCTTCTAAGCGTATAAATTCTTCTTAGGGTATGATTAACTTGTATTCTTAAGTATACCATAGAAAAGTTTACATAAGTTATGACAAATTGTGAACAATTCATATCCTTTACCTTATATATTTTCTTATATAATTCTTGAGAGCAGTATATAAACTATCAGTACAAAATCTTCTATTTTAGTGCAACACATTACTGGCAACTGTTTTTATGACTCACCAGGCCAGCGGCCGCTTTCACATTCTACGTAGTTAAGTTGATAGCTGATTAAATAATACACAAAACAATAACCAGACATTGGTTTAATTGAAAAGTTTAAAAAAATAAGACTTAATCAAACTGAAAACTAAATAATTAATTAAAGATTTTCAAATAAAATCTTCGAGATAGAAAAAAAACAAATATTTAATTGGAATTGAAACGAAATAAATGATTAAATACTTTCACTCGAAATCAGGAAAATAAAAGGAATAATTAATTTGAAACGAACCGATAGAGTAATAGTTAAAAATAGTATAGCAAACTTCGTATCTTTCAACGTTTTTATTGTTCTATTTAGTGAACTATATCCTGACTTTAATATACCATGAAGGATTCTCTTTTTTTTTTAGTTTACATTAACAAAAATGTAAATGATATTTTTGTTTAAAAAATAATCCAAATAAAAGTAAATAATTAATTTGTAACATTTAGAATAATAGTTAAATTAAGTAAGCTGAATTTTATTGATCTTCGTGTCCTTCATCTTTTTTTTCTTGTGTGTGTGTGTGTGTGTGTGTGTGTGTGTGTGTGTGTGTGTGTTTTCAAAGGAGCGAATAATATTTTTGTCTTTAACTAATCCAAATAAAATGAAAAATTAATTTGAAATGAACCGATAGAATAATAGTTAAGAAAGTAGAATTTTATTCACCTTCGTATCTTTCATCCATTTTTCTTTCCATTTTGTGAATTATAATCTGGTTTCAAAATGTTATGAATGATTTTTGTCTTTACCAGTTCACATTTTCCAAAAAATAAATAATATTTTTGACTTGAGAATATGAACTAATTTCTATTACTCTCTTCTTTAGGTTCTTTTTTTTTTTTTTTGGAACTTTTTGTCTTTGACCCAATCTTTTGTCTATGTTTTTCATTCGCCATAATACCTATGTAATATGAATGTTTAGTGTTAACGTTTTTATGTACCACAAAAACTCTTTTGCTTAATATTTATGAGGGACTCCTTTGAAGGATAGATGAAAAAAATTCCTCCTTCCCTGGTAGGCGAGCGCCAGGTGGTACATTTGGCTTCTAGAAGTGATTGCAGGTGGAGTTGGCAGGTCTTGATTGGATCCCGAGCAACCTGATCCCTGTGATCCGTGTCAGAAGAATGCCGATGATCCCTCGCCTCGATTGCTTCAGATCCATGGATATCGATCCAAGGGGTGTGCCATGGATTTAGATAAATATTGCAATTGACCGTTAATTACTCCTAACGTATCCTGTGGAAATTGCGTTTTTGGCTTTTGGGGATTTTTGTAGAGGAATTTTAAAATAAAAATGATGTATTCAAAGTGATCCATTGGACTTCATTGATTGTTCAGTAAATATAATATTAAATCTAATTTAAATGGTGATATATCTAGTAAAGATGCATTTATATGCCGTTTATTATCCCTAGCGTGTGCTGTGGGTATTGCGTTTTGATTTTTAAAGATCTTCGCAATGAGTTTTTGAAATGAAAATGATGTATTCAAAATGAGCCACTGAACATTATTGGAACTACTGGAACTAAAAATATCTCTAATAAATTTGTATTTATTATTATATTTTATAAGTATAAGAATAAATACAACTTTATTAGAGATATTCCTAGTTGAGATGCATTTATATATCTTTAATTAGTCCTAACGTATCTGTTGAAGTGGCTTTTTTGGCTCCTACAGATATTTGTAGCGGTGAGTGAGGATTAAAATGATGAAATTTAATAAAGTGATGTATTCAGAATGAGCCATTTGACATTATAGATTGTTTAATGAATATGAGTTTAAATTTAATTTAATCCGTGGTGTATCTAGTTAATATGCATTTATAAATAAAAAATATAAAATTTATTAAAGGAATTGGTAAATAATGGGCATTGTTATTTTGATTTTCAGTGATACTTTTGTCTAATGAATATGTTTTCATTAAATGTTTTATAAGAAAAATTCGTAATTAGGTATGTAAATGAAATTACTTTTTTTGTTTATTGGAAAAAATAGAGGAAAATCCCTAATTTGCAACTGGATATATAAATAAAATAATTTTTTTTAATTCAGGAATTTAATGCGATATTAGAAAAGTGTTTTTGGAGAATTATTTTATGAATTGAAAATTTTAAGATTAATATGAAAATTACATTTTGGTAATCTTGATACTTAAAAAAAAGTTTCAAAAGATGATTTTATTCATCCAAATATTCATGTGGATATAGGAAAAAAATTTATTGCTATTATACATCTTTTTAATTACAGTTACTGATAATTGAGATACATTTATGAGGTTCAAATATTTCTTTTAAAAGTTTCCCAAATATCTCAAATTTTAAACTAAAATTTATTTTTGTATAATAATAATTCAGCCATATTCCATTTAATTTGGTCCCAAGAAACATTTCGTAGCTTTGCATTTATTCTAATTTTTTAAAAGAATAAGACTTAGTGGCAGACTTTTTGTCTATAAACTATATTTCATTTAAGAGAAACGGCTATTTTCTTCAGCTATATAATTTAACATATAATTGCCGATTGAGAAATTATTTAGAAAAAGTGCGCAGTAAAAGTAGATGTTTTTTAATTAAATAATTTTTAATGTTTTTTCTAAATAATATTGAGGCCTATTATTGCTGAAAAAATGTTATTACGCCACTTTAATATTCGAAACATAAGTATTTCAGTAACATCATTTTCATCTCTATGCAAGTTTTTTTTTTTAATTTTAATGATTTTTTTAATATTTTCTGAGATTGTTTTGCAGCATTGCGCTTTATTACTTTAATGAGAGGATTTATACCCACGTGCTTTACGACATTATCAAATACATTTTTTTTTGTGTATACTTGTTATCGCTGCTATATGTAGAGTACTAAAATTAAAAACTGCTAAATTTGGCAATAATAAATTTAAAAATAAGATAAACAGATCAAATCCTACACTTTTACTATGTTTCAATTTAGAGACTGGAGTGTCGTTTATTTTTTTAACTGAGCTGTCCAAAAATATACAATTCACAATTTTTTCTCAGTATTGAAATTTCTACTCGGCTTTTTAAACCTTTATTGCCTTCTATACTTGGTCTGTTCCATTATTTCGATATGTCAAATGATTTTTAATCCATCTTCTTTCATTGATATTGTATTTTTTCCATCTCTTCTACTCTTTGCTTTTTTTCTTGATCGATGATCCTACCCTTTTGACAACAATCTGTCTACATCAAAATTTAAGGGACAGAATTAGCTTTTTTTCACAGCATCTGATTTCAGTTACTTTTGATAAGATCACTTTTGTCTCCTGGAAATGAATTTATGTCCTTTACATCTGCTACGTATTATAGTGAACCAACAAAAATAGTTTATAGAAAACTTGGCTATTCAGCTCTTTAGGAAACATATAATTTTGTGTTTTGTTTCAGTAACTCGCATAACATGAGTAACATTAAATGATTGACATGTGCGAAGAGGTTCATTTTTGTCATAATTACTTCTCTAAAAGATTTTGATTTTTTTTTAATGTGTGTTTGTAATTTCGGATGTGATTTATCTTATCAAACTGCTCATTGATTTTATTTATTTTATTTTATTATTTTTATGATTATTCTAAAGTATTTTAAAAATGGTTTTTGTATAATAATGAATCCCAAAGTTATTATAAGAAAACATTACGTTTTAAAGTAACTTTAAATGCAAAATCTGTTTGAAATTTTCAGAATATCTTTCTTAATGAGCATTTGCTCTTCAAGAAGTTACTGCATCTCAAGATAGGTAGCTCTATATCTCTAGTAATACAAAAATATTTTACAGTACAGAAATATATCGCAGAATATTCGCAATATTGTATTGTATTCTACAATACAGGGTGATATAGAATAATATTGAACAATATTATATTAATCTATATGATATTGAAGAATAATTATACGATATAGAGAATATTTCGGGATATTATCATACGATATTGAGAATAATATGAGATGTTGTAGAATATCATATGATATTGGGAATATTGTAGAATGTCATAAGATATTGGGAATATTGTAGAATATCATACGATATTGAGAATATTGTAGAATATTACGCGATTTTGTGAATATTGTGAGCTATAGTAGAATGTTATATGATATTCAGAATATTGTGGATATTGGAGAATATAGATTATTAATGAGTAATATGGTTATTTGATGAGTTATTTGAGTTCGAATGGTCCGGTTTGGTGAACACTTTGGTAGAGTTTTTGTAATATATTTGTTTTAAACCAAATTCGCAAATAGTTTGTCAACTTTTAAACATCAGCATGTAAACAAATTAAAATATTATAGCATTTTGAATAAAATAGATTAATCATTTTATAGTTTAGAATAGAATGTCGTTAATGCCAAGATACTACACAGTTGTTTAAATTAAATTAAAGCTGTACTGTTTTTACTGTATTTGTTTAGCACCTTCATTAAATATTTATTTGTAAACAATTTAGATATTTCGGTCTTTACATAGATTAATTACTAGTTAAAGAATTCCAAGCATAAGAATATAAAGATGCGAATAGTGATGTAAAGCAAATCAAAGCGAAATTAAAATTATGGCTGAAGTATCCAGCTTTCCTAATTAATATTTATTCATTTATGTGTATAAATATTTTAACATATGCAGTTATCCATACTTAAAATACACTTGGAAAGACTTTTCAAACTAAAACATAACAAAAAACATCTAAAACTTGTTAAAATCACTCCTGAGTATCATTATTTTGAAAGCTTTGAGTTTCTCAAGGATTCACCTCTTTAAATTTTGTATATTTTAAGCCAATCAATTATATAAATTATGGCTTCTTCTAATTTAATATTTTTAATGTTCCTTTGGGAAAATTACTAATAAAATCTCAGTTTTTGATACTTGTATTGAATATATCACTTCAAATTAATTGATTATTTTAAGTTTAAATATGTGTGCACACAAGTAATTTATGTTATAAAATTGTTTTTTAAACACAGTGGGGGTTAAAATGTAATGTTTTTATGTAGGGCAAATACACTTACCCTTTAAAAAAAACCCTTTTAAAATACCCTAAATAAACTGTCATTTTTTAAACCACTGTTCAGATGCCCTGTTACAAACAAATCCAAATAATCTTTTAATAGAAACAAATTGTATGTGTGCTTACAGGCTTGCTTGCTTGTAACATTATAATTTTAGGCTGTCGTTGTTCAGCATTGTAAGATCTTGATTTAAGATCCGAAAAGTTTCAGATTCAAGACCCGATTCCACAGAAAAACCGTCGTATAAGCGGGTCTGGTGCACGTTAAATCTGCCGGGGCCAAACGCAATCCCGTTGGTGTGTATGTTTGGAGAAGCGGGAGGGGTACCAACTTAGGCGTCATCATCTGATTGCGATACAAAATTACGAGGTCCGTCCCAAAATAACATTCGTGCTGCTTTGAAAATGAACGTTAATATAATTAAACTAAACTTCAGCACTGTAAGAGTAAACATGTTAGTTATCGCTAAATTCTTACCAGAAATGGCAAACTAATGCTCTAAATTACAGCTTGTTCTACATCCACTGCATATAGGGACTTCCACATAAAAAAAAATAATAATCAGCCAAAAGTTCCCATTCGCAATTTTTGTATGATCCCTCAACCATTCCCAGAAAAGGAGCGAAAAGCGGCATGTTTCCGAACGCACCCTCCGAAAACAGAGCAAAGATAAAAGATGGTTTTACGCCTTCTGTGGGAAATCCTCCACACCATACTTGCGTGCACAGGGTCACGGAGACCTATCGAGATCTTTTCGTGCGAGCCATTCTGTTATCTCTTCGTCTCTTTGCGATCGAGCGGGAATATTCTCCATAGGACTCATCCCATTGATGGCTTGTCGTAAAGATAGCACATGGGTGCTGGGACAAGGGCTTTTTTCCACTGCCTCTGCTGCATGCACACTTCTTGTTGGGGTAGTTATTGGCGTTTTAACTCAAGTGTTTGCTGACTTTTTTGGGCTATTCCAAGAACTCCAGTGGAAATGTAAACTGTGAGTCGTTAAAATTTTGATAAACGGAAGACTGTAATGGGCAGCTGATGCGTCCAATCTACTGATGTGAGATAAGTTAACACTAGTATCTGTAGGGGTGTGTCATGTTAGTGTTCGTGGTGATTTCATTTTAATCTTCATATTTGAAAATTTTCGTTTGAATGTCTTAAAGTAAAAAATGTATTTCCATTTGAGAACATACTAATTGCTGTACATTCATTATTTACAGCTAGACAGTTGATATTTATTTTAATAAAATTAGAAATATTTATCTAAAGTCATGCATTGTCATTATTATTATTATTTTCAATATTTAACTTTTTCTCCTGAGTAAATCTTTTACAAAAACCTTCATTTGCTATGCCATTTCACTTTCACATTTTTTTAACATTTTTGTTATATATTTTATTTTATACATTTAATTCGGATTGTCTCTTTAATAGAAAATTCTTAGTCTTATATCAGTATACTTTTAAAAATTTAACTACCGGTGATAGATAATTAACCACAAAACAACAATTTAACTTAATGATAACTTTAATCGAATCTATTTAATAAGAATTGCTTTCCACTAATAAACAATTTGAATTTTTAAAATTCCAGACTTAAAAACATACTATCCATATAAATTATATCCGTAAAAAATTAATAAAATTATGTTATCCATAAAAATAGTCAACATTCTTTAAAAATCTATAAAACTTTAAATAAAGTGTAATTTTATAATGAAGATTGAACAATATTAATAAATTTTAGTAATTACTACAATATGATCAATTTTTAACAATATTTTGAAATTCTGCAGAGATCACATTTGGGTGGTGCCCGTATTTTCAACAGTACCCCTATGATAAAGACACCTGATCTAAACCTTTATTTCCAAACTTCTATGCTATACCACAACTTCAAGTGAAAAAAATTAAATCCATAAGACAAGTTGTGTTTAAAATCTGAATCTTAAAACATTCTACTGCTGATATATAAAATCAAACCGGCTACATTATACACTACTCAATATACATTATACTAATATATTACACTTTACGTTACACAGTATACATTATACAAATATATTACATTATACGTTACACAGTATACATTATACAAATATATTACATTATACGTTACACAGTATTCTTTATACAAATATATTATACATTACAAATTAGACAGTATACAAACATATTGCATTATACATTACACACTATACAATATACATACATATAACATCATGCATTACACAGTATATAATATATAGTACATTACAGATAATGTGTTATGCGGATTATTACATTATGAAAGTTAAATACATTACAAAATCTGTTATGTTTACATTTCACATTAACATAATAGGTATTAATTATTTTATTTCTTTCTGTTAACTATAAATTTATCTGCTATCTTAGAAATACTCTTACTAAAGCTTTTTCTTGAAATAAATAAGATCCCCGAGAAATATCAGACAATTTATTTCTCCATTACCATTTTTAAACGCTTTTTTTTTCTTCAAATAAATCGTAATATTTCAGAAAATTCAATTCTATAATAACATCACCAAAAATGTAACTAAAAACTAGTTTAATTCATTCACTACAACTTATTTGAAGGAATAAAAACCAACAATTACACACACACACATATATGGGTGAAATATTTCACCTGTCTTAAAGTCAAATTAAACACTCCGTAAGCAATTTAAATGTCCGCGAACACTGAAAAGAAGTTACGGGCGGCGGAATATTCTTTATTTACTTAAATTATTCCGAAATAAATAATTTTAAAAAGCGCTTTTGGCATTATTAGTATTACAGTGTTAGAACTGTTTTATTTGTGGCAAGGACATAATAGGATGAGAGGGGGGGGGGAATCACGCGAGGGAATTTAGTGACTAGAGAAAATGAAATATGAATTCAGTAATAAAAGCATGGTGGCGTGAAACCGTTTCTTTTTTCTTTTCATGACTGAAATTTTAAAAAAAAAAGATTTTGGAACTATAGTCATAGCGTGGCAAACAAAATTCCGTCTTTGTTCAGAAACAAAAGGTTTGGTTCCCGTTTGCATCCGTCTACTTTTCCTGGAAGTGTTCTTTTTTTTTTCCGGAAATCCAAAAATCCTTTTTCTTGCAACCGCTTGCAGTTATTATCATCCAATTTTTTTATTTGACTTTTTTTTAGTATATCAGACTAAGGTTCGTAAAATGAATAGAAATTTTTTTTAAAAAAATATTTGAAATTGGAACAATTCCCTTTTTGGTTGTAGAAATATTAGAATAATAATAAAAAAAACGCAATAATTTATAATACATATTAAGCGAAAAAAATGTGTGGAAATATTTTGAATTGAAACGTAGAAGAGAAGGATACTTATTTAGGTACGAGCTTTGAATATATAAATAACTAAAATATTTGTTGCCTATTTTATTAAACAAATTTGTCTAAAGTTGTGATTGATAAATCTTTAAGTCAAATCTCTATTTAACGAAATCTTCTCAATAATTTATTACAAAATAAAATTCATTAGATAAAAATTTAAAAGTTGTGAAGATGATAAAGTAGCAAATGCTGAAACGTACTTACCTATTTTTTTGTCCGTTTATACATATCGTAAACCAGAAATCTGCCACTTCGAACGTTGATCTCGTCATAGTACTAGGCTCAAAATTGACTTGTATATATATAAAAAAAAATCTTTTTTGCTTCTAAATATAACTAAATTACATTAATTTAATTCTTACTCACATGATGCTAGTAAAATGCGCAATGCAGAAAATTTGGAATCCATTGTATATATTGCAAATGGTAAAGAAGTATGACATCATATCGTAAAGAAACATGCAATCAAACATTAAATGACATGCGCAGTGCAAAGGATAAAGAAGC
>JAPMOQ010038315.1:973413-1006993 GCA_026543055.1 Argiope trifasciata
ATGCGCAGTGCAAAGGATAAAGAAGCCTGGCATCATAGCATAAAATAACATGCAAAAAAATATTAGATAACATGCGCAGTACCGCAGTGTAAATGGTAAAAAAGCATAACATCATAGCATAAAACAGCATGCAATAAAATATTTGATGATATGAGCTGTGCTGTTTAAGTATGGAGTTTCATGCTAAGCTTCGTTATTCTGAGAAATTCTATTGCTAGAAACTGAATTCTTCTGTGTGTTTTGAAATTGCTTCTCATTGTTGCAATTACGAGTAAAGGTTTTGATTAACACTTTCAACTCTACCGACGAGATATCTCGTCTTTCCGATACTTTCAATTATAGGTTTCTGTGGTCTAAAATGTGTCTCTTATGCCAGTTTAGACAGATTGAACTTTCTAATACATATCTGAGGAATACTTTTACTTTTTTTTTTCATTTATTTTTAGCCTACAGAAACTTGTAATTGAAAGTATCCGTTAGATGAGACATCTCGTCGGTAGCATTGAAAGTGTTAAGTGTATGATATTACTATAAACCTTACAAAACATTACGGAAAAGAAACATCGTTATAATTTTTCCTTAAACATGGCTGTTAAGCTGTCCTATCAAAACGGAACTCGTAAAAGATTTAAACGTTCCCATCCAAAGCTATTAACTGTTCCATAATTCCGAAATTTATGCTTAATGTAATCACCCTGTAAACAGAGTAGCACTCAAAGTGCCGTCACACGTGACAAAAATACCGTCACACACTGGAAACCATAAGTCGCAAAGCAAATAAAAAAACTCTTGAAGGACAAATTGTTCCTGGTCTGATTACGCTATTAGGTACAGTATGGATTGCAGCTATAACACCACTGCGACACAGCCGTCTTTTTCATTTCCAGAACAAGGAACGCATTTCATATCACGCAGCACTAACTCATAATAACATCTTTGTTCGGATGTAGTTGTAGAAAATAACAAATAACAAATCGAGATTCGTCAGCTACTACATACATACTACAGGTTGCGAACTCGAGAAGACTTATGTGTATGTAAAATTTCTGCCCTTTTTTTATGTTCTTGTCTATCGTTTATTCATCAGTTTTTTCACTGGAACCGTGTGGGGGTGGAGGATAGAACAGCGGATGTGTCACATGACTCAACCATATGTGTATACTGAAGTAAAGGGTAGGAGGGGATAGGGGAGGGGTGTAAGTAACCTAATAAGTCTGTTCCTTGCTTTCTTCCTGACGATATGGGTCTTGGAGAATGTGGTGCGGGGGATCCTTCATCTGTTAAATTGCTGACTGCGGAGTTTTGAATCTGAAGAAATTGATTTGGAGATTCAAAATCTTTGATCAGTTGTCAGATAAATAAATATAAATTATTATTAAATTATTTAATTAATATATGTGTGGAAAATAGATTTAAGGAAAATAGTGAGGGGTCACTTTAAAAAAATATTGTTTGTAAATTTCAGGATTAAAATTGAACTTATTCTGAAATTCTTCGGTTTGGATTTCAAGTAAATTTTGATTTAATTTTAGTACATTAATTTTTTAAATCATTAAATTTAAATTTTATTTGCTCAATGGAGGTAGTTTTCGATTGAAGATATATTTAATTAGGTCTTTTTTACTATAGAACTCAAAGCCAAGCGAATGAAGCAAATGACAGCAAAATATTTCTGATGCCGTGTTTTGTTTTGTTTTTCGAATCTTTATTATTTATACGCAAAATATATGTTAAGTAGTTTTCTTCAATAAATTTATTGCATTGAGCCTTTCAGTCAATTCATTTTTATTTAAATTCTGTTTATATATTTCAAATTTCTGCTATATTTTTTAGTGTATAATTTCATATCCCGGCAAAAAACTTATTAAAAAATATATTAATAACTTTGAAAAATATGATTAAAAACGACGCGATAAAAAGTTTATTTCAAAATATATAAATAAAAAAATAAATATTATATACATCGATTTTTTTCGTTAGAATGTACATTTCTCATTCACTAACACTTATAAACAAACGATTAAAATTTCAGTATGCTAACTAGTTTGCAAAAGTTTAATGTTTATATCTAGTTAATATGCTTTTAACTTATAATTATCAGAAAATTTTTTGAAACGCTTATTTTACAATTTAATTTATAGCTTAAAAAGGTTAGATGAATCATTCTCCAAATTTGATATGTTTATATTCATTTTTTTACATTGAATTACATTTTATCGATAAAATATTAATAATGTTAATAATAAATGTTTTATAAACACAATGTTACATTTGAATTACATTACACAATACATTTTATCAATCGCTTATTATTAATAAATTACTTTTTTTTTTAATGTTAATGTGTCTAAAGCATTTTTTTTCTTTCACAGTTAAGGATATAAATTTAAGGAAACAACAATTAAAATATATAAATTATACTTCCATATGCTGATGCTTTTCACACTTTGAGGTTAAAATTGGAATATAATTATGTAGCTGTTTCATGATAATCTATAAAGACGTATTTCGTATAATTAAGTCAAATATTAAGCCATAATTTCGCGCAAAATGACATTATTTTACTCATAAATTAAATATTAAATGCAAGAACCTTTAATAGAAGCATGCAACGTTGGAAATAACCATTTCACATTCATTCAGTGCTATTTTTAGCCCTTTTCAAAACAAGAAAATGGTTTCAAATTTGACACCCTCTTTTATTTACCCCGTAATTCCATTCCATTACTTCAATTCTATACATTAGTCATTAAGAATTAACTTCTAAACCCAAATTAATTGCCATCTCAAGAATTGATTAAAAATTCACTTGCTTAAACAAATTATTTTAAGCAATCCCTAAGATTGTTGAGTTCCACCAATGATTATTTTGGAAACTTGGTAAACACTATTAGTTGGAATTTTATACGTAAAACTAGAGAGATTTAATCCTTTAAATAAGAGAAGAAGTACTGGGGACTTCCGACACTCGAACTCCATGTTGTCAGGTGTCCTTTATATTCGTCGAAAGATCCTTGAAAATGTTCTCGAGCAAGCTTTTGAAAATTTACATTGGAAAATTTCTTTTATTTGCTCAAGTTTCGAGATTATTAGGATGAAAATGAGCGAACTAAAACGTGAAATTGTTTGAGTAGCATCGTCACTTAAAGATTGTAGCTACTTCAAAGTTACGAGTGGCATAGTCTTAATGAATTTCAGTAATATAAATGCATAGAGTTACTTTGTATTTACTTTAATGCACTGTTAATTGGGTTATTAAGTAAGAAATAAAGTCATTAAGAACACCTTCTGCTAAATATATTTCGTATTAAATTTACATATTGCATTGAAATGCCATGGAAAAAAATATAGTCGCAAAATTTATATGGGTATTAGATAAAATTATATTGTGTATTAAATCAAATGATGCCGAATAATTTATTCAAAGTGATTGAGTTAATGTGTTACAATATTATTTGTTGTCATATTTAGCAAAATATTATTGGTTTACTAACATTTTGAACAAAAAAAATTCTACTCTTCTTCAACAAAAATTGACGCAATTTATCTAATCAATGGCAAGAGAATTAAATTATTTTATGTTTTTATAAATATATTGTATTTTTGAGAATTAAAAAAATATGTATAGGATTAAATTATACTATGCATTAGTTCAAATCATACTATATCATTAGATAAAATTATATAATGCATTATTATGCTGTGTATTTGATCAAATAATGGCTAATAACTTTTTCGAAAGTAAGAAGCATTTTACATTATAGTTTGTAATATTTAGTAAAATATTATTGGCTCGCTAACATTTTGAACAAAAAAAAAAAATTTCACTCTTTGCGACGATAATTGATTGAATTTATGCAATCATTTAGTTCAGTTCTCATTGAAAAATTAATTTATTTTGCGTTTGAATGTGTTATTTTGAGAATTGAAGAACTTTTTTGTATGAGACATAAATACAATATAATTTGCTGTTAAACATAATGCTTGTGGTAAATATATATATATATTTAACTTGCTCTTTCAAAGTTAAGCTATCGTATCGTCCACTGTTTTAATTTTGTTGTCCAATTCCAATGAATTTTGAAAGGTTCTTGGAAATACAAAAATACTATTTTTTTATCCTTTGCTTTCTAAATTTAGTATATTCTCGGTTATGAAGTTTCAAAAAGTTTCGCTATGATTCTAGCTTTTCCCCCCTAAGATCTCATGTTTAGTAGTGTTACTTACACCTTCGTTTCAATCATTGTCATACAAAATGTTCAATGACCAAACTAGCTAAATATTCATATAAAAAGAAAATTAATTTTAGATATCACAAATTATTGGAATAAAATATATTTAATTCTAAAATTAGTCATTCTATTTCTCTTTAAGAAGTATCAATACCACTATATTAACTCAAGATACCCAACACTAATTTTAGATATTTTCACAATATTATATGTTATTCAAAATACCAAACAGCTTTTTGTAAATATTGCCTAAAAATTTGTTCTAATATGGCTATGGCAATAAATCTAATTGTGTTTATCCAATAATATTGTTGCAATAGCTTCACAATATTCAATATATCAAATAATATCCAGGAAATATACAATATCGTGCTAATAGTGCAATGACTATAGCATCTCATTATAATCAAAATTTCTCTGTTTTTTTTTTGTTTTTTTTTGTCTCAGTTTACTTTTTAGTAATGTGGTTTTTTATAAAAAGTTAAGAAAATTACTAATTTTCTTAATTTTTATGACGAACCACATTACTTTCTTGATGTTTATAAAGTAACAACATTACTCTCTCGAATGCATTAATATTTTTGAATACGCACGGAAGCACTTGAACTTTTTTAATCACTAAATGTACTTACTATATTGTTAAATATTTCACGATTGCTAATAATTGACTTCGATCTTTGAACAATAGAATATTAATATTTCTGATTAAAATATTAATACTTATTGAACATTAGGTGCCTTATATTGTTAAATATCTCACAATTGCTATGGATTGAGTTTGATCTTTGAGTAATAAAATATAAATATTTTCGTAGTAAAGGAAATTTTGGTATAAAGATATAAAATTTCATAGTTCTATTTTATATGCAGAAATCACCCAAACTGGAATCATATACATAAAACGGATGGAAAATATTTCTTTCAAATCTAAATACTAAATGTCAACAGTCATGGCATTTCCTAATCAATATGTCTAACACCTCACATACATCAACATGATTTCAAAAATCAGCAGTATTCAAGGTTAATTACTATACGAATCCGATAAAACCAATATCCTTATACATCTAGTGTTTAAATCGTTTAATGGCTATGAGTAATGATACGCGATTAGTATAATTACTCGCCAAATCAATATGCGTCGTATTCTTTCTGAATTTGAGCGTCTTTTGTCAGAACTTCCTGGAAAATAATATTTTGACATACAATGCAAATATTGTTTCGACAGAGAACGTCGGAGATTAATTAGAGCGCATACAGTAACTGTGCGAAAAGAATTCGAAAATGTTTTTTTAATGTAAAATTTTATTAATTTCGATTTTATGTAGTATTGCTATCCGCAGTTTAAAATTCCATGAACAAGTTTTTATTTATTCCACATATATCATTTACAAATTGTAACTTTTCCGAGGTTTGTATGGTATATATTTTTTAATACATTTACATAATTAAATGTGAATGAATGGATTGTATTTGCATTGTTAATTTTAAATTTATGATGTAATATATTTACACATATTACATCATCGCATTATTAATGTAACTATCATTTCGAAACAAACTTTGATGATTTTTACTCTGATTACATAGTTTCTTATTTTGTTATCATAAACGACATATCAGTGTTCAGTATCAAACTGGCAATAAAATTATATTTTTTTCTTAATACATTTTGCCAAAATATGTATTTGAATAAATAAAAAAAATTTGAATATTTTTATATATGTGACACAAATTTTCTTTGATCTAAATAAGTGAATGAATAATAACCTTTTTTAGTATCGGAAAGTGATATATCATTTCTTTCTTGTAATTATATTTAATGGTAATGTATTATTTGACGGCAGTAATAATCCATTCACCATATCAGTAATATTCCATTCACCATATCAGTAATATTTTATTAAATATACATGTTTTAAATATGTTTTTAGCAAGCCTTCAGTTTCGTTGCATGTATATATTTCTTACTTATATGATTTATTCCTTGTAAAATATTCAATTAGGTATTTTGGAAGCATTTGTCTGTGCGCAAAATTCTTGAAAACAGAACAATTTAAAAAATACAGTCAATGGTATTCTGACATAAAGCAAAAATTGCGACAGTTTATTAAAAAACCTTTCATCAAAAAAATTGTATGTAATATTAAGATCTTTCTTTAAAAAATATTAGTTATCCTTCGAATTGGGAAGATTTTTCTTTACCTTTTTATTTATTATGATAAATGTGCAGTGTCTCTTATCGCAGTTTCGATACAACATGGGACTTATTAAATATGTTTTCCTACTTTTTCAAACATTATCATCCTTCGATCTTAAAGAAACAAAAAGTGCCATTTGTCAAACCCAATTCGAGATTTCTTTCCTCCCCTCCCCTAAACGTGTCACAAGCCAACACCAACGATAAAGCAAGAGGACGACAGATAGACTAAAAAGCGCCAAAACAATCCCCAAACAGGACCTCTTGGAGAAACTTTTCAATTAACGATTCTCCCTTCCTAGTCGCGTGGTGCCAGCGGACGCCCGCACTTCTCTCACTTCACTTCTCATCACGCACCATCCAGCCACAACTGTGGAGGCATTCGAACATCCGACTAAGACTAGCGATAAACCCTCTCCGCCTGTGTTTAAGCGTCGCGAACAACGCCATGCATTAGTACCATCGCGACATTCTGCAAATTGCAGCAATTCATCAAAAGGTCTAGCCCCATTTGGATTTGCATAGTTAACCAGGTGAGTGCAAATCTCTGAATGGGCGAGTGGTTTTGATGTGCTGGACACATGTGCTTTTCTGTGTACTACTAGTTCGTGGGTTTGTTCTCGGCGACGTTTTAAAGGACCCGGCCTAACTTTTGTGTGGATAATACTCCGGTGTGTTTGTGCATTGTGGTTTGGTTTCTATTCCACTCAGTGTGTATACTTTGTGGGAATTGCTACTGGTTGTTGTGTCCGTCTCCAAATGAATCCGGCGTCGACAGTGAGGATTTAATACTGCAATTCGGAACGAGTCTTTTATCATTCTGTGGTGGATTTAAACGTCGTAATATTCAGTAAGTAAGCATCAAGCTCATTCATTATTGCAGTTTCTATGGTGTTCCATTTAATACTTCTTTAGTTTCAGTGAGAGGTTATTTAAAATTGAGACTTTTTTTTTGGGCCTTTTATAATGATGATAAATAAGTTTTTTTCTTGTAATTATTAATTTTGGACTCTTTTAAATTATTTGAATGAGAAATTGTCGTTTACGGAAAAAATTTATTATTTGCTATTGCAGTTTTAGGATGCTTTAACTACCACAAGTTATAGATTTTATGTTTTGAAACTTTTTTTACTTTCAGTTGGGTTTTTTTTTTTTTTTTTTTTTTTTTTTTTTTTTTGCATGGGTAACTTTTATTGCATTTTGTATAGCTGTTGATTTGTTTTTGTAATTTTGTTTATATTTTTTGTAATTTTTTTATTTTTTATTTTGTATTTTTTGTAATAATTTATGTAATTTTTTTATCTTGTATTTATTTAATTTTTCATTATGTTTTTTACTATAATTAGGTGTGGACTTATTTATTCATACATATTATATATTTACTTCTGCTTTTCTAAAGCGTTTTAATTACCTCATATTATTAGCTTCAGAACGTGGCATTGTTCTTAAGCCTCAAATAATAAATCCCTCCCCCCTCAATTTTTATTTTATTTTGTGACCTTTTTGCATTATTTAGGTGTGAAAAGTTTCCCTATTCATATATTAGTTATTTGATCGTAGGATTTTTATTACCTTATATATTGCGTCGTTTTAATGTTATGCTTAATACTCAATGCTTTAGCGAGCTTTTAAAAATAACATTTAATAAAATGCACGTCATTATTGTTGACAACAACATTACTTGTAATATTTTTAGTTGTCCAGTTGGCAAGACTTATTTAAAATTAGTTTGTTACTGAGAAAAATAAAGAGATATTTTTTTACCTTTCAGTCTAATTTAATACTTAAAGTTTAACATTTAATGAGCAAATAAATTAAAATACGTATTTGAAGTACGGTTTTTAATTTATCATATTTCAAATAAATATTTTTAGCACTTACTTGCGACTGTAGGTTCTGTAGTATTTTAATTGCATTTTTTTTAAATTTCATATTTGATGTTTGTGAAAACATTTTTAGAAATTATCAATTATTGAAAATTTTTTAAGTGTTTCTATTTGTAAACTAATAATAGAAAATTCAATTACAAACTTTTCAAGCTTTCCGCTTTGTGAAGCTTTTACTGCATTTGCTTTTAATATCCTAAAAAACAATCGGTGTTATTGTGGTGCATTTTTGAGAAACAACGTCATTTAAAGAGAGTTATCTAAAATATTCTTTGGTAAAATAAAAACTCTCTATCTCAAATTCTATAAAACATTTTATATTTTGACTGATTTTTTTTAAAGCTCAATCATTTTATCGCACAAAATGGTGAAAAATCTAATGGGAAAATAATTTCTATGATCTTAGGTCGAAAGAATAACTTTCACCTGTTTACTGATTCGTTGTATATTTTCGCATTGAAATGATTTTTATCATGCATTTGTAATGTTAAGTCAAAAATAATCAGACGATTTTTATCCATTTGATTATATTTGGATCCTTTCTATTCTGCAGATAACGTTTCGTTTTATCAAAAAATACTTAATACAGAAATGTTCGTCACTAAGTAGTATTAAAACTGTTATATTTACGATATAATTTTTGCATGTTTTTCTCAGTTTTTCTTTTCATAACTACATTCAATTTAGGAACGGGATTTCTATCTAATACATTACAAAAGATCCTTTTATTTTAATCGCATTTGAATAAAAAAGCATTTATATATCAATTATTTTTAAATTTTAATTCATATGTAGATGAAAGGTTATTATTTTATGTACTAACAATTATCATAATATTTTCTTAGTCAATGAAAATTTTTGTTTAGCATGCTTACTATTATTTACATAATATTTTGAATAATAGTTACTTTAAAAAACTAAATTGATTGAATGAGATGGAATCTATTTCGTTTTAAATAGAAATATTAATTTTTTTTTCATATATACCAACATTATTATTACAGCTTAATATAAGTATACTTTTATATATTGTATAGATGGAAATGTTTTAGATGCTCACAAGAATTTTATTTGCACTTCTACTATGAAAATTTTTGAGTTTCATAAAATAATATAAATTAATTATTAATGGAAACCCACCATTTTCCTCCTAAATATCAATGAAATACCCGCATTTTTATATAGCAAATTAAAACATTCCATAAAACACCATTCTAGTGTTTTGCAGTGCTCATCATGAATGATAATCAATGTTTCATTTATTCATTTTGAGATTCCATTGAAATACTTTCAATGAACTCTACTACATTTCAATTCCACCGAAGCTTCATGAACTATCAACTTTTACCAAACAATACCTCATATGTCTGTGGCTCAAAACATTCTCCAAAAGCTATATAACCCATAACTTTCCACCCTGATTACAGAGTTGACTTACTCAACCCTTGTTAGGCATTCCTTTCCTAGCAATCATTGTTTTCCAACAACTCTTATATCCTAACAAGAATCAATCAGGCTTTTGTTCAATTCTTACCTTAACCTTATTCAAGTTTGTAAACAAACTTCCCACCCTCCCTTGAAAACTATGCTTAAGTTTCTTGTTATCGCTGATTGTTGGGGTATTTCCGTTTCCCTTGTTTAGAGGCAGACCCCACATTGCACCCCTCAATAACTCCACTGTCTTATAGAAAAGAGATTGTTGCTGTTGAGGGCTTCCGAACATCAGCATCTATGATCCAGATGTCTGAGCTTGGAACGACAATGCACCCTTCTCTCAAAGTATTTATAAAAAGGACCCTAGGACCTCTCGAAATGCCACACCAGTATTTCCTTCCCTGTATTTCATGAGGCCACCCCCCTTCATTATGTTGTTGGACTGCTGAGGTCTATTTTTATATCGTCTTCCCTCGTGTTAATGCCGAGGTTACATTCAGCTGCTTACAGAATTCTGGAGAAAGATGAGAAGTTGGGGTCGTTGCTTTTGTTTTGAGAGTTAGAGGTTTATTGGTTTCTTAATGGGGTGAGCGGTGCAGAATGCTGGAAATTGCTTGGGATGCTCTACAGTTTCAAACGGAAGAAAAAAAAATGCTGTTTAAAATTTTTATCGATATAAAAATCAGTGATTATTTTCATTTGTTAATTTCGAAATATCGTTAATAAAGAAGTTTAAACACAAAAAAATTCAAATGCTTAAATACAAAAACATTGACTAACAACTGATTATATTTTTTGTAAAAGCATTAAATAAGTTTTTTTTTTAAATAAAAATAAATAATTGTTCTCTAGGTTATTACTGTACCCTGCAGTTAAAAGGCAACAGCAATATACAGTTAACAGATACAGTTAGGAGATATCAACAATGTACAGTTGACAAATAATATACATTTAGGGGATATCAGCAATGTATAGTTAACAGATAACTAATATACAGTTAGGAAATAACTGAAGGGTACAATTAACAATTAACTAATGTACAGTTAGACTATAATTACAGTGTATAGTTAACAGATAACTAATGTACATTTAGGAGATAGCTACAATGTATAATTAATAGGTAACTAATGTACAGTTAGGAGATAATTGCATTGTAGTACAATTGATAGATTACTAATGTACAGTTAGGAGATAGCTACAATGTATAATTAACAGGTAACTAATGTACAGTTAGGAGATAACTGCATTGTAGTACAATTGATAGATTACTAATGTGTAGTTAGGAGCTAACTGCACATTAGTAATCTGTCAAAAGAAATTGTTATAAGTCTCCTATCTAAAGAAATTGTTATAAAACATTTTCGCATTGATTTGCGCCATCTTTTTTTCGAAGAAAGTTGGAATTTTATTGTGTTTGTTAAAGCTATTGAAAAATTACATTTTGTTTTTGTGACTATAAGCTTTGGTGAAAGTTTATTAGAGTAAATAGTGGAAGAAAAGAAATGTCTTTAGTTTTCCCAAATGAAAATTCTGAATCCTGTATTCTATAAACAACATCCTCTGATTTCAATTTGAGGGATAAAATTTATGGTGGCTATTGGCGAAGTTATTCTTTAGGGAATTTATTTCATGTCCAAGAAAATTGGATAGAACAGAAAAAAAATATGTACCCTGAGCAAATAGTTTATACACATCGTAAAGGTTTCGATACTTATGTGCTGTTATTATTAACTTTGCTCTAAAGAAAAATCTAAGTAACAGAATGAAATTTAATTAATAATTATTAGGTATCTGAAATTAATTTTTAAAATTTGAATTTATTTTAATGGACATTAATTAAATATTATTAAATAGAAAAGAAACAAAGTAGAAAAAGGCTAAATAGTTTTAATGTCAATTTATAGAGGAGACAAAGTTAAGAAAATTAGAAAAATTAGCTATGATTCAGCGCTTGAAATTAACAAACATATTGACAATCAAATTATAATTACTTCTAATGTCTTTTTTTTTCAAATGTTTGTTCGTTGCTATAAAAATGGAACTATTCCATCATAATATATATCCAGGTGACATGTTTTTTATATTTGTTATTATGTAAAAAAAATGTTGTTGCATTTCACTATTTCGCTTTCATTTCTTTATTTTATATTTTAGAGATTTCTACAAATTTCTATTTTTGTCTAATACTCAAATCCTCAGAAATTGTGAATCCTAAAATTCATAACTTTAAATAATATTCCCCAAGCTGATTGTCAACTTTTTATTTAAAAGATATATGCATAAAATAGCTTTATTTATAACAATATTTTATGAAAAAAAAAGCTACGTAACAAGTTATATTTTGCATCATAAATTTTCATTTGCTTACCCTATTGCGAAGAATGAAAAATGAACTCTAATATATGTACTGGGATAAAAATGTGTTCCTTAACAAACTACAAACTGTCTTATTTTTCAACACTGCATGCAAAGGGGGAAAAAATGTGATAGTAGTCTTCATTGGATTGGCTGGCAAGTAATTCCCCACGATATATTAAGACTCGCCGCGATGAAAGCGCTGTACAATTTAAGGGGCAAATTCACAAACATTAAGTCCTTTGTAATGTGCGACAGCACCCTCCCGTAAATCAAAGTAACTGCAAAGGATTGTTGTCCTAACTGGCGCAACAATTCAAAGTAACGTCCGTTAATTTGAGCCATACTTGGCGATAAAGCGCCTTTTTATTAATAAGAAACACCTATTAAGAAAAACAAACGTTCCTTTGTGAAAAAAAAAATCGCCAAATAGGAACTGTAATTCTTGTTAATTACTTTGGCGTGAGTGCCATTAGCTTAGAGCCAAGCCAGTGAACGCTTTATACTAGAGCTTCTATCGATTTATACATTTTCAGAAAACTCTTTATTTTAAAGGTATTAAAATGCAATTGCCTGGTTTTTCAGGGGGAGGGGGGTCAGTAAAAGGAATGCTATTTCGTGGGAATTTTGGGTCGATGCCGAATTTTGTGCCTGTGAATGAAATTAAGACTATAATCAGCTTACCAGTTTTCAGCAACAAAAAGTAAAAAAGATCGGGAAAATGTCAGAGCTATTTCATCGGGAGTTTAAAATTTAACTTAAAGCGCAGAATATGGCATCACTTATGAATAATTTCGGAAGCGAAGAAAAGTTTTCTTCTTTTGGAAGGGAATAATGTTATACCCTAGAGGATCATAATATTCTCCTTTTTTTTTTTTTTTACACTCTTCGAAACTACCTTTCTGATCTTCTTCTTGGAAACTGATGTAATGATAGATACAGAGATGCCGCTTTACTAAGCTTTAATGTTTTGTTTCTGGAAGTTTTTAATATTCTTAATGACAGAGACTGCTGACCTTATAATCTTTTTCCCAAAGAGAAATGTGCGATTGCGTCGTGATTGAATTCGTTGAGAAGTTTTAAATCCTAGTTTCGATTCAGTATTTTTATTCGCTAATGCCTGGAGTCATTTTGTAATACATTTTTATTCTCATCTGACTGTAATGTTTATTGAAACTGGGATTTAAAAAAAAATTATTTGAGTAAGTGTATCCCGTTAATAGTATAATTTCATGATGTAATTGATAGAGATATGCTAATTATAATATTTGTTTTATTTGAAGAGTTTAGAAAAATAAGATAAAAGTGCTCCTTTGCTATGCTTAGAGTACTTCTCCTTCCATTTAAAGAGTTAATATGTACAAAATGATGCTTGAATTTTATAAAATTATTAATTAATTTACTGTACCAAAGTATTATTTTAAGTAAAATTAAATACAGGGTGAGTACAAATGATGGACCCGAATTTAAAAATGATATTTTCGAAGTTACTGAAAATATTACAATAACTGATGCATGAATTTAAAGAGACATATATTGTTCTTTTAGTTACAAATGTTTAATGTGTGATTCTCTCGTTACACGGCAGATGCACAATCTGTATTCCAGTTCATTCCACCCATTTTGTAGCATGACTCTATTAATAACTCTCTTTTTGTGGAGTCATGTTACAAAATAATAGACAAAACAAAATGCTACAAAAAATTTGGAACGAATTGGATTACAGATTGGACATATGCTATGTATCAAGAGGGCCACACATAAAACGTTTGTAACAGGAAAAAAATGGGTAAATTTCTCTTTAAATTCATATATCATATATTGTAATGTGTGCAGTAGTTTTGAAAATATCAATTTTTTTAAATCGGGTCTATCATTTGTAATCATCCTCTATTTAACACTAACATTTATTAATGGTAGCCGAATGAAAATTCAATTAAAAAATTTGATAGAATATTTCAATTAAATCTTTTATAACAGAAAAGTTGATTTAATAATTTTTCTAAAGTATTGAAAAGTTTGTGAATTATAAAAAAAATTGAAAGATTTTGCAACATTTTTTATGACATTAAATAAGGCATAACATGGTGCTATTTTATAATTTATTTATTATATTATATTTTATAATTTTGTTTAAGGATCAATAAAATACTTATTCGAACTAATTAAAAGATAATTCACTATTTATTCTGACCATCTTCCAGGAAATACAATACTAAGGGTACATTTACATTTCAGTGCTTTAGTTATATTATTGCTGAAATAATCATTATTCGCCTATTTAGATTTTACGAAATAAATAGCATTTATTAAAATTTATTCAACGATTGAAATTAATTTTAACAAAACATTCTGTTATAAAACATCGAATTTCCCAATAGTTTCTTCAAAAATGATTTATTATAATTATAGATAGGTTTTCTAAAAAATATGTTCTTGCAATAAATTCTCTATATTTATTAACTAATTCTTGGTACTTCTAAAAAATATTGTTTTACATCTATTACTAATGGAAAACTTTTTTCGCATAAAGTAAAATCAGAGGATATTCTGATCCACTTCTAGAAGATTACCCCATAAAAACTTCGCCAAAATGAACTCAGTCTCATAAAATTGCTGGCATGAAAAAGGAGGATTCCCCCTTTTGATTGAAAAATATGTAATACACTTTCATACTATACATTATGTGAATGAATTTTTATAATAAATCTATTCCCTTGGATGTTTCATTTTCTAAATGTGTCTATAAAAGAGCTCAGAAAATGACCCATATAATAACTTACTAATATTTCAAATGTATGCAGTTTTATTTCTCCTAAAAGTCTTTAGTAATTCCTGAAGAAGATTGAAAGATTACCAGAAGTTATATTTAATGTTGGAATGTAAATTTTGAAAATTGTGCCTTTTATTTTATTTATTGGAAATATACCATAAAAGCTTTTGGAAAATTCTATAGGTATAATAAATAATATTTAAATCGTCTGCGTGTTTGATTTCATTTTATATCTAAGTAAAATTTAAGTAAGTTTCTTAAAGTTTTTGAGTTTTAAAGTGGTTTGGGGGAATGAAAACTTCTTATTTTTTACAAAACTAGGCTTAGAGACGGAATGGTGGGCTCAGTGGTACAGATTGGAGGTATAACTATTACTCATCTTTGACTGATAATTGTAAATTTTTGTACTTGCAAATGTTTCAGCAAGATATATTAATTCGTGAAATATCTGCACATTTTTAATGTTCTACAGAAGTTTGGTCTTGTGTAACAATCAAATTAACAAATGCCACATTTTATTTTAACGTTTTGGATATCTTCCTTTAGTATAATAATAAGAACATAACTTTAATATGTTTCAAAACGGGATTTAAATTTAGCTAAATCTAAACAACCATTAAATTAAATTTTCCAAGTGAAAATGTTTACTTCAATCATTTATGCATACTTCTAAAATATATAAATTTTTCTCTATGTTTCCTGCTTTTAAAGATATATTAAATGTATATTAAACATTGGAAAAAATGAAATAATGTTTGAATTCTGCTGAAATTTCAATAATTATAATTCAAGATGCAAAAGTTTTATTTGCGCGTTCTTAAAAGCGATGTGACTATATCATCTGAATCAAACATTGCAAAAGAGCTCTTTGTACAGAATTTTTTATGTAGTTTCTTGTATTAAAAAAATTGCATTTTATACATCCACTTATAGAGCGACAGAAACCACTTGAATACAAACTCATCAGTACTTTTCTTAAATTTCCCCAACTGTGATACTTTTATCTTATTCTGAAAGAAGCAAAGCAACAACAGCAAAAAAAACTAGACTATCATTGTTTGATAGTTTATTTTTTAATGGGAGAATCACATCTCGGTTGGAAATAAGATTTGAAATTTTACCCCTTTTTTATTTCTTCCCTCCCGCTTTTTCCCTTTTCCCCTTCTCTTTCCCACTTCTTGATGCGATTTCATTTACATCGCCTCCATTAATGAACCAAGAAGTTTTAAAGGAGGAAGAAGAGGTTTGCGAATAGAATGGCCAATTTTATGGTCTCCCGCACATTTATGCGCCCTGAATTTTTCACTTCTCTCCACCTCCCCGGCCTCCAACCTCTCCTGACTGCACTCCCCTCCTATTTTTCAACGTGTGTGCGTTCATAAAAAAGCCATTTGCAAACGCTAGATGTGACGCGCTATAGCGTACGCCAAACTTCGCGAAAAGAGATTTTTGCGTTTTTATTATCCTTAGGCTTAAGCCACTTATCCCCACATCATAAATTCTAATAATCTTAACGTCAAATGTCCTTTCTTTCCTCCTTTCAGGACACAATTATCCAAGCAAGTGCCAGTGCCGATGTCCCTGTTGAAGCACTTGTAGTATGTTGGAAGACGAAGGATCCAAATAAAATAGGAGAATGCACAAAAAGTGCAAGAAATCTAGCTTTATTTTTAAAATATTAAAATTGCATTGTGGGTATTATTTCGTGGGTAACTTATTACGTAATTTTGTTTTATAAATGTTATTGTTATTCCGCCCTGGCTTTTGTTTATTGGGTTTTATTTAAATGTCAGTTTCTTTAAAAAAAAAAAAAAAAAAAAAAAAAAAAAGACATTCTGCAGCACCAAAAAAAGTTTATTTAGTTCAATTATCCTGTTTTAACATTTCCTCCCTTTTTAAGTTTAAAATATTATGGAAACTATTATGACCGTTCCAGTGATGCTTTTTAATTTTTTTACAAGCAAACCATTTATATATGAAAAATAATTTTGTTTCAATACAAATTATATCTCACATCTGTTAGTTGAACTTTTTGTGAACGCATTCACAAACCCATCTGCTCAGATTTTTGTGAACGCATTGATTCAAAATCATAAGGGTCAATATCATTTAATTTCAAGTTCGATAGCTTAATTTGGTATAACAGCGCTTCATTCCATAACGGTACAAGGTTGCAAAACATTGCAGAAACATATATAAGAACAATTCATTGAACAGCAGCAAGTCAGTAATAATCAGTCGTAATAGCATAAGGTGCAGAAAGAAGTCTAACTGCTCATATAACATGACCAGACTACTTCTTTAACTTAACTCAATTGACTATTAACACACACTCATCTGCGGGCCTACGGTTTATATAGAACTTTTAATAGGACATCAAATATCTTAAAACAATGCCTGAAATCGAGTCCTGAGGGAGTTATCGCCAAAATTCTCGAATATTCCTGACCCTTCAATTTTTTCGCCAAATTTGTCACCAAGACCAGGATTGCTGAATCAGCATTCATTTTGAAGGTAATTTTTAAAAATAAAAGTCTTCCTTATCAGGAGACCCATTTTGGTGAGAAGCAATTATTAATTGGTAATAATATTACAAACATTGTCTATAATAATCCACTGAAACGTTGCTAAAATGATTTTATATTCTTTAATCAATTATGTTTTCTTTCCATAGATTTTTTTTAATTTTTATTCTGTTCGAATTTAATGTCGTGATTATTCAATTTCTATCATGATAAATGTCATATATTTCTTGAAGGCAATAAAAAAAAAGAAAGTGTATGCCTATTTAAAAGTTATTTTCATTACTTTATCATTTATATCGTAATTCATCAAACAATATGCATATCGAGATATTATTAATTTTTAATATTTTAAATCCAAAACCATCTTGCTGACATAAAGAAATGTATCCTTATTCTTACCAGAGCTACCAAGAATATCTCAAGGATTAAGAAATTTCCATCGGTAGAATTTCTTTTTTTCCCTTGAAAAGCGTTCGCTTTACTTAGGGGTCTGTAAAGCAAATATATTCTCAAATGAAATTTATTTTAAAAATAACAATATAAGGCCAGATTCAATCATAACTTTTCATTGATTACGAAGAAATTCGAAATATTTACCAAAGCTTTTAAATTCTGTCTGCACAGATGGAAGGAGAAGAAAAAATAATAAATTTGCATAAGGCTTTACATTATCCTGGGAAAAATATTGTTTAAGGGAATAGCCTTTAATATAGCTTTGCATAAACACGTCAACCCTATTTGACTAAGGCGTATTAATCTTACACCTATAAGCCCCTGCCTTTTCTTATTTTATTTTATTTACTTTTTTTTTTCGCCATTTCCCTTTGCAACTTATTATGTTTTTTAAAGGTTAACAAATTTAAAAAAGAATGCCATCCCCGAAAACCTTCTTTCAATATTTATAGCTGCATTAAATTTTCGCCAAGTCATTGCATTTGTTTATTCAGGTATACGGAAGGTATCTTTTTCTAGCGCGCGGAATAGAAGTTTTGCTTTATATATATTCTGTAAATTTTCATGGTTGTCTTTCGCGCTAACGTAATTTGGAGCCTGGATCCAGTTACTTTTAAAATTATCGCCTCTTTGTGCGTAGCAAAGGAAAAGCCTCTCTCAATCCTGCAAATTCAATTGCATTTTTACGAAATGTGTAAACAAACACCTTTGCAGCTAAATGACTCCTTCAGTTTGCATTGGGAGGATTGCATTTTTTTTTTATCTCCTTCTCTGGAACAAAATGATTAAGCATTAAGTTTTATTACCGCTGAAATTTTGTTCTGGAACATGGAATGAAAATATTCCAAAAAAGTATACACGCCTTTACTGATGTCTATAGTCTAACTAGCGATTGTTTTAAATTGGCAAAATTATATTCCAGGTTGAAACTCGAGGTGATTTTCATGTCCGAACTGAAAATGAAGCATTTTCATTGCTATATTCAAAATGTGTAGCTCTTTTGGAAATCTTTGGACTTTTTTTGCATATTTTCTATTTCACTTTGAATTTTTCATTTACGGGAAAAATTTTAATTAACAATTTAGTACAAAGCTTAAACTTATTTCACATCTCTACTTTTGCGTCACTACCTCTCTTCAATTTCTAAAATTTTTTGAGGCATCTTATTTGTTCTTTGACAAAGAAGAACTATTAAATTACCCGAAGAAATTAGATAATAAAAAGTTATCGAACAAAATTGAATGAAATATTTTTAATCAGAATAATTTTTTAGTTATTTTTAGGATTTTTTAAACTTAATAAAAATATTCTGTCAAGAAGAAGCTAAAGACAAGAAGTCAAGGTGAAGACATAAATGATTAATTAATCTAAGGACATGTAAGAATTTTCGGAACATTGTTCAGAGATGCACTTAAAAGTCGTAAGATTCCTATTTATTTACAATGATTTGGAATGACTTTTTGAAATTATAATTCATATTTAAATAGGAAAACAATATAATTTCTTGTGCAGTAACTGATTTGCGTGCTGTGGCTGATTTGTTATGCTATTATAGAGCAATAATATTGCAGTGCAATAATTGGTTGGCGTGCCGTAATTGGTTTTTTTATACTGCTACAGAACTATAATCTTGCAGTTTAATAATTGTTTGACGTGCAGCAACTTCTTTGTTATACGAATTTACAAGAGCTTGTCCGCTATTTGTGCTTTAAGATCAGAAAACCATAGCAACAATTTTAATGAACATTTGCCATTTCTATAATCCTGGTGCATATGAAATTTGATGTCATATGCCATATATCCTCATATTGGTGTGGCATGAAAGTATAAAGAATGTAGGGCTAACACGGGCATCTTCTTTATTTTCTTACCACAATTACATAATATCCATTTCAAATAAATTTCAATAAAACCGGATTTTAAGGTGAATAAATCCCAATTAAATCTATTTCTTGGTTGACAAAATTTCAAATTGAGCTTGTTCATGATTTTTATGACGTGTTATCTGAAAAAAGCCACTGTTATTTTCTTTCGGCGCATTTTTTTGAAGTCAAGTGACTAATTAAATGTTAGTCGAAAAGTAAATCCTTTTATAATAGCGTAACTGAATGTAACTTAGATAAAAGCCATACTCTACTTTTATGTCATTTTTATCATTTTTAAATAGCGTGCTCGTTAACAGTATCTCCAAGGTTAAATTTGAAACATAATATACCTCGTCCGTTATTTGACGTTGGAGACCTCTCCAAGATTTATTTATCGTTTAAAAGGAAACTTTAGAAGAAAGAAAAAAAAGAATTTAAGAAAATATGCGGTTACATTTTTCATTCTTTGTATCCAATTAGAAAAATTCTTGAGTTTTAATATTAGCCTTAAAAATTAAAAAAACACAAAGTTGCGGAAAAAAATTGGAGTTTGTCTATGTAATAAAGGGATCTCTGAACTTAAAAAGCTTAGGGTAGAAGCCCTGCCATTTAAAGCGCGAAAATTTTCACTGTCTCAATTAATTTTCCAGTCCTAAAAATAATTAATCATTGATGAATGAATCATTTTCGGACCTTAGAGCTTGGGAGAAAGAGGAAGAATTTTCGCAAGAATCGCTTATTTGTTCGTTGATAAGATTTAAAGAATAAAAAAAAATGGAAGACTTATCATAGAGAAAGAAATGGGAACTTTCTTGGGTTTAAAAAAAAATATGGAAATTCCATTAATTTTTTTTTCGTTCTATACTTCCTTAATATTTCTTTTTGATGGCATTCTGAGATATTATTAATGGAATAAAACGTCGGGAAACGGAAATAAGTTTTTCGAATTTCGATTATGTTTTGAGAGAAAATTATTCTTTTCATTTAAAATAAAGAAAAGAAGAAAAAAATCGTCTGCTGCTCCATTGCGATGCCAGGTTGCTCTTACAACTTCATTTTAAATCTTATTAATATTATTAGATGTAGCGCATAGACACGTTTCAATGGAGATTAAATAGTTCAAATAATATTTGCTCCAGTAAGTCATGTATGTCTTATTACTTTGGGATTATTTAATACTCTTCTCTTTACATATTTAAATTTGATGCGGACAGAGAATACATTCGAATGCAGGCAGTCGTCTTTTCCTTTTTCTGTGAAAGCTTGGAAAAGAAATTTAAAAGTCTTGTTTCTTCGGTTGCTTTGCCTTGAATAATAATCGTATTCGGATGTAACAATGTAAAAATGTATTTCAGTGTTGAGTTTCATATTTAGAGTTGTTTCTCCTTATTTTCTTCACGTCGCTGAAAATATGGAAATATTCAAACTTAGCATGTTTATTTTTTACGTGTCATTTTTAAAAAAATTTCTGTAGCTTAAATTGGTTATATTTATATAAACGATTTTTGAGTAATAGTATCAATAATATCCTAAAATGGAACATGAAATAGAATTTCATATTTCTATTATATTAAATGCGTTATATTTGATTTATTTTCAATTCAAAGTCTGTTTATTTTCAATTCAATGTGTATTTATTTTCATCCTTTTCTTTTCTTTATTTAATTATGAGTATTGGGCACAAGTTAAATGTCAGCAATACAACTTGTATTCACAGTAATATCCTTAGCAAAAGTGAAATCAAAAGTTATTTTATACATTTTTTTTATTTCGTTACTGAAAATTTTGCATTATGCAGTGCTTTTGAACTGCAAAGTAATATGAAATTTGGTAAAATAAAGTAATTCATTATAATTATCAACATCTTTAAAACTTTATATATGAAATTCTAAAGCAAACTTAATGCATATGCAAAATGCTTATGTGTATATAAAAAAATGTTTATATAAATGCTTATTTATTTTTTAATTGTTTTATATAATTTTTTCAAACATTTTAGAGGTGACCTTTTTTACGTATATGACTATATTATCTGCATAATAGTGTTAATTCGATTAATCTGATAAATATACAGAGTACTAGGTATGAAGCGTCTTATATTTACAGATTCGGATAGAAGACGTTAAAACGAGTGTTTTGATATATAACATTAATTGTAATTAGCTCATGGCGCTATGTTTGGGAACTTCTCATGTTATATAACATAATACTTGTTTTAACGTCTTCTATCTGAATCTGTAAATATTAAACGCTGCATAAATTTTGAGACATCCTTTATTATAAGTCCAATAATTAAATTTAAGTTTCCATAATATTTCTGACTATTGAAATTCTTTCTTCTATTAGGAATGATTTCTTGAAATTTTTCTATCAATTATTTTTTTTAACTGATAACGGTTTTCACACTTCCGTTCATTCTTACAACCTGTTATATAATTATTTTAATTGTAGGTCTTTATAGATATTTTATTCTCACAAAAGCACTGTTTTACAAGCTATTACTTAATGCAAGATATTATCACAGTTTTTTTATGATACTTATATTTATAATTATAATATAATGTGTAGCAATTTATTGTAATATAATGCATAGCCAATGACTGAACAAATTTCAGCTATTGTTTTTTTTTTGTCAAGTATCCCTTGCAGTAAGTCTGGGCTAGATTTTATTTATGATATAAAATACAGTAAAATTTCTTATGCCGGTGACCTGGCTTAGAGATAACGCGTCTTCCCCGTGTTCTGCGCGTCCCGGGTTCGAGTCCTGATTCGGGCATGGTTGTTCTCTATTCTGTGTCCCATCTGTGAGGGTGTGAAAGAACCTCCCCCTCCCCGTAAAACGCGATTGTGCAAGCAAATGTTCCTATCACCTTCATATGAGCTAGAAGTCAAACTTCTGCCCTCGGGTGCTCAGGACACTTAGTTTAAATCGCTGACAGTTCGTTGGTGGACTTGGAAAGCTCCATAAGTAACAACAACAACAAATTTCTTATATTTATTGTTGTGACTTCTTTACAATCTGCTATTTCTTTAGATTTCCTTTGCTCATTCTACTCTAATCACAAAATTAATTATATTTATATCAGTCACTATCTTATTGCTAAAAATTAAGACAAAAAATGTAATTCCATAAATTAAAACATAAATAAAGCTCTTAATTTTCTGCCTGAAACTATATTTCATAAAACTGCATATCTCAAACATAAATTGAACAAAAACAATATAGTAAAGGTCAACATTTTAGTGAACTGGAATAATCATCTTTAATGATACCTATCGTCCGCCATGCTAGGCATAAGCGCAGGAACACAAGTCTCGCGCGCATTAAACCACTCTAAATCATGTGATTCTTTTTCAGCTTCTTTTTTTCGCTACCGGGCGTATTTAACGGCACATAAAAGTCATTGATTGCTAAATCCTTTAGCGCTGGCCGTTGGTCTGCAAAAGGTAATCACCGTAGAGCGGTCGTTGATTTTATAGCATCTCTTACATTGGACATTTACGAGCGAAAGCTCGCTGTATAGCCTCATTGCATTACTCCTTCCTCTTCGTTGAATCATGCTCTTTTGGATGTTGGAAGTGGGTGGTTTCTTAGGGGAAAATTTAACCTCGATATCCTTGAATTTGTGAAAGTGGTGCCCGTCTTTCTTTTTTGCGAGGGTTTTAGAGAATTGACAAAACTAATGGAAAGCTTCCGCTGTTTGGGCGAAGAGATTTATATTTTAATTTTAAAAACTGCTTGTGTGATTTGTTTCTGGATTTAAACTAGTTTTATAGGTCTTAATAGCTATGAAATTACTAAGAGAACTTTAGTTTAAATGGATATGGTATGTTTTGGTTGGTTTAAGGAAGTGAGAACATAACACTTTTACTTGAAAGTAGAAATGCGTTACGATTATTTCAAAAGTTAACAATTTAAAAACCTGTTTAACGCAGTATTCGTTTAAATAAGCACAAGATTTCAAACATAGGATAAATAATTTTCTTGAAGTAATTAGTTATAAAATGTATAGGATACCAAAAGTTATTTTACATCATAATCCTACAATAATTCCTCAATTGGTGAATTCATTTCATCAATTAGTTAATGAATTCGTTATTTAATTTATCTTAGATTAATTCATCAATTTAAAATTTGTCACCTAGTTCGGAAACAACCCCATTCAAATCTTTTTTAGATTTTTAAAGGATACTAATTTTTTTTTTTCATTTAGTTTAGTTTTTCATATTACTATCATTTTCTAATTTATTATATTTTTTACTTTTCCAAAGGTTAGTGGTTTGAAACTTCATCCATGATCATTACTTTAGCCATATCTATGGCACAGTAGGGCCATGTATAACTTTTGGGCCAAAAGATACCTTAAACCAAAGCTATATTTAATTGTAATCCATTTAATATTTTAATATATTTTGGCTCTTACGATCAAAACAATTTTTTGTCTGAAATTATTCATAAATTTATAAGAACAACTCTAGGGCAAAAATTAAAAATGAATAATTTTCTTTGAATTGCTGTTATTATAAAATAAAAAAACTATAATTTAAAAAGGATTTGAACATTTAATATGAAAGTCTTACCATAATAATAATTTGAGCTTGATTCGTCTGTTTATTTTATTTCTAAAATTACTATTTGTTATATAACTGTAAAAATATGTATACAAAAAATTGCATTAAATAACATCACCATATTTGAATATAAATCTATAATAATTAAAACTGCAAAAATAATCGTTATAAAATATACTCAAAAATATTTTCAATTTATTTTTTAATTTGAGAAAAATGTATACCTATGAAAATAAAACTGATGAAAAGTTTTTACTTGAATTTTAAAATGGCGGGAAAATGGATTCTGGCCTTTGATATATTCCAATGCTATTGAAGAAAAACTTTAAAATTTCGTTTAATTTTATTAAAAATTTTGAAAAGTCCTATATGTATTAGGACTTATTACCGAAAAGTAATTAAGTTATAATTTTTTTTTTAGATTTATGTCCAAGGGTATGCCCTGAAAATATTTCCAAATAATTTTTCACTATACATGTCTCAATTGACAGAATATGAATAACCCATAATCACAATGTTAAAATTGCAATCATTTCTTTTTCTAGATTCATCTCTAAAAATGTTAATGGTAAATAAATATTTCTACAGTTTTTTCTGGATCCATTAATCAGACAAAATGGTGCCTTTAGGCTTATTATCTACTTCAACTATTTCTTAATTTAAATATTTTCTTTCATAATTAGTGGTCTATCTCTTTCATACAAATTAGAGAAGAAACAAAAAACTAAAAGTGACACCTAAATATTTCATTCAGTGAGAATATTTAGCACCGATGATTGGCTCCGACGTAAATATTTTGTAAAATGTTTATCTTTTCAGCACTGCCCTGTAATGAGATATGCGTGTTATCATTCACAACAAGGCGAAACTTCAGGCCTTATCTCGGATAAATCACTGCGAGCTTCTTTCAGTGCAGCAAATAGAGCGAGCTTCCTTTTGATAACCAAAATTATTCAAGCCCAAACACAGTAATTAGGTACTCAGAAATCAGTCATCAATTTCTCAATCACAGATTACGTATATGTATCGTCTCCAGGGGAACGATTTATTAATGACATTTGTCAATGGTTCGGGGGTAATTCCGAGTTGTGTATATTGATGAGATGAAGTCGTGATAAAGAAACTAGAAAAGGAAGAAATATTCCGATGCATCTCTTTTGGTATTCAAATTAGATATGTATTAGTAATGGCATTGGCCGGATTTCCTTTTTTTTAATGGAGTCCAGCAGCCTGAAAAATTATTTTAAGTAGAATATGATCCCGATAATATAATGGCGATTGATTGACTCAGCAATACATTTACAAATCTAATATTCGTTTTGATATTTAATAATATAAGAGTTATAAGGTCAATATATAATGGTGACTGATTGAATCAGTAATCAATTTACAAATCTAGTATCCGTTTTGATATTTAATAATATAAGGGTTATAAGCTAAAAGTGACTCTCAACAACCATACTCGGAGTATGATTGGAATGACGTCAGCGGCTTTTGAAGGATTAATTTTAACTCGTTGTCAGCCGACAACTATTCAAAACAAGTACACTACACTCCTGATTTTTTTAAAATCATAAATAGGTTGCAGCTCTATGAACTTATTACTTTGCCCAACAGTAATAGAAGACAAAGTTTTCATACCAAAACGCACTATTATAATGCGTATTTTTTCACTTCGTATTGAGTATTAAGCCCTCCATTTATCTCAAGCAATGTAGAATATGAACGTGACCGCAGCTCAGTGAAAACAGCTGTTGCTGGTACCGTATAGAGTTAAAACAAAAGAATCACTATTGATAATTTTTGTATGTTTATGTACAGCTCTACAAGAATTTGTTAGCGGAAAAATAAATTAAAAGATATAAACTGTTCACATTTTTTATATGAATTCCGTAATGCCTAATTTAAATGCAGAAAACAAACAAAACATAAATATAAATTGTAGGCCTAATTTTTAAGAAAATTTATACAAACAGATTTTTATTTTCACAGATAAATGATTCATAAATATAAAAACTAAGCCGAATAGTAACAAATCGGATACTCGGGAGTGTACTATGCTATGAAAAATAGGCTTCGTAGTTTAGTAAGTCCTATTACTGACCTTCGACCCACCGCGGTGAGATGGTCAAACTTTACCTTTATTGCACTCATCGGTTTGGCAGATCCAACCACCATACCAGAGGCATCTCTTCCTCAATTACAAGGTGCCCCCTCTGGGATTTATCCAGGGGTAAGCAGCTGGAGGGTTAATAAAATATAGTTGATCTATAACATATCGAAATTCAAGAGTAAAAATGTTCTATCATCTGTTATTTTAATTGAGCTAGTTTAATAATAAAAAAGCTAGTTTTATATGAATTGATCTTTCTGACCGAAATAATTTTAAAAAAATATTGAGTCGATAATATTGATATAAATTTGCAAGGATTTTTTTCATCTTTTGAACTGTTTTTCCCATAGATAAGTTTTACTTTCTGCTACACTAACCTTAGCGCAGAGCTTTAGCCCATTTAGAAATGTGCATATAAAGCTTCCAGAAAAATCCTCTCTCTCTCAGTATTGTTCTCGCTTTTCGAGAGAGCAAAGAACATCAAAGTTCACTAAAAAAAACTTCCAGCAAAAAAAAAAATGCAAGAGAGAAGAACAAGCCCTTCTATTGTATCCCTCCCTCCGTACCCGTGGGTTATATTGAAATTTCGCTGGAGTTCTGGTTAAAAATCTTACATAAACTCCCTCGACCATGGATAGGTATGAGATAGGTCGAACCGTCTCATATGAGGCAAGGCTTTTAAAGTGAACTCCTCGAAGAAATTGCTGTAGAAATAAGAGTTTAAAAAGAAAGAAGGGTTGTTTATCCCAAGGATGGATTTTCCTTGGCACGTTGCGATACCATCCAAAGGTTCAAGACGGTTTTGGTGAAAATAGAGGGGAGATATTGATACCAAGAACTTCTATGGATTAATTTTTTTGTCCTTGCTTGCTATCCAAGCTGCTTTTCAAGTTTTTATTTGGTAGGATTGCTGCTTCAACTACGACACAAAAAAAATGCACTGCTTGTAAGCTTACACGTATTTAAATGGAATCCAGCGACCTACACGAGAAAAGAGTGGTGGTAAATTTTTTTTTCTTCCCTCTACTTCACATTTCGATCACGGAATATAGCTTGAAATCATAGTCATTTATTTTTCCATAAAGATGTTCGATTTCTTGATGAATATTTATTTTCTGTCTGAATGGAAGTAAGAGAATTCTCAAATTCACGGAAAATAATATTTATTTACGTGGAAAATGTTTTGGAAATTGGATTTGAAGAACCATATTGTCAAACAGTTTGAAGGAGAGGCTATTGCGACTGTTTATTTAAACCTTATGAGAAATTTGTCCATTTTATTATTCATGGAGCTATTAGAGATTCAGAGCTATTTCACTTAGCTAGACTAGAAGTATGAAAGGATTTCAATTTTATTTAGGGATGCTATTAAATTTAATGATTCGCCGATATGTTTTTGCTTCTCTTTTCAGATATTTTGTATGATTGTTGTTTTTTGTTACAATGCTAAACAATTATTCTATGAGAGCTATTCTATTTACCATGCGTACTTCAATTCTAGCTGCATAATATGGTATTTATATTTCACTGCATAGCTTAAGAAATATAAATTATATTTTTATAAAGCTTTTTCAATTGCAATGTTAGAACATTTCGTTCGAAAGCTAGTTTTTATGTGCTGTAAACATTTTTAACATTCGTATTCATAAGATCACTCGAGTTAGAATATTTTAGAATATTGGAACCCTCTGAGTTAAAAAAATTCTTTATCTCTTTCAAAAAGCACAAAAGCTATTATTCTTCGATTAATTGATGGTTAATAAACAAATGTATTCTCTGAAATCTGTCAAGAATTTTTAGAAACTCCCTATTTCTCAGACCCATCAGAGTGAGTATTTAAAGAATAAAGTATACGTGTCAGATATTCAGTCAATTATTCGGAGAAAAGGGATTTTGTAATGATGTTCAGGCAACTCGTGCGCACGTCGTAGTTTCGTTAAACGAGCGTTTGAGGCCTTTCAATATTGATAGAGTTAGTTCGCTGAAATGAATTACGAATATTTTATTCTAATAAATTATAGATATTTATTTCAAATTGATGGGGGATAAACTTTTGCTTCTCTAAGAATATAAGACTTTTCTTTTTCTTGAAAACAAATATGTCATTTCATCTAGTATACTTATATGTTACAATCCAATTATGTTATTCAATTATATACAAACAGTTTTAGCTATATGTATCATAATTTAACGAAATAAAGGCTGTTAAAATATATTACAGATTCAAATTCAGCACAATAATGGGTTATATGTTACAATCAGTTGCTCGTTAAATTAACTAATAATGTACAATTAGGAAAGGAAATTAAAACATAATTATTTCCATAAGCAAAAAAAGATATGCTCCCTTTCTACAAAACGTTTACCTTTCTTACGTTGTATTTTTTTTTCCCACTTCACTTTAAGGGTCCATTGTTCAAGCCGTCAGCATAAATAATTAACACTTTAGCTTTAAAGACTTTTTGTTTGATGTTAGAGACTGCTGTATAAAGAAAGATGCGGAATTATTTGGTATTTTACATTTAAATTGGGTGTACGTTATTAGCCTAAAGAATAACTGGTTAGCTAAAAGAAATCAAGAATGTTTTAAGTTTTGCTAAAACGACACTGAATAACTGAGGGTGTTTTATGAGTTTAGATAGTAAGACTGGTATTTTATGAATAATAGTATACTATATATAATATATAATATCGTGACATTTGTTATATGCCAATAATTTTAATTTGAGTTTTTTATAATATATATAGCATTTCCTCTGCATTAACTTTATTTTTTTTTCTTTCTAGGTAAGTGATCTTTCATCTTTTTTTTTTCCAAAAACTATCGAATTGAAAAAATTGGTAAAGTATGTATCTCGGATATTTTTTCTCGTTTATTCTTTTTCATTTGTATCATAATCTCGTTTGCCATATTTAAAGAAAGCTTAATGCAAGGTATAAAATATTAACGATAACATTAATGTTAAATTTTAATGTAAATCTTAATATATACAGTTTATAATAGCAAATCAGAAATCTCTTTTCAATTAATAATCTTTCTAATATCACTTAAGATAATTTAAAAGCATTTGATATGAACAAAAGATCTTCCCTTAAAATCAGGTGCTGACATAAAACACGCCATTCTTCAAATTTATTCCGAACTTTAAATGGCTTTACGACTCTAATTACCATACTAAGAGTTCAAGTTTTATTTAAGTTATTCCCCACTCGCTCAGAGCAATTTATTAGCTAGCTAAAGAGCCAGATAAACTGCTCAGACGCCATGACAGAGCGAGATACAAATCATGCATAAAGATATCCAATCGTCGGGAATAATTTACAACAATTAACCAGGCTCAAAGAAAAAGACAAAATAATCGCCAGTGTTATGAGGCAATTTTGCCGAGATAAGCGTTTAAAACCTCGTAAAAATAACATTTTTACACAACGCAGGCAGGGAACGACGCCCGGTTACATGCAACAAATACAAGCACGCAACCACCTGCAAGGGGAAGAATAAAAGAAATGAAATAATAAAAAGATTGGTAGAAGAGGAATAATAACAATAATAATAAAAATAAAAAAATGAAAAGAATCCATCGCAGAAAGTAACATTTCAATTTTCGAGTGCGTAGATTTGAATGAATGTATAACGCTGTATTGCTGGCAAAGTATTTGCGAGAAAGAGCATGGGAATCGTAACAGCTGTGTACCTTGCAGCGCTGTTGAGCAAATACCGACCGCTTATATCAGAGATAAGAGCGAAAAAATCCGGGATGGTAGTGACGGCTTGGAGAACAGCTTTTGTTTTCTTAGAAATTCATATCACTCTGTTCTTCTTTTGAATACAAGCGCCGGTGTGTACAAGGGGGAGAGCAAGTGTTACCGTGTAGCGCTCTAATTTAAATTAGGTCATAAGCATGTTGACAGATTAATTTTCCAGAGTTGCATTTTAATCGATATTTAGTACCAGATTGTAACACGATATACAAGATGATTATATGAATGAAAAAGTTATTTTAATGAGCTTATGGTATGCTTTTGAAATCGAATATAAGGCGATGAATTTGCTCTTGGTACTAAATCGGGGCTCCAAAAACTTCCGACCTGGTGAAGCATTGTTATTAAAAATATTGTTTAGAAATGTTATATCTGCAGCTATGCAACCTTACATATAGAATTTATTTTATCAAAAAATTTGTAATTTTTTTAACCTCTTAACCTACACATTTACTTATTTTTCTAATTAAATGGCTCCTCCTATTTGGGACATTTATTATTATTTTAATTCCTGTAATGATATAAAGGTTTTCGAGGTATTAAAACATATTAAAATGATTTTTTTAAAGTAAACTAATCAAAACTCCTCGAGTCAAACTCTTCATTATATACCAGTCGGTATGGTAAAGGATAACCCAAAATTAACCCTATTAAAAAGCCATTGGCAACACTGTTTAAAAAAACATTTGATAGCTGATAGTTAATAAAAATAGAGAGTTGCATTATAGAACAATGTGTTTTCGTTATTGAACAATATTTAAAAAACTATGAAAGCCTGGCTGCCATAGTACAAAAATTTGAGAATTGGCCCCCCTAAATCGTGTGATTAACACTATTTGATTTCTTTACTTTATGACAGTCAACAAGATCATGAAATATTAACAGCACCTATAAACTACTAGATTATATACTACTACTCAGTTATGTATATATTTTTTCATTTTAGGTCAGATTTTAGGATAAGAAAGTTTTTAAGTTGTAGATTTATTATTTCATTATCAACATACTTCATAATTGTGTTTTAATTTAATCCTTTAATTACTTGAAAATCACATTTATCACTGACATAGAATATCTGATAATGACCGTATCTCAAACTATTTAGAGTCTTGTCAAGTCTATATTCTCCACTTATCCTAATGTAAACTAATCTAAATCCTGTTTTAGTGGCTATAATTCGTTAAAATTACTGTACAGTTTTGCACCCAAGTTCAGGAAAGTTATTTAATTGTTAAAATCTTTCCCAAACGACCGCCATCTTGGATAGCAACTGAAAATTAAGTGTTGTTTGTGAGAAGACAGTCTTCATTTCATAGAATAGTTAATGAAACCTGTAGACCGCCACATTTAGCGAATTCAGAAAATTAAAATTTGGCAAGATTAACAAATATTAAGATCTAAAGAATGGTAAATCAAAGATCTTTCGAATTTATTCCCACTAATACTTACTTCCCGCCAAAAAAATATCGAATTCGAAACATAGTTTATTCTACTGGAATAAACCTTCCTTTTAAAATTTTTCAGTGTTCGCTTTACACAATCATTCCACAATATTCGAACGGAAATTCCAAAATATTTGTATTCATTGCAACTTCCTTTCCCATGTGCTTCGGTCGCCAACCAGCATTGCCTTCGATCCCAGCAACATATTTTCATTCCCTATAATGTAGTCATCTCAGCCAAACACACTCCTTCCTCCTCCAAAAGATGTCTCTGCCTTTCTGTTGATTCCGTCCATGTTTTTCGAAGTCAATATCATAGATTCTGTCGCTTCTCTAAACGATTCGATATTTCCCCATTTAACAGTGAAATCGGACAAATATGGGGAAAAAGGAGGGAAAAAATAAAAGTGGAAGGGAAGAAATCAATGAAATATTGTGTTTCCTGTCGTTCCCTACATTTCACTTTCATTTTCGATAATAAATATATAAATGCATAAAGAGCGGGAGTTTTCGTGTTGAATCTAAAAATGTGATTTTTTTTCCTATATTCTGCTGCATCTGTTCCCTATGGACTAAAAAATTCAATAATCCTGATCTAAATGGTTGGTTTAGTTTGGTTTGGTTTAGTTTTTCTGGTGTTTAAACTCTTATGCCAAAAGATATTTGCATTTGCCTCGATTGAAGCGCCTAAGAAAATGCTAAGATTGGACTGTTCTACTTAAACAAACTTTTCGATCGAACATTGTTACATATTCAGATTTTATTTAAATTTTAATGTTAAAAGAATTGAACTACAAGGAAATCAAATTTCTGACTTCCACCACCTTTTACTAAACTTAATCTTCCTGTTTATGGCAAATATAATCCATATATTTTATAAATACATTATTACTAATGCAAAAATGAATTTTATTATTAATTATTAGCTGTTTTTGACGACCATCTAGTTCTCAGATCGTGTTTAATTTCAATTAAATCTATTACACGTATTTTCAATATTTACGATCACATCATCGTAGTTTTTATTTTGCTTCAAAGTGTGATACATATTTCTGTTTTGTTATCTTATCTTGTGCACTTGCTCTCTTTACTATTATAAGTCATTTGATGGAGGCAGATCGTGGCATTAAATATGTAACTTAGTAATCTATTTCTTAATTACCCGTTGTCTTTTACGTTATGATAACTTCACTGACTTATTCCTCATGTAAATTTCAATAATGATAACAAGGATCTTTTTCTTTAGTTTTCAATAATTGAAAAGATAACTCCAGAATTTACTCAATATTATAATGAAACAATGAAAAGCATTTGCAGCAATAAATATTTTATTGAAAATTAAGCAGAAAATATTTTATAGAAGTTCTGGGGAAAAAATGGCTGAAATTGTGGGGGGAAAGGGTTAAAATTCTGGGAAAAAACATGCATGGCATCTTAATCAGTATCCTTAGACAGACATTCTTTTTAAAATCTTGAAACAGAAAGACATCTATATTTCCAGTTATTGCGGAAAACTCTTAACCCTCATTCAATTTTTAATTAATTAAAATTACAAAAAGTTACTTCAATAATTGCAATTTCATTCCCCCAGGTGCATTTTTGCCAATATTCGTAGCCCTAAGTTAGTCGATCTTCGTCATGGAATACTAATTGGTGCATACAATCTTTATTATTAGTTGAAAGATAATTGAAAAATTACCATTTATTCAATGTGCTGAAATTTTCTTATTTAAAGAACATAATATGAACTATTTTTTTTCAAACTGAATATGCTTCATAGAGTAATAGTTTTTGTTAAAAATTCTTCAATTAATAAAGGAATAATGGGTCTGCTATGTCTAATGCATTTTATTTCTATATCTAGATAGTTTTTATTAAATTTCTTCAATTGATAAAGGAATTATGAAGGGTCTATGACTATTACATTCTAGTTCTACTTTCTACATAGATTTTGTTGAAAAATCTTCA
>JAPMOQ010038315.1:1007003-1031891 GCA_026543055.1 Argiope trifasciata
AGTCAATAATTTAATTATGAATGAACTATGTTTAATACATTCTAGTTTTGTTATAAATTATTCAAGTAAAAAATAAATTATAAGTTTGCTATGTCTAATACTTTCTACTATGTCTGCCTTTGATAATAAATTTGGCAATAAAATCATAAATTTTAAATTATAAATCTGTCCTTTTAATGAATGAATTATAAATTCAATAGCGATATTTTTATTCTTAAATTATCTATTTGCCGACAGCGAAAAGTTTTGAATGGGCCTAGTTTACGCCATTCTAAACATACTAAAAAGAACTTTTAGATCTTCGGCATGGTAGGGTTTGGGAGAACTTTTTCCGAGAATTAGTCTAGGAGGAAGACTTAAGCGAAGAAAAGTATTCTCAGTGTCTTCCCTTCTCCCCTTAAAAATCTAAATCTTTCTTTTAAAAGATTTATGAAAAGTGCTGCACAGATTAGCTCATCCGCACGGCGCTAAAAAGCATCACCAGAGGAGCGATTTCTTTTTATGAACGGCGAACCCGGGGCGGCCCGTCGTTTCAGCCCCGGCTTAGGAGAGTCTGGAGAAGCTCTTGTGCTCGGCGCACAAACAACAGCTCTATATGCATTTCCGTTTTCTTATTCCATTCTTTCAATCCTTTTCGTTCTATTTCAGAATCAACAATCGGTCCGTGGGGAAAAATACTCGGGGAAAAGGAAGAATAAAAAATAGGAATGAAAAAGAAGAATTCATCGAATACTAAAATTGAAATTGGATGCTGCTGCTGCGTTTTTGTTTGTACGGATGGCGGCAGGCACAGGCTGTAGTGTGTAGGATTCTTCTTCGACTTTTCCACCGACTGTAAAAGGACTGGTAAAAATCGAACTTGAATAAGAAGAGAAGGAAGAAATAGGGGATGGGGTCGAGAAAACAGAAAATAGGTGCACAAACCACCGGATGTACAAACATGCAGCATAAAAGAAACCTGGCGGGCATAAAGGGGTGGGGGTGGGGCTGAAAAAACAACGCGAAACTGGAGAGGAAATCGCAATTTGTGCGCCAGATCTGGCGTATTGATGATGTCAAAAGCCCCCCTCAAGGCACAACTGCAGCAGGGAAAAAAAGAAGTCAACTTCTTGAGCTCTACTGTACCCTCCGTTTTCTTTTTTTATTCCCTCGCTCCCCCTATACGGTGGAGGCCGATATAAAAAGGGGGTAGGGTGCTTTTGCGAATAGAAAACGTCCTATGTAGAAAAAACAGACGGTTTAAGAAAGGAGAACGACAGACAAGATAGCAGAAATAAATAGAAAAAAGGGGGAGATAGGTACATTTTGGGAGTACAGGAGGAACGATTTTTTTCTCTTACAAATGTTTTACCAGTTGACAATATTTTTAAAAATATTTTTTTCATTTCCTTTATACAGACATTTTTCGAGGATTTTTTTTTGTAGTATTTTATTTAGAATAGAGTCAAACACTCTACAGGCGATATTATAGAGGCAGGAAAATGGCAATATTTCTTGCCTCCGGGGCAAACTCGAATAATATAGTAAGAATAAAGCCTCAAAAGAAAAATAAGAGTGGAGAAGTATCCTTTTTCTTCTTCTTCAACCCCATGTCTGGAAATGGTACTTCAAAACTCACTTGATGATATCGCTGTTGAACCCTAAAATGGTGGAAGGAAAGTTTATCTTCTCCCTTTCTCTCCCCCCATTCGTTCGATCTCTTTTATGAGAAGAAAAGTGTTTCGAATTTTTAACAGCAGTGTTGTTTTTTTCTTTCTTCGATATGTGTCAACTGTCATTTTTCCTTCTTCTGTTGTTTACCTTTGTTATTTCTATTGGATTGTAATTTCGAAGATAATCATTTCTTCTTTTATGTATTCATGTTCTGGATGAATGTATGGATTTTTTTTTTTCGTCAATAGGATTGCTTCCGGATTAAAGATTCGATTAAACGATTAATAATTTTCTGCAAATAAATCCAAGAGAATTTTGTGGTGCTTTATAACTCATTTGATATCTGATGATAAAATGATAGATGGCAATTTTTTTTTGCTGTCTCTCTTTCTCTCGCTTTATAACTTTCAGAAAAGAAAAGTTTTTTAAATTAGATTTTATTAATTTTTTTCTGTTCAATATGTGCCAAATCTCATTTTATTTTCATTATAATTTACCTTTCCTATTTCTAACACACTTAAATTTTAATTGATACTCCTGGACACAAACTCCTAAAGTTTCTTCTCTTGTAAATAAAACTGTCTTGGTGATATATGGCAATTTATTTGATTCTCTACTTGAGTATTCAGTATTCGATGGCAATATTTTCAGATTTAAATGCAAGCAAAAAACTGCTATGTGAATAATTGTTTTTTTTCCCTCTATACATAATTTAAGGAATTTCGAGACTTAAAAAATGTCTTGATAACAAAGATATTCAATCAAACAGGGGAAGAAATTTTGAATTTTCGACAGGAGTTTATTATTTTTCTTTATTTCTCTCATATTTCAACGGTCATTTTTCCGTGTTTAAAACTTTTCTTTGTTCTTTTTTTTATCGTTAGAACCTAATCTGGAGTATTATTTCTCGTTTTGTTTGTATATTTAATGGTGAAATAATCTACGCAAATGTCAGGAAAAAACTCAAAAATACATTATTTCTGAGAGTGTAGTGCCCAACTTCACAAACTTGTTATATAAATAAACATAATTTTACCTCTCCTTTCTAGTTAACACATTCTTTTCTTGAATTATTACTTGCAATTTTTCCATCTACCTATTAATAGATGCCTCTATGTTTTAATGCACATTTCCCCAAAAATATTTTGCGTATGAAAAACAAATGATTGAAAGACCCCCTTTCTTTTAGATTTTACTTGTAAATGCAGCAAGTAAGAAAATTAATTTCTTCTATTTATATACAGCCGACCTCCCCACCACCACTAAACTTAGCAATATCAACAGAGTAAGAAAATTAACTAAATAAAGACATACGATTTTCGTCTAAAACTGTACTCTTTACTTTTATTTAGTACAGATTACGAAATCCTCCTTCTAGAAAAAAAATCAAGTAGTCCACTTCAAGTTTTAATTTTGCTCGCATTTATTATATGCGAGATATATGTTTATTGAAGCCTAATAGTTTATCTTCCTTCGCAATAAAAGTAACGAATTCTCCCAAATGTAACAAACTCCTTTTTTTAAAAAAAGCTAACAAGAACTTTCCTGAAAAAATAATATATATATCCATTAAACTTAAAAGGTATTTTGGACTTTGGAATCACAACCGATAAAAGCCGATAAAAATGGATTAAAATCTTCTTCGACAGTGGCATCTTCTGAAGGAAAACCTTCTTTGGGGGTGAAGACAAAATTGGAAAGCGGGGGATAGCTTAATACCTTCGGAACCATTTATGAAAAATGAAGCCACCATAAACTTTTACCATTCCATTTGCTACCTGTACCATCTAGTCTAACAGGTTCCCTGGCGTTTTTAAAAAGCCAATTTAATTAATGGCAATTTCTGGAGTCTTGGTTAAACCATCCCTCGCACACTGGAAACTTCTCCAATCAAAATATTTGCATAAACTCTTCAAAGAGAAGAACATTTTTGAAGGAAAGAGCTCTGAAGAACACTTATGCATATTGAATGTTGTCATTTCCGCCAAACATTCCAGAAGCCAAATCCTATTTCATAAAATGGAAGATTCTTGGGGATAGCGTATACATAATACATCTTTCCAAGACTTTCTCAGACTCTTTAACTATTGCTATTTCTTCAAAGTCTTCCCGCATTTTGAAGTTCCTTTCTCTTTTTTTCCACTTTCATTTATTTCGTTGCACTTATTTTATTCATATTTATCCATTCATTTTCTTCGCCTTAATCCGCAACGTCTTAGGTTGCAAGATAAGGCTTTATCGAAATTGAGTTTGTTGTGAAAGTAGTTCCAAGTCCGTTGTATCCTAAGTAATCAGTCAATGAATTATGCAATATTTTGCCCATACCATTCTGTTTCTGCATTTAACATTAAAACCTATTAACGGATTAGTTAAGATTTTGTATATTTATTTTCTCTCTGATTGGTTCGTGTTTGAACTGAAAAGTTGTGATTTGCGTTCTGATGTTTATAAATCTACATAATTTTCACTTGATTTCTGAAATCTAGATGATTTTTAAATAAAATATCTGATTTATGTTGTGTGTTATTGATTGAATATTTTCCTTAATAAATTATGAGTCAAATATTCTGTCACTTATGAATCCATTCCAATTTTATTTCAATGTTTAGTGATCTGCTCTTATTATTCATTTCAAAGATAATTCTAATTTAATATTTTTACATGTAAAGCATTTGATATTCTGATACTTGTAATAACATGAATATTTTGTTTGATATTAATGCTTGTTATCGTTTATTAATTTAAATTTCATATTTCAAAACAATCTTTGTTCATTCCTTTTGCTGAATTCATTGACACTTTCTTCATCTTTCTGAAATATTATTTTCACAAAATGAAAGAAAATTAGGATCAATGTAAAAATGTATTAGTTTTTGAAATTTTTATCACAATATATTATGATTGATCGAATAAAATATGTAGTGAAGGCTTTTAATAAATATTAATAGTTCCCTGATTGCATATATATAATAAAAAGTATCATCGAGAACCTTTTTGTAGTATAATGTGAAAATATTATGGGAAAAATGCAAAATAAATAAATTACTACGGAAACTTACAAAATAAAATCTTGAAATAATTAATTATTAAAAAAATATTGATAACAAAAAAATATCTTGAATAAGTGAAATACTTTCTTAATATTTTTGCTATCATATTTACATTTTTTTTTTTTAAATTCAAAGCAATATTTGTCGTAAGTTTTTTAAAGGACAATTATCAAGATAACGTAGCGCTTGATCATATTTTACATATTGCGATGATTTTTGAAAATATCTCTAAAAACTTAATACTATTAGTTTTTTTGTGATAAGTTATGAAATATTAAGTATACAATTTAAAAGTCTGGACATTTAATTGGTTCTCAGAACAATGAATTAGAACTAAAGAACTCGCTACTAAATTGTCAAATCGGGTAACTTAAACTTTCAGCTTATTGAACCGTCGGTTTTCTGACGAAAAAAACTTTGCTCATGTAGTTTTATTTAAAAAAAAATTTGGATTATACATAAAATTAGATGTTGCGCATATTATATTAATAAAGTCAAGCCAAATTTATCATATTATCAAATGGAGAGAAATAGTCTTTAGATTTTATTGAAATCCCTGATAATGAATTGGAGTTAGGGGCTACCATTTATTTGAGACATCTAGTCATTTTTTTAGCTTTTTTTCAATTTATTAAAAAAAATTTATGACTAGTTTCCGGAAAGGGAAAACAATTTGATGACGATTTCAGATTACACATCATACCCATGACGACCTATAAATTGATGTCGAAATTTAATAAATGATTCTCAATGAATAAATGATCTTGTAATAATGTGTGCGCATTACATAATTTATCTTACAACGAATTAATATTGCACTGTAGAATTGGCTGATATTTGCGAAATAGCTCATATCTCACTAATGGAATCATATTTCCTTATTAAGAAGATAAGCTGTGTTTCCGAAAGCGATTATTCAATTTATTATTTTCTCATCCGGTTTTCGTAAAATGAGGCTTGTATTAATAGATGTATTATACTGCTTAGGAGAGATTCCAGATTGTGTGATATTTTTCAGCTGTATGTTTATAGATAGTTTTTAACCTTACATTGATAATTTTCTTTTCTAAAACCGAATTCATTTATTTTGTCACCGCTTTTAAGCAACACGATGTTTACATTGGGGGAAAAATGATGTGTTGATTTAATTTCAAGATTCTCAAAATCCAAATTCTAATATTTAAATTCTCGTATAAATATTGCTGTGAAAGAAGTTCTTTTTTACAATTTTTTTTCGTTGTCGATTAAAAATTCCTGTTGCATATACATGAGTTACTTTGTTATTTTATCTAAAAGAAAAATTGTGTTGAATAAATAAAGTTTCATGATTAAACTGAAGGCTTTCTTTCCTCTGGGAGAATATTTTGCACGTGTACATATTTTTAACTCTAAAAATCGTTAATACGAGAGAAGTAACTAAAATTAGTAAGTGTTTTTATATCATCGAACAATTATATTTTATTATAAAACAGCTTAATCGTTGAAATTCATTTATAAAATAAATTAGTACTATTTTGAATTAAATTTTTTTTTTAAAAAATACTGATGTCTTTTAAAGTTTAAGAAAAAATATGTTTAAATATTATTATCGCAGTATCAATTATTTTAATAATTCTATGTCTCAATGATTATTTTTTGAAATTGTACTTTAGCTCTAAATATAAATTTATTGTTGGAAAATTTATATGATAACTTTTATGATATGTTATAAAAAATGTTGGAAAATTTATGATAACTTTTATGATATTTTATAAAGGAATTGTTGGAAATTTTACATGAGAATTGCCCTCTCTCTTTCTCCCTGTTTTTACAACGCCTATTCATATTGAATAATTAATATAAATTAACAGTCGTATAACTCTACCGTTTAGCCCAGTTATAATAAATAACAAGTAGTTAATTTACATAAATTAATTAATTGCTATATTTTAAATTAATATATTAAATTTTTAGATAAATTAAAAGGTGTACAGCAGTTAAGTAAAAATCAATTCATAGTCTGTAAAACATGTGAAAAAGCCTCGTACTTTATTAATTTTCGAATCAACTGTTCATCTAATATGATAAATAGTACTTTGATTCTCTACATGTGTGTAAGCCTATGTATATTTTGTTAAATGGTACATAATATGCAAACTTATGTTGAGTGACTTTGATTAAAGCAAATCTTATTTGTAAGATCACCAATAACTCGACATACATGATTTAATATAATTAATCATTGGAAGTATAAAAATCCTTATTAAAATTATTCTTGATGGTTTCTGTAAAGATAAATCAAATTTTTATACGAAGACTTGGTTAAATTTTGTAAATATAAAAAATTTGGATAATTTATATAAATAAAAAGCAAGTACCTAAAAATATTTTTTTAACAATTGTCTAATAATGTAGAGCATATTGCCAAATTTTACATTTAACATTTCGAATCCTTTTTACATTCAATATATTTTCCAATTATACTAATAATTTTTTAGCAAAGTTATCTTTTTCGAGCCTTACTGAAGACACCTCATCAGACACACACATCCCACTCTTTCCCACATAATTCTTTTGTCTTTCCTCACCTCATGTCCATGATGTCACTTGTTCTAAAAATGAGAATTTCGCCTCGGTTTTCACCATCCGTCCAACAGCGTTCATTATTTTTAACATTTTTAACGGCTGTTCTCGTTACAGAACTCAAAGCACGTTTTCCAGTTCAGTTCTATTTCCATGGGACAACGCTGGTGTGTACCCTTCCCCGTCCCACCGTCTTCTTGTTCCTAATGTTCCATTCGTAACGTCTTCTCTCTTTTGGAACAAAATGGCTAAAGGAGAAGGTGCAGAAAAGAACATTCTAACGTAACGTACCCCATCAGGAGGATAATAAAACCTTCCGGCACGACATTCCTTGGCAGCACTGGCTACTAATTCTGGTGAAAGGGACCGTTCGCCATTGTCGTAAAGTTACTGTTGGTAATAATGTGTTCCTGCAACAGATGAAGACAATAATGTTTGCAGCGGTGCGCTTTTGAACGTTTGCATTTTTATTGCACAAGATCTAGCGGTATCCTCCAAGAACTTTTCGGGAGCTTCAAGTGTGCGCTTTATATCCTTAAGATAACGTTAAGTTGTCGGTACCCTTTTTTTACTGAAGGGAGAGGAGGGGACCTAGTGCTGAGGATGCACTACAACTTCTTTGGTTGCTGTAAACCGAGTGTATCACTTTACACTGATTTTCTCGATTTCTATCATAGATGATTTACTGTAACTGTTGTTTAAAAAATATATAAAAACAGATTTTTTTTACATGGAAATAATTTTAACATTAATAAGACTGGCATATAATTCACATTGCTTGCATTTATTCCTGCACAGTAGATTTAAAAAGATATACTGGAAATTTGAGATCACGTGAATATTTTTGTAATAAATAATGAAAATATCTTCTTTTTTGTGTGTGTGAGGGGAGAAGTTGAGTGTTCAAATTTTCAAAAATATCTGGTTTATACCAGTCTTTGCATTTTAGTTTCTTATCCAAACTGAATTTATCTTGAAAGATTAAATTTACTGTACCAAGAGATGACTTAAGACTTTCCTTTAACACCGGTCATATTCATTATCAATCTTAGCAAGTGGTGAAAAGATAAAATAACTGCTTAATTCAGCACAACAACCGAACTAACCTAAAATAAAAAGCTTTCAACGTGGCAATTTTTCCTGCCAAATAAAACACTTCCCTTTACTAAAAAGGCTAGATTATCTTTACCTATTTCTGTTGGCGCCGAAATCTTAAGTGATCCTGGACGGAATATGAAAAGGTGCAGACGTATTTCTCTCCTCGTAGCTTTCGTTCTATCCGAACTCTTCTCCGAATCTTTGATTGATTCTTTTCATAGGGGCTAGTTACAGTATTTACCGAGGGCCACAAGGGAGGAATATATCAGTTTTTGATATCAAATCGATTGGCTGCCATAATTGAATCAGGCTGGTCATTCCATCTGAAATAGCTTGGATTTTGCTTGGAAGCACTTTCCCTTCACCTTTCCTGTTGGCTGGCCACTCAAATGTAAGAATAAGTTGATTCGATTTTTTAGGTTATTCTATGGAATTTGTGGGAAGTTTGTCGTTTGATGTGATAGGAATGCCACTGAATTTGTATTTAAGGTCTGTTGAAAAATTCTTTTCTTAAGCTTTGGATCGAAGAAAATCGCGAGGTCGCATTTTTATCTGACTTTTGCAGCTTTTTCAATAATGCTGACTTATGTATTCAGAGACTGGTGTTATTGAGCTGATACAGAATGCTGGTACAGTGGGAATGTGTACAATGTTTATTGAATTGCTTGAAAATATAACAAGTTTATAAATGTATATTCATTTTGAAGTTTGTCTTTATTTTTTGGAGAGGGAAGATGGATTTCTTTTTAAATTAAATAAAAACGAAAATTTTGATTCTTTTGTTCTTTTATTTCGATAATTCAGCTTAATCAGTAGTGGTTTTTGTATCGTTGTTAAATGTTTTTAATTTACTTTTTTCAGACATAGAGAATTTGAAGAAAGTTTTAATGAATATTTATAATTCATATATCATTATATATTTATATATAAACTCTCTTTCAAGCTTAGAATTAATATAAGCGATTGCTTATTTTATTTAGTTCGATTAACACCACGCTCTTAAGTCAAACAGCAATAATTTTGTCGTAGACGTCATAATTATTTTGAATATTTCTCAAATGGCTACTGAGCAGAAACTTTACTTTCTAAAGCTATCATTACCATATCAAATCATTTGATGTGTGGCTTAACAGAAACCACATATCTTTAAAATATTTGGGGCCTAACTTTGTCTTGTACCTTCAAACTTTGTTTTTCACTGTCTTTCAGACATCTACTCCCTCTTCTGTCCATGTAGGATAATTCGAATAATATCTTAGTTGTAATTTATTCTGAGGAACTAAAAACCATTTGTGATTGAACAAATCTGAATTAGCATTAATTTATGTCTTCTTATCAGAAACATCAAATCATATTTCAGTCGCATAATAATGTCCTCTTATAGCTATTATGAATTATGTTCTTACATTGCATTTACTGACACAATAATATCATCTAAGGAATATTTTTTTTCTATTTATTATAAATCCAACTTGATGTGTTGTGTGTACCATATTAAATTTTCAAAGAAAATTCTTAGCTCAATTATTCAGTGTATATAGCCTTTAAAGAAAATTAATCCCTGACTGTCAGTTTCCTTTCTATGCAATAATGTTTTACTTTTTAACTGATTCATTTACTTCAAGCATTATTTGTTCGCTTTGTAAGGGATTCGATAAATGTTTACATATTTCATCTATGATCAATATGCCATTGTGAATTAATAGTCTAACTATTCTTCGATTAATCATTTACAGAAATGCTCATTCAAAAACATTCGTAATGAATCATTATGCAAAAGCAGTTCTGGAAAATAAATAAATCCATATAATCACAGCATTTCATCTTTACATACCATTACTAACAAAAAATAATCATTTTATTGTTTAATGACATTTTAATTTCCTTCAAATCACATATTTGGAGCACTTGTTAATGACATCATCTATTAACCATATGCATCTGAAGCATATAATTAACATCGCTATTTTTTCATAATCACTTATTAATTATACCTTTGTAATTGCTCGTGGCGGCATCTATAATTCAATAACTGTACTAACTGTTTTCGATTAAACATAGTTCTCTCACACTCTCTCTATTTCTCTCTCTCTAAATAACTGGAAAACTCTCAAAGGAAATTTATGACCCTCTGCTACCGATATCTCCAAAAACAAATCCACGAAAGAAACAAATCCCGTCAATCACTGCGCCTCCATTCTTACATTTTCTGTTAGCGATGTGAAAAAGAATGACGTTTGTTCATTGTTTATTCACGTTTTAATTTCCTTCTGAATCATGTATTTGGAGCACACCCAGACTGAAAGGATAACTCCCAACTTTTCGCATATATCATCCATACAGCGCAATGAAGAATGCAGTGGCTGGCTCAGAGTGAGAGAAAACTTTTGCCCCCGAAAGCGAAGAGATCAATACATTGAATGCGCGTTTCAGCGATTTAAGTAGAAGAAACAGTTTTTATTTCGAGACATTTTCTCTCTCTTTCTCTCTCTCTCTCTCTTATCCTCCGACCCCCCCCCCCAATCTCTTGGCGTGCATCTATTTCTCTAGACTGAAGTTCCCCCTCAAATGCAATAAATCTTCTTAACCCACTGAACCACTTGAATAAAATGTCGTTTTCTTGGCGTTTAAGAATCTCAGCTTTGATTCTGTTTTAAATCTTAGGTGCATTGGGTTAAAGGGAGAGAAGGGGGGGCGGAGGACGTGGATTTTGTAACGCAGGTGTCACGTATGACACAAGCCGTGATGTTCCACTTGCCACTACAGGAAAATAACCGTGGAAGGCTTAAAAGAAATTTTTTTCGTCCGTTTTTGGGGGTTTGAATGGAAGAATCAAAAGTGACACATGGGGGAGTTGTTTCCAAAAAAAAAGGCGTGCGCAGTGGCTTTTAAAGGATGATTAAATTTGCATCAATTTTTTAACTTAAATTAAATTTCTTCTGAAACCGGAGTCGCCGTGATTCATTTTGTCGTGATGCATTTAGTAGATTGGATTTCTACATGAAATCATCACCTTGCTCTTTACAGTGCGCTTTATTTATATCTTTTAAATTGTTTTTTGCTATCGATCTGACAAAAGGGTACCGCGTCTTCCCCGAGATCTGGGCTTCCCAGGTTCGAGTCCTAGTTCGGGCATGGCTATTCTTTACCCTGTGCTGTATCTGTGAGGTGTGTGAAAGAGCCCCACTTATTAAAAGGAGTTGCGTAAGCCAGTGTGTGAGGGTCATTTACATATGACTGAAACCAGACTTCTGCCCTCTGGTGCTCAGGGGTCTTTACCCTCAAAGGCTGCATCACCTCTTTTCCCCCGATCTCTGTCTTGGTGTGAATTGATGTTCCATCCAGGGCAGGTAGGGAAGCAGCAGCAACAACAATTTTTTCTTTACGTATAATAAGTGGTTTAAAACATAGCATGGCTAGGAAAATGAATTGGAACAAGAGGATAATTGAGTTCTATATCTTGTTATACTTTAAACCATTATTGTTAATTTTCTACGATTTACTCTATGTATAGCTGTTAAATTAGACTTCCAAATCAGTTGCTAAAAGAGCACTTCGTTCGACAGAATATATTCCCGTTTGCAATAAGCCCTTGACTCATGAGTTCCCTAGTTACATTAGACAATGATGGAGTGGGGCATTAATAGAAGATGCCATGTTTCCCATTTGTCATGAATTCTCGATTCATGAGCTGTCTTATTAGACAATGGGGGAATAGAGCACCATTTCAAATGTTGTAATCGTATAATTTTATTTTCGTGCTTTCAAGTTTAGTAAACTTATATCACTAAGTAATTATCGTTTTGTAAAGCTAATTTATCGGTATTCTTTTCCCCTTCAAATGAATTTTTACTCATCTGTTTTACATCGGTTGTAAAATAACTGGATTTTTTTTTATAACAAAGAAAGGGAAAAATAGACTATTAGTGCTCAGTAAAGAAAACAGAGAAGATTCAGTTCTGTTTTTCTAACAGTTTTCTCTGATTAAAAGGTATTTCTTTCACTCGTAATGCAAAAGTTGTAATGAATTAATGAAAAAACTTCGCATTTGTTCACAAATATATAGTTTCGTTGTGGTAGAATAATTTATTTTATTATTGTTAGAAAGATGAAACAGCTCGAAATACTTCCCATGGAAACCTATCATGACGTGAAAATTTTACTGAACAGTATAACTTGTAGTCATTATTTATACTACTGATGGATATCGCAAAATATAGATTTGCTTGATTTTAACGGGAAAAAAATCTCCTGACATCTAGACTTGGAATTACTGTTTTGGTCCAATGAACTATTTTTAACACTTGCCATTCGGTGACGTTACTTTTATATCCTGCGAAAACTCTACCTCCTTGTGCACAGCTGACTACCCTGCCACCATTTGAAAGAAGCAGGCGCGACAGAATTTGTATCTGCGAAAACTATCGGGTAAGTGATATATAAAATTATCTGAAACACAGCTCCATATAAAAAAAAATGCCGATTAAACTTGTAGATGGCGAAACAGAAACATTCGAACTGTTATTTTTTAATTTTATACAGCAGAAAATAATGCATTAAGTTGTGGACGCATTGCCTCTCTCAAGTTTCTGTTTGTCGGTGTATCATTATATTATTCATTTGATTAGCAAACTTTTAAACCATCTCTGCCTTCATTATTTATAATCAGTTCAATGAAATATTCGATTCGGATCCACTTCCCAATAACATTAAAACACATTTATTCATTCAAACCAAGCCCCCTTCCCCTTCTTTATATTTCAAAATTTTCCAATTTGTGAATGCTCGCTTTATGGACAGATGGAAAAGTCTGCCAACACCCATTCCCGACTTTTGCCATCTATCTCCTCGGCCACTCAGATAGCCGCCTGTCAATGGTAATATTTCTCCAGTATGAATAGAGAGGCTGATATAAAACGTCGCCTGTATGTCGGATTATCCCTTCCTCGCCTCCACTAACCGACTAATTATCCGGGTCACACCGCATTGACAATTGTCCAGGCCGGATGATCGATGGGTCTGAAAGTGAATCCTTGTGTCCTATTAACGTCGGCGCGTTTCTTTTGGGGAACAGGAGTTACGGTGTAATTGACGAAGATTCCACATTCCGACTAAAATCTCCAGTAGTTCTTTTTTGTGAGAAAAGTGGGTCTTATTTTTTTATTATTGAGTGTTGGAAGTCTCTTTATGGGTGGTTTGGTGGAGTTTTTAGGTTGTTACATTTGTTGACTTGGCGAGGCTGTATATTATAAAAATTGTGGGTTAGCTTGTTATGAAAGTAATATACGATGGAGCCTAGATTATTGTGGCTATCACGGATCTTGAAAATTCGGGTGAAATGGAATTGAAACAGTCGGGATCTACGCAATGCATGGTACATACTCATATCCACTCATGTACAATTGGAGAGGATGTGCATATGAGTGGATAACAAAATGCACTAGAATACCAAATTTGAGAATTATGGGTGAAACATTTCAGTCTGCAAGTCTTCCGAAATGTCTATTTTTGTCATTTTCATACTATTTGAGATAAAATCTCGATCTGCCAAGACTCATTTGGGGCAATAATATCAACCTGCGATCGTAATGTATGATTACTTTATTATAGGTAAATGTCACTTCCGCAATTTTTGACTTTCTGCATTCGAAAATAAATTTGCTATTAGAAGAAATACGAAATTTTTAAGTTATGTTATATTGAATGAATGACCTTGTAGTTTAAAGTGATGAAAAAAAACTGATAGATACAAAAAGTAAGTAGATTATGAGTTCTACACCTTGGATAATTAAAAAAATTGTTAGACAAATGTGTATTTTGGTAATGCACTTTTCACTGCTTTTGAAAAAGTTTCTGGAGGGTTTTTCTTCTTGTAAAATGCAAATATGTACCTTTTTCTCCTGAAATTCTTCAGCATACGTCCACGTTGAGGATAAATCAAACCTTCATCTTAGTTGATTTCCAAGTACTCAGGATTGTATGACCAATGAAAAATCCAGATTATGTTCTTTTGATCGTTTGTCTCATTCATCTGATTGGATATTCTACACCAAATGGGATTAGAACCATCATCACAGAAATATTCGCCAATAATGTACAAAATAAAATTTGACGAGATTTTGTGACAAATCTAGCGATAAACTACCGATAATAGAAGCACTCCCTTTCCACTTTCTCAATATTACAGATAAACTCTTAAAATATTAATTACTTATAATTTTCCTTAAAACTACTATGTATCTTATAACCTTATCCTATTGATCAGTGGCAAGAAATCTTGTTAAGTACACTAACCATGCAATCAGTAGTAAAGAATGTTATCGTATTTCACTTATAGTTAAGCTGTGCACCCAATTATTTCTGCAATATCAGAAAGGCTTAACTCTAAATTGTTACTAGTACACAAATGAACTCCCCCTTTGTTATAATACTTCGCAAGTACCTTTTAATCACGTGTCCTCCACGTCACAAAACATAAGAATCGGAGACGTGGAAAGACGAGCTTAACTCGGGTCAGTCATCGATATATCTATTCCGCTCTATCGATATGATCAGTAAGGGGGAGGGGGGAAAGAGGGAAGCCTTATTAGTAGTGCACAAGTGCGACATGTAATGAGCCTAGCTTAGGAAGCATTAGATGCTAGGGCACACTGTTCGCCGACTTTGAGAGGATTAAGTCGGGGAGCGGGGCGGGTTCACTGGTGGCGCCCCAGATGTATATGGTTACCAAAGCTGCTTTTCTACATCGGTTGTACACACGCAAAGGTGATAGCGCTGTAGTTTTCTGAGAGTTGGAGGCTTAGATAGTTTCTGTTAATTTGCTCTTATTTCCATTTGAATTTCTCACATTCGCTCGATTCTGGCTGTATTGTCAAGCTCTTTAAATTACCATACTGCACTGAGGCATCTTTATTTTAATGCATCACATGTTCAAAAGATGGATGAATAATTAATTCAACATTAACATTAAAATTTGTCTATTACAGTGATGATATGAAGTTTCCAAAATTATCATACAATTATGAGCTCGCGTATTTTAATATATAGCCAATTAAAAATAAATTTACCTGTAAAAACTGTCGAATAAAAGTATAATACTATTAGTAGCACCCCAAGTCTGAAAATATGGCAAATTATCATAATACGATGAGTGTCTATTTTTAAATGTCTCACTTATTAAAAAATAAACTAAATTGCTTTTTTGGACTTAATTCAAAGCAAGGTGGATTTTTATTCCCACTTTTATATTGTGTAATGTACAGACATTTTATTAACAATATTTGTGAAAGAGGCGATAGCATTCATCATTGGGATGTAATTAATATACAACAGGAACATGACTGTATATTTTGAACTGTCTATTTTCTGATCGATTGAAATCGAAATTTGATATAGTTACAAAATGGTGTACAGAATTTCATATATTCAAATCACTGCCTCTTTAAGCTGACACATTTATATACTTGTGAATGCTCAAATGAAATAATGGTCAATTCCGACAACTTTGATCGTTTTAATACATTTTTACTTTAGATATTATTACCACAGATTTGATCAAATTTAATGCATACTTACACTCTAGATAATAAATTTTTGTATTAAATTGGGTTTCTCTTGTTCTCTTTACCTTGTAGCTGTCCAATCAACTTATATTCAAATAGCATGGATAGATGTTTCCTGATTGGATTTCGTTACAACTTTAATTGAAATCTACAAATTTGGAGCAGAGGCCATATGCTAGATTTCATCTATCAATATCATGTACACAGATAGAGAGCTAGGCAGGATTCTGGATTCTGAGATTTTAAATTCAAAAGATTTTATTACATTTCGAGTTCGGCATTTGCTTTTTGTACTTATCAAGTTAACTTATATTCGAATAGCTTGTATAAAAAAACTTTCTCGGAATGGATTTCGTTTAAAGAGTGATTGAAATCTACGAATTTGGAGTAGAGGTCATATGCCAGCTTTCATCTGTCTAGATCAGACATTATTGTGTTCAAATATAGGGACTGACAGGCATAATTCCAGTTTTGCAGAGATCCGAAACGTAGAGATTTTTTTAAATATCTATTCGATTCTATATATACTATACTCTACGATTATTATAATTTACGGTACTATTCGTTTATATATGCGATTATACTATACGATACTATTCGATTATACTATACGATACTATTCGATTATACATAGGATTATACTATATGATACTATTCGATTATATTTATAATTATACAATACGATACTATTGGATCATATATATTCGATCATACTATACGATACTATTCGATTATTATACTATACAATATTATTCGATTATATATACGACACTATTAGATTATATATAATATGCGATACTATTCGGTTAGCATACCATATGACACTATTCGATTATATAAGCGATTACATTATACGAAACTATTTGATTATATACGTATATATACATTGCTATATATAACTTCGTATGTGAGAAATTAAGAATTTGCAGAATCTACAGAAAAGCATTCGTCACTCTACATAAAAGGCGAAGGATGAATCGCATTATGAATTGCAGGTATCTACAAATTAGCTCACGTTCATTTTTGCCCGACCCCTTTGTGCACCCTGGTGCTTGTTGCTGTCTCACGTCAGCCTGAATCCTTTCCCGATGCTGATAGACAGGTAATAACGAGGAACATTCGGGAAAAGTAATAGTTTTGGTTCGGACACACTTTCCGGCAATCACTGGATCCTATTCTTTTCATCTGTAGGCTAATGAAAAAGCGTCGCCTTATTTGGATATTATAGATCAGGAAAAGAGTTTTCTTCTCTGCGGGCCACTTTTGTATTCGCTATCTTGGATAAATTCCAGAGCATTTCTGGATACAAATATGTTTCTAAGCAGGGAAGATACGTTGGTTTCCTTTTCTTGTAGGGCAACCCAGCCGAATCAAGTGTAATTTGTTTCAGTTAAGCGATGGTATACAATACCGTTGCTGTTTTGTTGGGATAACCTAATCTGAACGGGATGATGTTCCCGAATCTTTCTAATTTGAATTGATGGTGGTATTTGTTAGATGTGGTGATCTGTTAGATGAATTTAGCGATACTATTGTGGAAAAATAAGGTCTGTATTTGTATAGACATATCTCATTTTATTTGTTGATTTGTCTAGCAAAGCTTATTATAAGCTTAGAGTCATTACTAATATTTTATTTTATGAAAAAACTGGTAATTTACCCTGTTGGCTGAATATCAACGAGAAACTTCAACTTGATAAATATTATATTGTTTTGATAGGTCTTTATGATTTTGTGATTAACAATTTTAAAAAATGATCAAGAGATTCATTTTGGCAAATGTCATCTAAGCATTGTTTTCTTCCAGCTTCATTTTATATATTCATTTGTACCTGATTTTTTTCGCTTTTTTTTAAAAAAAAGGATTTTTCGTACTCTGAAATATTTATGATTTTTGAAACTTCAGTATCATTATGTTGTAACTCCATAACCGTGTCCCACTGAGGGGTACCTCGTCATTAAGGATGAGAAACTTCGCACATGGCGATTGGTTCTTCCATCCTGATGGATATACAGAAGGGTAGGGATCTAGTTCCTCCCATTGATGACTTGACGTAATACCTTAAGGGAGGGATGTATCATGGTCATTGATGGTCCTTAAGACTCAACTACAGTTCCCACCACTGTTGCTGTTGCAACGATTGGGTGTCTACGGCGGGGTCAGAATAATTAGTATTTGGTGACCCCTCCTGATCATAGTTTTAGTTATGTTCTTAAATTGGTTATTGGAGCTTCTGTTCTTATGGCATTGTAAGCTAAATGAAAAAAAAACAACTAGGATGTCATTCTACAACTGATTTTTGGGTTTTGACATTGTTCAGTGACATCACAGTCATTTTTCTGTTGTAAGATATTCAAAGAATCCATAGATTGTTCTTACTATGTTAGAGTCTTATTATGTTTAAACTGATCTTCTTCACTTCTTATGTTTAAATTGATATTATGTTTTAATTTATTTTCAGAAATAATAATAGTTTTTAATATAATTATAATAGTATAAGAGGAATATTTCAAATTAATAATTGAGAATTAGCTTCTGTAGTTGAGGAGAATATGAAGTGTTATCTGAATTAGGTACTTCCAACCGATTATTTTTAAAAAAATCTGGATTTAATTGCAAAATTTTTTAACATTGTTCATATCCTCTCATTTAAAATCCAGTATTACTGATTTAAATATCCTCAACGTTTATCTAATTATTGCTCTATATTTACCAAAGAATATTCAGAAGTTTTAGTTCATTCCACAACTTATCCTACGTTAATTATTATTATTGGAAAAGTACTTACGAATTCCTAGCATATTGAATACTGAAATACTTCGAACTGCGATAAACTTTTGAAACCACTTTCTCGATGGAATATCCTTTCAGACACACCAGTTGGTCTCTCACGGAAGCCATGATTTGCGAAGAGGGATACTTCCAGGCTTTGCTTAGCTGGAATGTTTTTAAGAACGAAAGCCTTTCTCATGCACGGCATTCGAAACTTTCATTCCTTTGATGTGCATTTTAATTCGTTACAGCCCTGTTTCCGTGAATTGATTTTTAATTTTAACTCCTGTGCGTATACTGTTTGAAATGTTAAACAAGGGATGCAGGTTTTTGGATTTTCAAATACGCTCAATGAAAAGTAGAAAAATTTAGTAATCCGTTTTTAAAAATGCTTGAATTTTATTAAAGTCTGACATTTTTATTTCATTTATTTGCTTTTGCAGCTCAAAAATTCTAAATCGATTTACCTGTTTTATAATTATCCATTTATATTTTCACATGGATTGTAAAAGCTGTCCCGATTCGTTGTGTTCTCGATTGTAGGAGGACAAATATGTCTTTGGTGTTAGTCTCTTAGAATCCTCTACAGAATTTATTCCTCCTGCTGGTATCTTTTGAGTGTTTTCATCTCAGAGGATTAATTCAAGTTCAGAAACCAAAGAATTGAATTATATCTTTTGGGTGATGAACAAATGAAATTTTAGGGGATGTAGTTTATATTTCACGTTTTTAATCTCATGTCACCAGGAACGAAAAGAATGGCATCCATTGTCTTTTAGCTTCACTAAATCCCTTACTTTGTTTCTAATCTATTTTTATAAAAATAAATATGGTCATTCTTTTTCATATATTTAAGAAAGAAGTGTGGCCTCCTCTACGTTCTAGTGGCAGTCTTCAATCTGTTGAGAAGATACCCCTAAAGCTCAAAATCAGATTCTGAGAAAAATTTACAATATTTACTGACCTAATACTTCTTAAATTTATCTATTTTCAAATATCCTATGTATAATCAATGTTTTATCAAAATATGTAAAATTTTTCAAGAGCTTTTATTGATTAAAAAAACACTTCTATAGTTTATCTCCACTTGTTCGCAAATTTGTCGCAAATGATTGTTGTATGCTGTTACAGAATGCGGTATATAACTAATCATTCTAACTGCTGTATCAAAATTTCTTACGTTTTTGTTATTTTTGGGGTTTTGATGTAGAATATTTTGTACAGCAGTGAGGTGTGAAAGGTTAAAATAGATTGGGAAGGAGAATATATCTAAACACCAAATAAATATGGCTTCAAATTTTACTATCAATTCCATAATAGTATCGAACATGACTTTAAAATGTTAGTGATATTCGATTCAAGGAATTTTTGATTCCATAAACCTTGTTTTGCAAATTTAAAAAGTTGCATACTCATGTACTTACCTATACGCATAAAATTTAATTCGCAGTCTATTAACAATCTCTTTAAGGTGACATGTTTTCTGTGGGATTGGAAATCACTGTTTGAAGTTGATCAGATTGAAAAGTGAGCAGTGTATTTAAGCTCAATGCACACTAATTCTGTCATGAATTTATGTTTTCGAATAAATGTGGTATGAAAATTCAGGGGTCATCTGATCGATATTCGACCAAAATAGATTTTGTGTAGCCTTAAAATAGGAATTTAATCTAACTTAATTAAATATAAATATATCTCATTTGCTTTCATATAATGTCAAGTCTTTGATTTGACAATCAAAGTGTGACATTTGTATTGTAAAATTATAAGCAGTAAAAGGAATATATTTAGATTGCCATTTGGATGTAGTATGATATTGCTTATCAAGGTACACGAATGAATCATTTTACAAATTTAAACTGTATTAATCAAGAATAATTGTTTTAATTTATAATAATTTTTATCATTTGAAATTTAATCCCTTTCACTTATGACTTAAAATAACTCAATTATTACTTTATAAAAATTTAGTCAGTCTGAGCATGTAAAACGGAAAAATATCCTGGGAAAAAAACCGACATTTTCTACTAACGCTCACATTAGAATTAAAAAACAATTTCGTTTTAACCTTTCCTCAGGTTAAGTGAAAAAGTACCTACGTTAATACGCAAAAAATTCAAATTTAATCATGAAACGATAAATGGAAGGACAACTTAAAAAAAAACTAAGAAATTCAAGAGTCTGAGAATCGGTGATGAATGGATTCAAGAATGAATTACTACTCTAAATCGTTTTTCCTTTAATTAGGTCCATCTGTTTCAACAAAGAGACAGTCGTGGAGAGCGAAAAGTAAAAAATCAACATTTGACAAAAAAAAGTTTGAGAGAGAGAAAAAAAAGTTAGTGATGAAGTTAAAAGTTTCATTGATCATCGATTACATTAGGCTAGAAAAACATTTAGAGGAAAAAATGGAGTTGGAATCGATGTGAAATTTTTAAATTGAGGCAGCTGATTTTTAAAATCATAATGGACTGTTTGTTTTTCCGTTTAAATGTAGGTGCAAAAATTACTGATTATATTTTATTGCAGATTTATAAAATATGTCACGACTTATAGAATGCAGAGAAAAACATGTCGCAACATGTGGAGAAATAAATGTGATGAAGTTAAAAGTTTCATTGATTAGAAAAATTTCTGATTATATTTTATTGCAGATTTAGAAAATGATTCACGACATTTACAATGTAGATATAAATATTGCACGATATGTAAAATAAAAAATTTTAAAAACTTACGCATTTGGAAAACATTTTACTATTTCTTCATAACAAAAAAAAAATATTATTTTAAATTCGTTAGAATTTTTGGAATATTTTTTGCAGCATAAATTTAGTTATTTCAAATCAGAATCCCATTTTATTTACTGTTATATTAATATACACGTTGCTTGTATATATTATCATTATTTAACATAAAACTGTTGGTATCAAAGTTTGAATACCAAATCATAAGAATCGTCTTTTAAGTTGCAAAATCCTGGTATTTCATTATGAATAGTGGAATTCTAATTTAAGGGATAATTAGCAAAGTGAAATTAGAATTATGCATATTTGTTGCTTGAATGTAATGATATCTTTAAATATTTTTGGGGAATTTTTCTTTTTAATTTAAAAACAATTTTGTTTAAATTAAATTACTCACTTTCCAATTTCAGATTTAAGTTTAACATATATCTTTAACTATTTTTTATGGTTTCTATAATTCATGAATATATTAATTTGATTCAAATAGAAAATAAATTAAATTGTTCTGTAACTATATTTTAATTTGACATATTTTCTTACTATATTTTATTTATTTATATGCATTATATTTTATAATTATTTTATGATTTTAAGATTAAGAAATTATATCCATATCTGAGTCTCAAATACTTCTTAGAATATTTCCTGTGCATGATCTTTTCAATATTAAAGATTTATCTATCTTTTTAAGTATTCAAAATGTTTTACTATAAATAAATATTAAATCGTATTCAAATTGGGAGTCTTTGAGTCTTGAACTTGAAACTAAGTATATCAGAAAACACACTTAAACTAAGCGATTGGTTAAAAACTGTTTTTAATCAAACTCACTTTTAACATTTTCACTGCTTCGATCCAACTCAATTTTTAAGATTTTTTTTTTCATTTCTTGTTCCGTTTTATTTCATCTTCAACTAGAGATTAAATGGACAGCTTTTATTGGTTGGTCTTAGTGCCTGGTCAGGTATTGATTACCAACCGTTGCTTGGCAACACGCTTCCCATTTTCTGGAAAATTCTCAATCCTTACGTTTCTTATTTATCCATTTTTTTCTTTCTTTCTTTCTTTCTTAGTTTTTATTTTCAATTCATGAAACGATCTCATTCTGCTCCCGTTTTTTTATTATTTTCTGTAGTTTTTTTCTCTGTATTTATTTATTATCATTCTTTGTATTGGTGCGTTTTCTTTTGACATTAACTTCCGAATCGTGTGAAATAAATACCGAAAAAAATATAAAAAAGGAAGAGACTAGATCTCCTATTTCGAGTGTTCTGTTTGTTAATCTTTCTTGCACGGAAGAAGTTTTTGATTATTATTGTTGGTGATCTCGCCAAAGCTCGCCAGTTCTTTCCCGTTCTCCATTTTTTCAGCCCGTGTTTAGAGCAAAAAAAAAAAAAAAAAAAAAAAAAAAGCTTTCTTCCTCTTTTTATTATATTTCACTTGAAATGCTTTGAAAAATGCGTTGTGCTTTTCACTGCCTTGTTTACGTTGCCATGGGTATCTTACCCACTTGAATGAATGCTAAAAAATAACTAAAGGAATGGACGGTTGCTTTCTAAAATTTGATCATTCACTGCTTCTATTTTTTTGTAACCCTCTAAACGAATATATTGGTTTAGAACACTGCCATTTTTTTAATTAATTCCTAAAAAAACGAAAACAGTCTTTAAAATATTGTTCTTTTTCTTTCTTCTTTCACTGATGATGTAGAAATAAATATTTGCCTGGCTATTTTGTTTATTTTGTTTTGTTTTTATTTAAAAAAAGAATATCAATGTTTTCTACTCCTCATTTTAAAAAAATACCAGAAATTCAATGTCAAAATTGTAATCATTATTTTGTGTTCTTTTTTTTAAATAATCGGTTATGAAATATTTGTCAACGTATATTTAATGTGAAAATAAATATTAATTTGTTTTTTTTAATTTCCTGTCTTTAATTTTTAGAGCCATTAAATAAATGAATTTTTATAAGATCTAATTCACAAGAATCCGTTTTACCCTGTGGGTAATGCTTTTGCAATAGCATTCGTTTTCATTAAAATGTGCAACAGCATGAATGCTAAAATATTCAGATTTATAAATCAAGCTTGCCGTCTTCGATTATCTTGATCTCCCCAGAAATATGGGTTAAATTTAATTTAAATATCTTATTCATAACTTGGTGTTCAGGATTTTGTAAAGAAAAAAGCAGTTTGCCATATAAAATTGAATATCCAGACATCACAAGGCTCAAGTGCTTAAATAAAGTATCTTAATTGTGAGTTGCCTTTTGTAATCATGTAAACTGCATTGTAATTAAGAGAATAATTTTCTTTGGCTTTCAAATATAGAAGTAAATAGCGCAATTAAATATTTTACGAAAACAATGAAAATACGAAATTTATTGTTGAATTTTATTGCAAACAATAAAGATGCCAAATTTTTTTTAAAAAAATGTCTAAATTTTGAAGGAAATCAATTACATGGCAATTAAATTGGTATCATTAAAAATTTTAGTTTTAAAATATCTATAAAAAAACAAAATCTTGTTTTCGTATTTTTTAGAAATTTTGAAGAAGTAAGTAAACATTAAAATTTAACTTTAAAATAATTAGAATTGTAATTAAAGTTTAAAAAATTGCTTGCAGTTTCACATTTTTATCTGAAAAATATATTTGTATGGAGTTTGATTTCTGTAAATTTAATCGTTTGTAGTTTTGGCCATCGATACATACATCTTTTTAAATCTAAAGAATATAATGCTTTCAATATTCACTACTCTTTTTTTAATTACTTGGAACTTTAAAGCAATACTTAACTTGGTAGTTGAATATTTCCATTTTCGTTGTATCTTTGATTTAGGGACAGTTTAAAGATATAATGCACGATTGCTTTATATATATATATATATATATATATATATATATAAATTATCCTGTCTGGAAAATATATTCCGTTAGGTTTCCTTGTAAAAACAGACATCACTCTTTGAACTCTTTACTCCAATCCACAGCAATCATCGCTAGGGTCCTTCCAATAAATTATCAAAGCACCCACACTGTTTGTGACCGAAAGACGAAAGAAAAAAAGATACTAATGCCATGAATTAAAACTGCATTCAATCATAATCATTTCCCAGAAGCAGTCTATACCACAGTTAATGGAAAAAAAGAAAGACAGAAAGAACGATATAGTTCTGTCACAGTCAGCTATTGAGTTGTGTGGTAACAGCTAATCCCCAATATAAGACTACACTTGTGTCAACTGACCTTGCACCATCGTTGTCTTTTTCTTTTCTGCTGGTATTACTTGCTGTAGAATTCAGCCCTTCCTCGTGATTGACAATAGGGTTATTGTACTTACTCCCTTCAGCGGCTGAAACCCTTGAAATTAAATATCCAAAAACACTCTTCTCAGCCGAGTGCAAGAAGCAGGAAATAATATGATATTCCCGCTATTTTATCG
>JAPMOQ010038315.1:1031901-1053930 GCA_026543055.1 Argiope trifasciata
TTTTAGTACCATGAGATTCCCCATGACTTTGACAGAACAAGTGTTTTCTGTCAAACTCAACTTGTGAGCTTGACCCCATGTTCTCTACCATTATTTCATCTTGGCACCGCTGGAAAATGAATAATCTGAAATTTGATACTGCCTTCAAACAGTTGCATTTACTTTGTAATTTATCTTTCTTTTTCAGAAAAAAAAAATCATGTAATCTTTCTTGTAAAGCGCAGTTTATTTTTTAAAATATTTATGTAGAAAAAACGAAATAAAACATCATTTCCGCTACTTCAACTTAGGTTTTGATTATACTCGGCAAGGCTAATTTTTGTATTTGTTTATTTTATTTGCTACAGCGGGAAGTTGTCAGTTAACTTTGTTTACACCATTCTAAACGTGTTTGGTCTATGATGCATTCTTTCTCTGTATTATGTCGTGATCTTTAATGAAAACAAACTGCCCGCAATAAAAACATTATTTTTCCACTTATCAGAAAACGACTCATCATGTAATATTATACGATACAGATGTCTTTGTGTTCTGATTGTTATGAAAATAAATTTGTATTTACGCTCGTCGTATTTCTTTTTTGCAAGAAATCTACTTTCAATGAAACGTCTTCCCATGTCTTGTTAGCTTCGGTATTTTTATCAATTTCTTGAAAATAATTTATGGCTTATTTCGTTGTGATAGAAAGGAATCTTACGTCAAATGCTGCAATGTGTCACTGACATTTGTATAGTTTATGAAATGATAACCGTGCGAAATTTTTTCTGGATCATAATTTTCTCGTGTGTTCAGTAGATCTATCATGGAAAGTTTATGTGTTTACTGACCTTTCCCACCATGCGTTTGCTTTACTGACTCTTAACGGAAAAGTTGGCTTCTGTTTTATGAAGTTTTAAACAGTTGTCCTCTTCTATTCATTTTAATGTTGTAATTTGGTTTTTTGTTAAAGATTTTGTGATGTTTGAAAACATTTGATGAACTTTTAAGTTTCAAACTTTCACTAACTCCCTTTTTTAATATTCTTTCATGAATCGAATTATAAATACTTCATTATTTTTAATTCCTAAAATTTATAGTTAATATTTCTTTGTTATAAGCGTTTTTTGAATAATTTGGATTCGGGCACGTTTTTGATCTAGTTCAATTTTATTTCATTATTTATTTTGAATTCACTAGTTTTAATTATTCTTAAAATTTAATATACACTTTTAAAACTTAAATTATTTAACTATTCATTAACTTGATAATTCTCATTGTTTACTAATTATTTTAGTTCCTATATAAAATGTTATTAAAATATTCAAATTCCTTTCAAATTGTTTGATGCTTTTGAATACGAATTCCTATTATATGCAGCTGTTTTCAATATTGCTTTGAAAACAATAAAATAAAATAAAATCAATAATTGATTTAATACATTTACACTTTTTCATGTTCAGCATAATAATGATAATAAATGGAATTCAGTATCCACTTCGTTTATTAGCATTTTTTACCACATTCTGTAGTTCTTAATTAACATGAATGTGTATCAAACAACAAAACTACAATATATTTATGGTTACCCAAATACATACGAAATACTTCTATAATATGTAATTGAATTTACTTTAAGTACTATAAAATATACTATAGTACAAGTACTTTAAAGATTACTATAGTACTTAAGTACAAGTACTATATAACATTAAATAACTATAATACTAAAGTTTAAGTACTATGTATCACTAACTAACTATAGTATTAAAGTATTATATGACACTAACTATCTATAGTACTAATATTTAAGTACTATATAACAATCTTAGTACTTAAACTTTAATTCTACATATTTTGCAAATTCTTGCGAATGCAAGCATGTTGTGCTATTCAAACTGGTGATATAATTTTAATTATTCGAATTCTAGTAAGTGTAAGTTTATTGGGCCTGATAAAGTGTCTGTTCCGTTTATGGAAAGTTGAGCTATTCTGTTTTATCTGCTTGAAACCGTACAACCATAAAGCAGGCGTTTCAAAAACGTACCAGACATACATTTTCCTCCGACTGCCGCCGAAATTTTCCACTATCTCCAAACCTTTTCATTATCTGAATTCGACATAAATATAAAATGAAAAGCTTTATCCACCATTAAATCTATCATATCTTCACTCCGCCATTACGTCAAAACTTAACTGCTTCCGTTTAGCCCTTCAAAACATTTCAAACGAATCCCTTTAGAAAGGGTTGTATGACCACAACAAAACCCGGAACACTACTATCACCGGAGCGTAACAAAAATCCTTGCTGCTGTGCTATCGATTACGGGTCACTTATTTATATTACTGCCCATGAAAGTTTCTCCGGCAATCTCCCCTACGTGACCGGACTAGTAATCCGGCCAGCCGGACGGCAATCTCCAAGCAGGGCACATTCGGCCCTCTAAATAGATGTGCTGCCGATTCTCGCCGTTCTTTCCCTAATTGAAAACAGCGCAGGAAAGGGACATAAAAGCTGCTACATGTTTCCACTGTGTGTGCAAAGATCTGATTTACTAATCCCGGTCCGGCTGAAATGGACCTTGTTTTATGGTGGCCCAGCTTAGCTTAACGGGGAAATTATTTATCTTTTAAAAAATTTATATCGCCTTGCTTTGATTTTCAAAGTTTAATTGTCGGGCGGTTCTGCACTGTGAACATTGTGTATTTGAGTGGCGTTTGTTCAATGGATCCTTGTAATAACTTTGTATTTAGTTACAGTTATAATTTTGTTTGGAATGTTAATCGGCAGGTTTAGTTTAAAAGAAGGAAGCGCAGATATTGAATTAAACGATAAAGCAATCTCGATTACAAAACATAGTGAGGTAACATGTAATTTTAGATTTTGTAGAACTGAACAAAATTTTATGGGTAAAATCTTTAACTGTACATATCTTATACGATCTTATGAGGGAAAAGTGCTAAACAAGGCATTTTTTTGCATAATATATATAAGTACTCATTAGGGTGTAATTTTTAAATCTATTTAAATAATTTAACACAGAGGTTTCATTTTAGATATGGACATTCATAAATTTTGTAACTGTTGTATATAAACGATGCCCCTTTTTTGCCGTTTGATTTCGTTAAAAAAAGGGCAAATTCTTTAATTGAGTTTAAAAAAATTACTATAATTTAATTTCGTACTAGCAAATATTATTGATGCACTCATAGAATAACCAAATTCTTTTGTAAAATTTTTATTTCAATATGAATAGCTATTAATATCATCATTATAATTATAGCTTAGTAAACGATAGGGGGGGGGCGGGATTTAAAATCTAAAGTTCATAGTTTTTAGACTTTGGGGTTAGGGAAAATACAAAGATGTAGATTGTATTATAATTTCAAATATTCAAATTTAGCTTCAAAATGAATGAAATACAAAATTCTATGGTCTTCTAAAAGGCGATTATTTTATAACTGTCACAATAATTACCAAATACCTTTAACGTGAACCTTTGTGTTTAAAGTATTTGCTGTTAATCATACAGTTTGCTTTTTGAAATAAAAATTTCAATTCCATATTGCTATTTCTCTTTTTGATAATATAAAAGACATCATAAATTTTTCACACAATACAAGTGGATTATAATTAAAGTTCAATTTTGAAATGGGCATAAAAGGAAAATTACTGCACCAAATGTTATCTAACTTGGTAATAATTGAAAGGAGGTTATGGGAATTCTTTTCACCAAAAAAAAACAAAAAAAAACTCACTACCAGAAGAAATTGGCGCTATATACAAAGCTGTGATACGCCGACTTATGCATAACATACCTCTTGATATACTAAGAGCTAATGTTGAGAATGCAGTAATGCGATTTAACTTGCTTTCAGAAAATGATGGACACCACGTTGAACATGCTTTGTATCAGGTTTCAGAAACGATTAAACATAATTTAAACCGGTGTTTTCATGTCTTATATTGTTTAACAATATTGAATACTTCACCATTTCCACTCTGGTGTTGAGTTTTTATACTTTTTCAGCAGGAAAGAAATTCTTGTGATCTTCTTCAAACTATACCAGATTTGGTAACATTTGATCCAGTAATTTTCTTTTAATTACCTTTTCAAAGGGAAACTTTTATTATAACCACCCCTGAGACAAGTAAGATTAAGTTAGAATTTTTTAAAGATATTTCATTAAAATTTATAATTACTAATGTGCTTTATGGTTCGAAAATCTCATAAAGAGTTTAAATACGTAATATATATCAAGCTTTAAGATATTAAAAGATATTATTCAGATTTTAAATAATTTTAAACAGTTTCCTATGTCAGATAATTTATTTTTTTCCTCTGTTGGCAACGTTGCTCATTACCGTAATTTTGTCTAAAATTTATTTAACGAAAAATATTTACACTTACAATTTTATAGCGGGAAAAAAATACTCTGCTTCTTAAATTCAAACAGCTTTCGTTAAATACACACTTAGATCCTCGCACCGAAGAGTAAAATTAAATAAGAATTTTCATCAACGGGCGAAACGTTTCAATATCGCCTCTCCTTTCTTGTTTACAAATGGACTTTTACCTCCTTAAAAGCAAATGCTGTAAATGAAGAAGATCGAGTAAAAGAAGAAGATCTTCTCATTAAAAACGGTCCGATCTTCTTACTTATACCCCAATCTGCGTTTCTGAGTGAACTGATTAGTTTGTGCTCCCCCTCCAAGATAGCGTTTCATTTCCGTATCGCTCTATCGCTGAGTTGAAATTTTTACAGAGCTGTACCTCGCAAATAAATGACTACAGTTCAAACGGGGCTCACTTTTTTTTCTGTAGTGATAATCTTAGGTAAATAAAAAGCGAAGAGAAGGAAATCAAATAAAAAAAAGCTATCCATGACAATCATCGGCACTTTAAAGAAAACCCTTCAAAACACTTGCCTCTTAAAACAGAACCTTTTCCTTTCTTGTTATGTTGGAAAATCCTCCCCCTTAAGCCTTTCGACAAACAAATCCAGTCGAGTTTTGGTTAAGGCCAGATCTCTTAATTAAAGCTACCATCATTGTTTAATTCGAACTAATTAAATATAACTGCACGTTTCCTGACTTTGTCTTATCAGTTGGAGAGTTTGTCTTCTTAAAATTGTTAACAGGCGAACGCTTCGTGGAAATTTATCTTGACTCTTTTCTTTTTTCTTTCTTTCCCCTCTTCTTCTTTCTTTCTTTCTTTCTTTCTAAATATCTTGGGTGTCTTTGTTTTGCCTTTCATCAAGTCGTATTTGGTTTAGGAATAAAAATTTGATCTCTTTTATGGCTTTCCGTCGAGAGAGTTTACTGCAGAAAGTGTGCGTAAATGGCCCAGGAAGTTAACAAACACGCAAAAATCACATTTGTAATCTTTAATTGCGTCAGAAAGGAAGTTAAAAGAAGAAGAAAAAAGTTTGTCTGATAACGATTATCTTGGCAAAATAAGCATTCAAAACTTGTTTACAGACATGGCAATTAATAAGATGGAAAGTGATTATTTTTCTTCAGAGAGTATTCATTAAGGATATTGTAAATACTCTTAAAGATTTTTCTGACTATTCTGGAAATATAAAACCCCTCTGGTTTGTAAATGTCAACACCTCTATTTTTCTACCAAATTTTAAATGTTAAATGGGGCTATGGAGGGCTTAGTTTTCATTAAATTTTCTGAAAACTTAATTACAAACAAAGACATTTCAGTTTATTAACTGCTTACCACATTAGAACTTTTCTAATTTCAAAATATTAAATGAAAACACTAGATACACTAATTCAAGTTGTTTGTTTTTATAAAAAAAATCAGCAATTTCTTTATTTTCAAAATTTTAATAAATAATTCATTAAATATTTTGCCTATTGCCTGTATATTATATATCCAGCACAATGTGAAACGTATTAAATTCAGACTGATATCATTTCAAAAATTATATCTTTACTTTTTCTGTTTTATTGCAACACATATTGAACCTGCTTCGTTAATGATTTCAAAATCATAATATCGCTGTTTTATTGTTTGCAGTAAAATATGGCCCAAATAGAAAGAAAGTATTTACCATATTAAATGTTTTGTATTTGGTATATATTATTATTTGTTACAAATTATTATCATTTGTTATGTTTGCGTGTACATCATATACCCAGGAGAGAGTAAAGTGTTGTATTAAATTCAAACAGATATCATTTCTATAATTATATATTACCTTATCTATTATATTGCAATACATATGGAAATGTATTAATTTCAAACAGATGTCATTTCAAGAAATTATATTTACCTTATTTATTATACTACAATACATATTATCCAACTAAGCCTGCTTTGTTATGGATCTCAAAATTCTAAGATTTTTATGGATTGGTAATCCTAATTCTAACGGTCTGAGGTGTTTAATTTTAAAGTGTACTCATATCGCAATTTGAAAATAAGGTATCACCTGTTAAAATATGTTAAGAATTCTTCTGTCCGTGTTCTGGTTCTGGCTTTTATATTTAAATGTGACGGATAGGTATACGATATATTTAATATAAAATAATTAAAATTATTTAGTTATTTTTTAAAATTTATTCTTACAGCGTTATTAATTGTTTGTGTTTTTTTTAACTTTTTATTATGAGATTATTCAGTTCGAATTTTATTTTCCAGAGTCAAAAATGTGGAGGACGATAAGCTACCGGAGGTGGTTTTCTCGGAGATTTTTAAAGCTACCTCGGCTCCATATAATGACAATCCTATTTATTTCAACTGTGTTCCTGGAAGAATGCATCCCAAAAGTCATCGCTCAAAACACACCAGCCTCAAGATCTAGTAAGTTCATCATAATTTATATAAGATTTAATAATTTCTATCATCATGCTAATTGATTTCATCAATGCCCAAACAAATGTTTTTAAAATATCTTTCGTTCAGCACAAAGCAATTTCCATCCAATCATTCCACAAATAATTTATTGCCTCCATTTCCTGTTTAAATTTACGTTCACATACAAAAATATATATGTAAAAATACACAATTGAGGGGGGGGGAGAGAAATTTTATAATGCGGCGTGAAATATTATTTCCTATGATAAAGAACTTAAGTTTAAACACATTGTGTTAGTTATTTGTAGTCTTGAAGTTAACTTAAAGCTGGTTTGGTTTCACAAGATACTGTATTCAAATTTGATTTAAAATATAATTTTAGAACCAAAAGACACCCGTTCATGCTTATTGAAACAATTTTCTTTTTATATCTCTATTGTACCTTTTGTTATATATTTTGCATTAATAAATTTACAGGTACCGATGGACGTATCATGAAATCTGGTTTCTTCTAGATTTCTATTTATTTTATGAAATATATACCGGAATTTAAAAGTTATTTTTTTAATGGCACTTTAATTTTTTTTAACGTTTATGTACATCTTAAGTTCAGTAACAGAATATTAAGACAATTGTCTGCTACTCATATTTTGCCATCAATTTGAGATAAAAAGTTTATAATATGAAATATTTATAGTTAGCTTAGTATGTTTTATGTTCGTCCTTTGTTGCTGCAATGTATAGGGGTTTTAAAGTTTTTAAAATACCTTTGGAAGAAAAGAAACGCTAACTTACTTTATTCAAAAAGTTAACTGAGATCTGCATATTTCCATACTACGAACCATTAAATCAAAATATACTAACATCCATAAATAGAATTCAATATATTCATAACCTACATATTCCTCTAGAATAACCTACAAAGAGTCTATGTTATTCAAAATTTTAATAAATCACAATATTTACATTGAAAAAGGATGGATGTTTTGTTTCAAAATCCACAATCTACTTCAAAGAAATAAAATGAATACCAAATGTACCTTCTTATTTGCTTGTTTTATTTTTCATTTATATACGTCTTCGAATTACAGTAGAAACAAAAAGAAATCAATGAAATAATCAGAAAACCGTTTCTTACGGTTTTTTCTGAAAACCCTTTACCTTTTCAGTTCCGATCACTAGTAATTTTCTAGGCAGATTGAAGAGAAATTGGTTTCAGTCGAATGGCAACAGCTCTTCGAACAGGTTGTTCAATTTGAATTGTTGAATAAGAGAAATAAGTGCAATTTGAACTCGTGTGTTTACTGCTTATTCTATCTGCTTCTGTAGCATTTCAAAGAACTCGTTATTTGAAGGCTGAAATAGTAACATAATTTCATTTCTAGAATTCTCTCCGACTTACTTCATTTAATTTTAATTCGACATTTTCGAGAGCTGTTTTCCATTATGTGATTCACATAACTTGGCTCTGTTTACAAAAAGTATTATCCAGTACCTTACTGGAATTTATTTGTAAGTGAAATAGACATTTCTTGTTTACTCCACATTTACCTGTATCAAAATGTAGAAGTTATTTAACCACTTAATTGTTTTTATTTTCTTTACTATCTAATACCATCTATTTTGAGAATATTTACTTATTTTGATTCAAATGAAAATCCATTGAATACTTGACTTATCTACGTATTTGGAGCAAATTTAATATTGAACTATAATTGATTGATTTATTCTTTGCTAACTATCAAAATTCGATAAATCGATGCACATGTGGCACTCTGGCAAAACATTAAAGTGGTTAATAATGAATTATTTTTGATGTTTGCAGAAATTCGATTTCTTTCCTTTTTGTGCTGTCTAGAATTACTGGATCTGTTCTAAAAGAACCTTTCTAACAGGTTTAAGTTGTCAAAATTGTTTAACTAAATAGAAAAAATTCCTTAACTAAATAGAAATCTGCATTTGAATAGTTTCGTTTTAGCTGTATTCTTAAATTTATAATTAACTAATAAATTAACTTAGTTGCGTTACATTTTCATTTGAAGTACAGAAGAGGTTTTTGGTTAACAATTACAACTTTTTAAATTATCAATTTTATTTTAACATTAAATCCAAGAATAAAATTTTGACTTTTTATAGTACTTAGAGTTATTTTTTCAACTTTACAAATCTGTTATTTGAAAACAATTAAAAAATATAGTGCTATACTTAGTTACAAACAACTGTCGTTTCAAGATTTTCCTATAGCATTTTTCTTAACAAACTGACAAAACTTTATTAGTTATATTTAAGGGGCATTTCACCCATTAAGCAACAACTCTTTATGGCTATTAAATTCGGTGATTTCGTTATCTCAACTGCCGCATTTTGTTAAAAATTAAATTTATTGCTACAGCAAATTTTCGATGAAACTCATTAAAGAATTGAGCTGTCATCTGTGGATGAAAAAGAAAATTAGTTTATAATTGCCAACTTAATACTATATTAGAATTCTTTTTAAAGAAACTCATCAAAAATGTATAAATTTTGTAAATAATTATATCAAAATAGTTTTGTGTATTTTCCAGACTTTCTAAAAAATACAACTTCTTTGACACAACTGTTTCTTTTTATAAAGTAATTCTTATTCAAAAAAAGAGTTCTCTTCTCAATTTTAAAGCATATTTTTTATGAAATATCTTCGTAATAAATATTTAATTAGAAGTTGGTTATGTTTATGTGAGTTAATGAACTTCAGTCTTTAACCTCGTTTCTTATTTTGACTACCTAGCAAAAGGAACGTCAGACATTTTGATGATAATGGTATGTTAATTTTATTATGAAACGTCTGGATTTTCAATTCCATAAACCTCAATTAAATGAGAATTTTTCCAATTATCTAAACTATCTCAATAATAACTGCTAACTATCATACCGCTGTCATTTCTTGTGAAACGCCATGAAATTCACGTTTTCATTTTCAAAGTGCATTAGTGAACCCATCGTGAAAGTCAATTTAATTTACAATCGCTTCCAGAGCTGGAGTCATAAAACTCGATTCAGAGCCAGAACTTTTATACCAGTCCCAAGAAAACGAGAATGAATTAAAATTTAATCTTTTCCTAGCTTGCTTTAGTGCTTAGAAATCGGTTTCTTTCAGACGGTCCTCCTTTTCCGAAAAAGAATGCCTAAATTCCAGTTCAATTAACTTATCTGAAATTATAATCGCAATCCACTTAAGTTTGGAACAGTTTAGCCTGGCCATTTAAAGCACTTCTGTTCCATTCTTCTAAATATCCGATTTTAAGTAATAATAACACTGGAAATTTGCGCACCCCCCTTAAAACGTGTTTATTTTAAATCGCTTTCTCTCTTTTCCCTCCAACTCTAAAAGACCCCATAAAAAGAAAAATAGTATTGAATCTGAAAATGCGCCAAAGAGAATGAAAATTCGGGCTTGCTGGTGAACAGTCAGTAATGTGTCATCTAACTTTGTATCGTATCAAAAACTAATTAAAAGTTGGCTCATAACTCTTTAGCAAAGTAGATATGCTCTATTCAGACTCGAACGGATTTTCTTTTCTTTTTTTTTATCCACGAGAAATTTTATTAATTAATGGAAATTCATCTTCTTTTCGCTACTTCCGTTTGGAGATAGGAGTCAGACACCGACTCTGTCACCGGATGAAAAGACTGCGGCACCCTTTACTGACTGGCTAAATCCGGGGATCGTTGTGAAAATTAAATTTTGTTCCTCCGATATTGAACTGCCAGACGTGGAACTGTGTCGAACCAAAATTTATTACCATCAACTTTTTAGACTCCGTTTGTGGAGCTGTAGATTATTGATGTTCTGTCTGTCCGCAGCTGCTAATTCATGATCTTGGTGTCATGACAGAAACGACAACTTAAAGAAGGTTTAGTTTTAATTCGGATTGAACCAAATTGGCTAACGTATGTTCGTTGGAAGATTTATTCTTTAAAATTTATAATTGGATTCAGTTGTTGAAACTAAAAGTTATACAATCCACTTAGAGGCATTTTTCACTTTGATTTTTCTACTTTTTCAGTCTGATAGAGAACTGGTGACTTTATTTAAGCTTAAATCAACAATTTTCCAAAGCAGTTGTGTTAATAATTTTCTCTTCTTTTTTTTAAACATTTAACAGTTTTTTACGCTACGTTTGTGGTGCTGTGGATTATTGGTGTTCTGTCTATCCACATCTGCTAAGTCATGATCCTGGTGTTATGACAAAATGATTACTTAAAAAATGTTTAATTTTGATTCGGATTAAACCAAATTGACTGACATATGTTCATTGGAATGTTTATTTTTAACAATTTATTTTCGGATTCAATTGTCGGAACTTGAGAGCAAATATAATCCACATTCAGCACCATAATTTTTTTTTTCTTTTTGACTTTGTGACATTCATCCCCAAAATTTTTTAATTTCAGAAGAAACTATGACTTTAGATTTAGAACAACAGTTTACCAAAGACTGCATTTCCACAGAAATTCCTGAATTTTCTTTTCCTTTATTGTTTTCTTTCTTGTAAATTATCGAATTTCTGTCTGTCATTCATTTAGAATTCATGATTATATTATGTTAAAACGGTAATTATTCAAGGAAAATTTTATATTTTATCCGAATTAAAACGAATTGACAAGTCAGTGTTTTTTAAAAACTCTTTTTGAATCAATGATTGTTCTTTGTGATTTAAACTTGAAATCTCCGTTTTGGCCACCGAATAATTTATTTAAATTTTAATTTATAATTAAACTGGAGGAGTTTTTCTAATCAAAAGTAGTGTAAAACAGTGGGTTTTTTTCTAAGTTACTGGAATGTTTTCTTATCTAAATTTACAATTTCATGTATGAATATTTCATGTGAGTATATATTTAAACCAGAAATTCTTTTATATATTTATATATATATAATTTCATGTAACTCGGAAAAAGATCTAACGATTTGGGTCAAATTTTATATTTAGGTTAGGTTTTGGTTTTTAAGTTTACCTACATAGGTACCTTTTCTGAAAAAACGGAATTTTGCATACAAAAAACATAATTTTAACTAAATATTGCCATTTTACTACTTAATACCTGCCTTAGTGTATCAGAGATGGAGTAGTGATCAGGATTAAGGATTTCCAAGCATTTTCCCTCCTGTTCGATCCCGATTTGCAATTAGATTATTTTTGTATTTAACAATTAGATTTATAACTTTAAACGTGTCACAGGATACGATTTTATTTACTATTTTTGAAAAAAATGCTGCAGAGCGGAGCTTGAATTTTTAAGGTACTTTATATCATTTTTCAGTTTTCTGATTATTTCAGTTGTTACCCTAGCCATGAAGTGCTTTTAAAATTAAATTAGTTTTTAAAAAATTATTGCTGAAAATACACAATAGTTAATTCTTACCTAAAGATTTCTTAATTTTGACTAAAGAAATGTATCAAAATATCAATGTGAAAATTAAAGCATTATAAAAAATATCCAATTCCTTTTATCACTTTTATTGGCATTTTTTAATACATTTTTGTGCTTAGAAAGAAATAATGTACAATAATTAATTAAACAATTTTAAGCATTATCCTTACTATATATATATAGTTTATAGTTACTTTCAATTAAATGGCTATCTAAATGTATGTTATCATTATATCTTTTGGTGCTAATTCAGTAATTCTAAAATGTTTATCAAAAATTATCCTTTTGCAAATTCTTCTATTAACGGTATTATTCGACATACTTTTTATCTCAAAAATTCCCTCCCATATCTTGCAGCCAGTCCCCCAACATGCTTTTTTGCAAATGCATTCAAAAAGAAAATTAGCCCATGCAACCAAAAAAATACCGCCTCACTCACACACTCCCATCTTTGCATACCTTCTCCTCTATCTCATCCCATATCTGCTGGAAATAAACGCATCGACCCGGTATCTCCCCGACCTTAACAAATCGCACTCTGGCGAACTCGATACCCGGTAATATGCAGCTAAGGACGCGCGAGTTATGCTGATTCAGCGGCGGCTTTCCAATGCAAGCATTCCCAGCTCAAGGATTTGCATGCATATTGAGCAGCCCGGGACCTAATCGACTGTATCGTATAACTCTCGCCATAGAATCCCCTGCCCACCTCCTTTGACCTTCCCCTCCCTCCCCTCCGGTCTCTTTGTAGACACGAATCGTTATGAGGGTTTCCTTAAGCAGGCTGAGAGCTTCCAATGCCTAATGCACTCCAGTTCTAAGACCATGTCCATAGCACGTTCATAGATGATCCAGCACGATGGTTAACTTATTCATCAATTGGACCTGCTGGTTTGCAAACGTCGTCCCCTTGGTGTAGGTGAGAACCGGAGTAGGTTCAACGTGGCTGACAAATGTGAGTTTGATTGTGTGTATGTGCCGCATGTCAATGGTAGGATGGCCGTTGGGATTGTTGATAGTAACCTGGAATGGAGTCGCTGTTGATTTAGTTAGTGGACTAGATCAATATCTCCGTAGGTCAGTAAGCAAGCTCGGAAGTCTTGACTGCGAGAAAGCATTAAGTTAGAGACTAATGTCGAGTTTTCGACTTTGTGGTTGTTGTGATATCTTCATTAACATAGGATGGCCAATATCTTATTTCGAATTTTTTGGCAGCTTCTTCAGTTTAATGAATGCTATGTGGTGCTATAGGGATATTAGGAGCCGGTTTTTGGTGAAATTTATTGTGTAATTATTATTTTATTCTTCGGTTTTGGCAAGTTGTTGTCTGATCTTCGACTTCGTACAGACGAGTATACGTCTTAAGATGAGGAGAAAAATACGAAATGTAGGTTAATGCGTGAAGAATTAATAACGTTGTTCTTATTAGAAAAGATTCGTTTAATGTCCTATGATACTTATTTTTCACTATTTGTTCATTGTTATGGCCTCAGCTATAAATACCTCAAAATGCAAAGTTTCGCCGATTTGGCGATTAGCTACTCGACGTTGACGATATTCTCGAAATCTAAATTTTGCTAATGATACCTAAAAATGAAGCCATTTTGACAATTTATGTATAATGTAGCTTGGCGACCTGGAAGAAATCTAAAAATCGCCAAATTCATTACTTGCATATTCTGAAAAAATTAGTAAATAGACTCAAGAGCTATAAGGATAAAGAAATGCCATAATTTCATTGTTTCTCATCAGAATTATATCATTTCTTTCTTTTTTAAGTTCATAAAAATGAATGATAAATATAATATTCCACTCAATATTTAATTTATGATTTGGAATTAAAGTAGATTAATCAGTTATTTTTCTAAGCTGAGCTAGGAATTACGTTTTATAAATGCTGGCATCTACTATAAATCGGGATAAATAAAACTCTGTTGATCCGATTCAGTTTGGGGGGAAAAGAACCAAAGTCTTCTTTTATTAGGTTGGTGCGTATGAAATGTCGGATTCTTAAGTGATTGTATAAAACTGCATATCTTTCTTCAAAAGCTGTTTATTCAATCAAAGTATGCTCCATTCGCTTCAATACACTTCTCCCAACGAGATTTTAAAGCGTAGATGCCTGTCTTAAAAAAATTTTGGTCCTTAGAATTAATAAACTCTGATATCGAGTTTTTTAGACTGTCTTCATTTTCATAGTGTTTGCCCCTTAAAAACAGCTCTAAATGCTTGAAAAAATGAAAATCGGTCGGCGAAAGATCCGGTGAATATGGTGGATGCTGCAAAACTTCATATTCCAGTTCGTTCCAGCTTATTTCGCTCTGTCAGTGCGTGCGGTACCCACTTGTCCATCTTCTTAACCTTGCCAATCTCAGAAAGGTGTCTCAATATCGTTGTATGGTCAACTTTCATCCTGATAGCAAGTTCCCTCGTGGATACGGCTGGATCCGCTTCCACTAGAGCCTTCAGGTCATCATTCTTCACAGACATTTTGGGTCTTCCGCGCGGCTCATTTTGCAGTGAAAAATCGCCAGTCCGAAATTTTTCGAACCAACGCTGCACTTTCCGATCGTTAACCGTATTCTCCCCAAACGCTTGGTTTATGTTGCGTGCAGCTTTTGCAGCACTATTACCAAGTTTGTACTCATATAAGAAAATGACGCGAATGTCGGCAGAATTCATATCGGCAATAAACTCAAAAGAAATAACAAAAGGGAAGACCTTCGAGAAAACCTATTTTGCTGAAATGAGTCTCTGGCAATGGACAATACGACTATGAATGAGGTTATGCCAAAGACAAAAGTATAACGAAAACAGGGAGACAAACGTCCGCATGTAAAGAGAATCCGACATTTCATACGCACCAACCTAATATATACGCTGCCTAGCTCAATTTTGGAAAAAATGTAAATTGTTCACTCAATTTCTCAAAATCCCAATTCATCATTAAACTATAACAGCATTATGACTAACTGACTTGAGCCTTCCGAATTCTGAAACAATCATTCCTCAAAATTTTCAGATTTAAAACAGGACCATCAAATGCCACCTTTCTAAAATAAAAAAAAGAACAAAACAGAACAACTCTGCTGAATCGAAAAATACTCAAATTCTGAACAATGAGTGTTTGCTTCATCTCGGAAAAAGAAAAAAAAACATTAAAAGAGGAGTGCTAACATATTGTTATTTGTTCAGCAGACCTGGATTCACGAAATAAAGGAAAACCATGTGAAGAGCTTATGTTGTGTTGCCGGCTTTCATAATTATTCTCGTAACTCTCTTCAAGGGCTTGGAGTATCTTTGGCGGGGGAAAAAAATTGTTTGTGTAGAACAAGAAAGAAAACTTTTGACGCTTTTGAGCGTTAAAAATGGCAATACTTTTAACATTATCGAAGAACTTCCTTCCTTCTGTGCCCGAAAAGAAGTTTGAAATAAGTTTTCCCTCTGAAGAAGAATATATGCCCGAGGAAGTCTTTATAATTTATTTTTCCGCCTTGACATTTGGCACTCACAAACCTCATTAATCACATTTGGCGTTTGCCGGTTTTCAGGAGATAAAAATTAATTTCTGGATGGACGTGTATTGAAGAAATTGCTGCTGCCCGATTGTTTTGCTCCGTTTGAATTTTTATTCTTATTTTTTTTTATTCTTTTTGATCATCATTTCGAATGAATGGCAGATAAGCATAATGAACTGTCACCATTTTTTTGCTGATATAACACTGGAATTAAATTTGCTTTATTTATTATTTTTTCGGAGGATCTCATTTATTTGTTGCAAAAATCTCTTAATCCTCTAAAGGCTACTGGATAAGAAGTTCATCAGTTCGAGACCCGATTCCGCTAAAGATTCATCACCATAAAGTAGCCTTGCTACATCTAACATCGAGTGTCAGAAACAAGAGAATGGTTGCCAGCTTGGATGCCATGATCGTCATCAAAATTATACTATCTCATATAAAATGGACCTGGGTCGTGGTAGCCTGGTGGTAAGCTCTCAACTTCGGAACTGGAGGGATTCTGGATCGATACCCAATTCCATTGTCGTATAAGCAGGCCTGGTTCTCATTAAATCCGTGAGGTCCTAATGTCCTCTCTCTGATGTAGTGGGAAAGTTTGGAGAGAGAGGTATCAGCGCAGGTGTCGTCCTCGTCCTCTAACCGCGGTTCGAAATCACAAGATCTGTTCCAAAATAGATATAGTTTTACTTTAAAAAAACAGGACGTTAATATAACGAAACAATAAATTAGGCCAAGTGAAACTTTAAAATAAGAAGTTAAATATAACTTACTTTAACACTGTCTCCCCACACGGTCTTATCATTGTTTATTAGCAATATATCCAGACAAAAAATAATATCCCCTACGGTAGTCGGTAGAGACAGCAGATCTCATCTTATTTTGAATTATTTTTCAGTTTTCCTAACTAATTCTTTGTTGTAAAAAGAAATCTTGCGATTCGTCAATAAACAGATCGTAATTGGACGCGCAACACTTTCATCTCCAGTTCTAAATGTTTTCTAAAGAAAAAATTATTCCATAACAGCAAAATGAGTGAATGTTAATTATTTTTGAGACAAGGAATTTGAATGTATATTATGCACAATAACTGAATGTACATTACACACAATAATTAAATGCACATTATACATGTTAATTGAATATATTATATTATGTATGTATATTATTAAATTTGGATATATTATTATTGAATATACATAATACAGTACTGGCATTTACTTTGCTAAATAATGATTTGATTAGTATATCAAATTTTATTAAAATAAATACTTTCATTCAGTTTTTTTTTAGTATTCATCTATTTTTTAACTCTTCTAGACATTACACTTATTAAATTGAGTGCTATGTATTTGGAAGGTACGATAACAATGATTTAAAATTAATATTTCCGTTAAAACTCATTAACTTAATTGAAATTAATAAAACCGTAGTCAAGTGTCTGAACGCCTTTTTATGCCTTTTTAAAATAAAAATTTAACAATACAAATCTGTTTTTAAAATGTTAACACTTAATTTTATTTTTAACTCATTATTTTGAAATGTAAAATTTTTTTAATACAATTTTTATACTTCTCTTCAAAAATTTAAAACAATAGTCACCTGTAAAATGAAATAAAAATCAGTGATAACAATAGACTTAAATTTCCTGCGGTTAATTGTTTTTAATTTCTTTTCTTTATAATTATATTTAAATCCAATTGTCTAAGAACTAATAGGAATTGGAGAATTTTTGAGTGGAGAAAAATTGGCATATCTTCTTGTTTTGCATTACAAATTGCTATTTTTCGTTTTCATTATATATATATATATATATATATATATATATATAATATAAAAGTGTAAACTTCTTAGTTGTGCTAATTAACCTTCTTTGAAACACTATGATTGTATTGTGACAAAATTCACCGTAACACTTAGTGTTAATTGAAAAATAGCTAAATTAGCGAGATATTTTTAACTTCAATAATAATGAATGTTTTTATAAGAATGTAATTGTAATAAAAAGAACCTACATAGTTGTGGAATTATTGTGAATAGAAAATATTTTCTGCTCTCTAATTGGATATTTTTCAGAAATAAGACGATGATGAATTTTTGAATAAATATTCTCACGTTGAATCTTCTTTTAGTTCCATGGCATTATTTTGATTCAATTATAAATATATATGATGTAAGGTATAAATTATAAATATAGAAACGCGGGTATGCTAATTTTTTTTAAAAAACAAATTGGGATGATAAAACAAATATTTGAATCATGAAAATAGTTGTTTATTATTGCAATACCAGAATAGCCTTTGATGATTAATATAAAAAAATTACCCTTTTTTTAACACCATTGTTTTCGGTTGTTGCTTTATCGAAAAGAATTTTATTGCTTACGAAATCAATGAAATAACTGATATTTTTATTTTAATAAAATAGTCAACAAATTAATACGTTCTCCAGATTTGAAGGAGAATAAATCCTACTTACGCTAAAAATGATAATGCGCAAAAAGCTATAAACGACTGCATCAGTTACGATTGATGCCATGATTTTTCTTCTTTGAATTATAAAATGATAGCCTGGAAATCAATATATAAAATTAAAAAAAAAGTTTTATAATAAAGAATATCAATTAGTGATAACTCAAATTACTTCCAAATCCATCAAAATTCATTTTTGATATATTAATTCCGTTTTCAAAGCTATTTATAAGTTCTAAGGATAAAAATACTTCGCTTTTCTCATATAACCACTTTCATTTGCTTTCTATAAAGTAAAGCTGTCTTTCATTTTACCAAAATGCACTAAAGTTTTGTTATTAGTGATATATTTTAATAGCATTAGTATTTTCTACTATAAATTGTATCTGCCATTTTTAGTATCATTAATTCTCAACTATAAATAGTATCTGCTATTTTTAGTAGCATTTATTCTCGTCTATAAACAATATCTTCTATTTTTAGCAACATTGATTCTTTACCGTAAGTAGTACTTACAAGTTTTAATAACATTAATTCCGAACCCTAAATTCTTACTATATCTTGATAACTTTTGTTATGTACAATAAATAATTGCTTCCATTTCTTGGTATGTGATATTAATAATAGTGCCTAATGATCGTAATTTGATGCACAATTGCTCTTCATAATTCCCCAGTACATCGCATCATAAGCCTATTAGAGTAATTGTCCAGATCTCTTCCAAATTAAGACATAACCAACCTTTACAACGCTTCAGTTCCACCAGAGCATTTTAAAACTCAATATTTTATTTATGCTATCGTCACCAGACAGTGAGTTTGTCTGCCCATTTACGTACAACCGGTACAGTTAACGTTAACGCGCGCATCCGTCATAATTTGACAATCACCGATGGCAACAAACATACCTATCATATTCCCAGGCAATTGTCATGGACGCAGTCGTAGAAACCATACCTTCTTCTTCGCTCATTATCGGCACAAACACACAATGAACCATTAGGATAAAGTGCGGTAAGCCGCCATTAATGGCCAAAATGCATCTTCATAACAAATGGTTATGGGGGTACATCATAATGGAAAGATTTATGCGCTTTCGTTGGGGGAAAGTGTACCGTAACCAGGTTCTTCTCTAATCTGCATTGATTTCAGCTTTCCGTGAAACCCTTTAATGCTGACAGTAGCTTCCCCCCTTTCGAACGAATTTCATACATCTCCCATCTATATTCCTAACACTCTTAGATCACTGGCAGCACATCAATGATTGGGCTGTCGTGTGTTGGGTGGAAGGAGTTATTTCCGTAACATTTTTCAATGTCCAGCGTTTATAAAGGAAATTCTTCTGCTACTTTTCCTGCGAGTTTTAAAGCCAATTTGGCGAGATTATTGAAGTTTGGCAGGTTGTGGTAATGTGTATTTTTCTAGTAAAATAATGATTGTTCTTTAAAAGATTGTCTAACGATTAAATACTATTTTCTCAGTTTATGGTTTTTGGCTTTGATGTATACATTAAAAAAAAAGAGAGATTTAAATTGATTTGAAAAGCTGTGTTTAAGTTTTTTACTTGATACATGGCTAATTACTTTACCAAAATATATTATTGTTTGAATAACTTCATATAATTTACAAAATTTACTTTTTCATGAATTTTTTGAAAATTAAATATGCCAAATGGCTTCAATATAAATTAAACAATAACTTAGGGAAAAAGATCCAATTATAGTAATTCTGCAATGAATACAAATCCCTTCTTACCATTATAGGTTTCACAATGCAAAAAGGTATATTGATAGCATTTTTAATGATTGTAATTCATATGACTTGTTATCTTGTTAATTTTCAACCATCTTGTTAATTTTCCGAGTTCCTAATTTAAAACCATTTCTACTACCGCTATTGCTGTGTACCGTTCTTTTCTATAAATGTTTCGCAAAAAGAAATAAAAAGAGGATTTCCAAATTCTCATTGTAGGGCTTTGGAACAGCCATACAATGGAAATAAAAACATGTAAAGTAAATGGCTACACGATGCACTTTATGATTAATATATCATATCTTGAATGGGAAATTTCATTTCAATCAAACTTGTGACGTAAACCAAACTCTAAAATTACTAACATGGATGCTAGTGCTTATAGTCTTTAAAATATACGATATATCATAAATTAAAAGAACTATTGAAGAAAATTGAGTAGAGATTAAAATTGAATAAACACTAAGGGGGGAAAGTTTAAGGATTTAAAAATAAAATTTTATTTGAGAATTTAAAATTTAATTACTTGGGAAATATTTAACTAAGAATATAAATTTAACTAATTTTTAAAGTTTTGGAAATCTGTTAAATCAAAATAGCATTACATATGATCCGTAACTAAATATAAGTCCCTTATTATAAGAATACTTAATAGTTTCTGTTTTAGAATTCATTCTTAACTATAATTCCTTTTTATTCCAATAAAGTCTTGGTTGTTGGATATATTTAAAACATGTTTAGCTGTTTTCGTCATTTCTTTTTAAATACCTTCATTTAGTGGTTTAATTTCATATTTATTAACTTTACTTTTTGACGCTTTAGTCTGAATTTTTGTTCCCGATGACCATACATTATTTCAATACTTTTGAGAGCTTAATCATTAATTAATCGGTCAGATACGCTCTATGATAGTAAATTAGAAAAAAAACTGAGTGCAATTTATTTATAAAAATGAGTCTTGAAATTCAAGATTAATTAAAAAGAAAAAATGTTTTTTAAAAGCAGCCTTTATTGCAGTATTTAATACTAGTAATAATTTTTGAATTAAAAATATGAATGTCGAAAGAAAATTATAAAATATTGAGATGTGAAAAAAACTTGGAAAAATGTATTAGAATTATTAAATTCTAGTGTCTTTAAGTGTTTCATAATAGAGCCTCAAGCTTTTTAAATTTATGTTTTGATCTCCCTACTTTTAATTAAAAGATAAATTTTTCTACTTAATGCTTTAATTTTTTAAATTATCTCTTTACTGTTTTTTTAAGGAAAAATTGCATTAACAATATTATTTCACTCTGTTCTTTATTAAAAATCTTAAACGAATTTAAAACACTCCTCTGGCCAAGCCCCTGATTCTTCGCGTGTTCTGGGAAAACGAATAGCCCTACTCGAAGAACATGACAGACTAAATCGTTTGTTTGGAACGACGTGACATCGAAATATCGTTTTCACGGGAAGCGCATATTCCGTGCAGAATTTTGCGTTTCATAATCGTTAGTGGCTTTTCTTGTAACCTTCCCGGCTTTTAAACGCTTGCTGCACGCCGGAATCGACCAGAAGGTGCTTCAATTTGCTAAGTACTGCAATTTGTCGTAAGAGGGGGCTACACACAGCAAAGCAGTAATTACCATGAAGTGTGCACCGTGGTTACAGTTACACGGGAACGTGATAGAAGCATATTCAGTTAGGGGTGTCCTGCGTGTCCTATTACGGACTGTTTATAAAGAAGGAAAAATTGAACTTATGAATGTTTTAAACTGGTCAAATCTGGGTATTTGCTGAATTGCGTGTACGCACCAAAATAATCGTTTCTCGTTTGACGGAGTAAAAACTTTTACTCTTCTTGATTCGGTGTTTGTTTTGAAAGGATTGGCATAACCATGCAGGACAATCATTGAATTTAAGTCGTGTTTACTTTATAATATTAATAAAGTTGTGATTTATCTGTAAAATTTTCATTTTATGTCTTTATTCAAGTAATCTTTCGACTGATTGATTATGTAGGCATGTTCATAGGTCTTTTTAAACTATCATTCTCATATCAAAATCGTGTGTGTGTGTGTGTGTGTGTGTGTGTGTGTGTGTG
>JAPMOQ010038315.1:1054330-1157985 GCA_026543055.1 Argiope trifasciata
TAGAAATAAATTTTAAATCAAAATGATTTTTGAATGTAATTTTATTAAAATATTGAAACCACTTTTTTTAGTTACCAAAAACAGCGAATTTTTGCTTATTTAAATTATTTTCTACTTTTTAATATTTGGATTTTTTTTTCAAATTCGCTATCAGATAGCGCTATTGGTAGAAGTCCAAATTTATTTAATTAATGGCCAATGAATGATTAAATTCTAAAAATGTAAAAATTGCGAATCATAATAACGACAAAATAAAGTGACTAAAAACTTGATTGCATAATTAGAAACAGGAAAATGGACCAAGTTAAGTACAAGTGTTTTGTAAAAAGTCCCTATCTAATCATTGAAACATAGGGACGCAATTAGAAATTGGCGCACTGTTTATGAAGCTCAAAATATATAAAATATATAATTGTATATAAAATTTACGCCAAAAAAATTACTTATTTCTCATTTGGGAATTACTATTTTTCACTCAGATCTATTTCATTTTCTATCTCTTTTTTTCTCACTAAATTGCAGACTGTTTCTTGTCATCCAAGTAGTAATTCACACGTGTTGTTCTTTCCTGAGAGGGTTGCATTTCCTCCAACTTCCACCTCAGTGTATCTGCTTATCGGAGCCTGTCAAAAGTTCACTCTCTGGCATAACAGGAAACATCAACTCTTTACTCTAAATCGAGTCCTGTGTATTCCTTACAATAAATAACGCCAAAACTTCCGACAGTCTACAACATGTGTAATGAGTCAGACGCAATCCGTCATCGGAGGCCACTTCTTAGGAAATTCTCTCGACTTTTTTAACGCCCGCCCGAATGCGGTGTTTATTTTTCTCTGTGGGACATAAATCAGAAACGCGATCTTTTTGCACAAGAATTTAAAATAGCACGTTTGGGTTTGAAGAAAAGAGTGCGTGTTTATGAATTATTTTGAGAAACAAAAAAAATTGGTGTGGAAAAACTGCGAGGCTTTACCTTTGCCACTTGCTGAATTTACATAGTTTATTTATTGTTTTTACTAGAATTCATACTTTGTTTTTGTTTCTGTAACATCATCCGATACCATAGTAGAATGTTATGAGCATCTCGACTGCAGGACTAAAAAGTCTCGAACTTATGACTGAATTCCACTAAGAAAGCAAGTCATGATGTCCTAATCATATGGTCTTATCGACATCACCGAAAAGATCCGGCTCGAAACTAGATTGATATGATCTATTGTATATACGGACTTGGTGCCTGCTACATCTAACATCGATAGCCAAATATTTTTCTCTAGTGTGTTATGAAAGTTTAATCTAATTCGTACTGTTTGAACTCTATTTCATGCATATTACATGTTGCTGAACATAATCATTGTTGAACTCACTCACTAAAGATATGTGAGAATAGAACACACTAAATCATCTTTCTGCTGATATGGGGTGAAAGTTGAAGATGTGCCTGTCTGAAATTACTTCGTACTTAAACCCGACTCCACCCATGATCTATTGTATTTATGGACCTGGTGCAGACCACTTAAAATATCTAGGACCAAATATTGTACACCAATATGATGTGGAAGTTTGGAGTGCCAGAAAAATGTCGTATTCATCAGCCCATTCCAAATCCCTTTCTTCCCATTGAAGTAGAATCCGTTTGCTATGAATTCGTAGTTGTAGGATTCTACTTCCTACAGATTTCGTGTTGCTGAACATTATAATTGTTAAATTCGCCTACCAAGGATATGTGAGCGTAGAACACACTAAGTCATCTTCCTGCTGATGTGGTGTAGAAGTTGAAGATGTGCCTGTCTGAGAGGAATTCAAACTTACGATATTTGACACTATAAAAATTGGTTTTGATTTGAACACGGAACATTAATCTAAATAAACGAAGTTAACACTAAATTTTAACATAAAAAAGCAAGCAATCGGCATATCTAGTGTGTAATATATATATAAAGATTCCAAGTTTAGATCAGATGACCTGTTAATGCTGAATTAAATCTGGCTCAGTAATAATTAAGAATATACACTTTAGGATATTGCTTTCTGTAAACCAAAACAAATTTTTCATCAAAATACACACATGAGGACTTCTTAAATTACGATTCAAGACTAAGAAATTTTTACATAATTTTCTCTTTCCGGATTTTAATATTTATGGCCAAAATTTAATATATTAATTCTCTTGAGTTCAATAAATCATTTATATATTTATTTATTATTTGATGTAGCTAGATTTCTTTAGCAAAAAAAAAAATTATCTCCCGCAGCTTAAAGCAGTGATAATTGCAAAAGTTGTATATGAATTTATAGCAGAAACGGTCTTCCATTAATATTATGCCACTCCTATATTTCTATATAACTAATAACAAACTCTAATACCATTATCGCATTCAATAAAAATTTAACCTCTCCTTAACCTATATGTAGTTATCATCTGTTCAAAAAATGAAAAATGACAGGCAACTTCTCCAGGCATTGCCGTTCTTGCAGTTTTTCATCAATAATTTCTGATACTTTTAAGTATTCAGAAAAAATTATATTCCATAATGTGATTTGAATTTGGATTAAGCTGAAAATCAATTATTTCATATATGTAATAATAATAATAATAAGATTTTTTAGTGTTTTTGCATACATTAATAAAATATTTCTTCTTTCCAGGGAGCAGTCGACCACCTCAGGAATTCGCAATCGAACCTGCGGACCGGACAGCAATTGTAGGCAAACCAGCCGTCCTACCTTGCCGAGTTCTCAACAAAGCTGGCACTCTGCAGTGGACTCGAGATGGATTCGGTCTTGGATCAGACCGAGAGCTTAGAGGTTTCCCTAGATACACGATGGTCGGCAGTGACGACGAAGGTAGGACCTATTTCTTTATTGAGTTTTGTTGTAAATTTTATGTGTTCAAGGTTTTAGCTTATTAACTGAAGCATTTTGGAGGTCATGTTTGAATTGCTATGAAAGTTTGGTCATTCATATGTAACTAGTAGTTGTAATGGTAAATCATATTTCACTTTGATTACTTTTGGGATATCAAATCCATGTACTTTGACAAAGTCCCAGAGTAAAAAGGATTTACCGCAGGCTCTTTGAAGGAGAACATGATTCACTGCAGATGTTGATTTTATGGCCATTATGGCTTTCCTTTCAATTCAGCTCCTTTCAATGATTCCTTTCAACTCAAATAGGGCCATTTACGAAGCTGAAGAATGCATCTGCTGATATCAACCTCCAATAAAATCCGGAGCTTCACCAGTGAATTATCAAATACACTTAAAGATCAGAAGGAGATCATTACACTTTTGCTTGTTAAATCTTGTATCGATACAACAACTTTTTCATTATAAAGACGTTGTTACCAAAAAGTATTTTTAAGAAAATATACAATCATTATCTCGTTAAATAAGGATTTTATTTTTCATAGTTATATCCATTCTGTTATGTTATATATTCATTTATTATTCGTAGTTTTCAGACTTAGTTCAAATAACTCTACATATTTGACTAAAGATAGAATTAAACCAGATCTTTAGTTATATATTTACTAATAGTACCGACAGTAGTAATTGACACAACAAAGAGCTCAAGACTTTGTTAAAACATGCTATATAACAACACATTTGTGAATATGAACCAATAAATATTTATAACATACCTCGAAGAGATGGGGAACTTAGCAAAATGTGCTTACTTAAAATTTTAAAAGATGTCAAAAAATAATGATTTCTTTGACGTTGTAAACAAAGCTATTGTTCAAAAATTCAAATATTTGATCACGAAAACTTTTTAATTTTATTTATTTATTTATTTTTGCAAAAACACTTTTTCAAATTTACAGTGGCGACGAATATAATCATATGAAAATATGTCTCCTTGTTGCTAAACACAGTTAATGAAAGAAGGAATTATATGCGAAGGAATTATACAATATGACAAAATTACCTGAGAAAAGGAAAGAACAAATTTACCTAAAAAATATCCAACATATATTTATGTTAACTTACATAATTTTAATACCTGCATTGATAAGTCTATATCAATTCTTAGAGTGAAAAAATTCTTTTTTTTTTCAACTCCAAAGGATTCTATAAATATTTTTTTTAAATCTTTAATTATTTTAGTTATAACTGATTTATTTTTACTGCTACAATCATAAGATGAATAAAAGAATAATTAAATTTTATTTTAATGAAATGTTAACTTAAATAATTCCCGCATTATATAATAAGAGTACTTCAACAAAAGCCCATTGATTAAATAGTCCATTAATTTCAAAAGGTCATTATTTCCTTCCTAATAACTTTCTGTACCAAACATTTTACTTTTTGTTATGATAATAGGGATATTAATGCTGTAAACAAATTTCTTTAATGTATTCATCATAGCTAAGTGTGTTTAAAAAAATTCTAGAAAAGGGAATTAGGGTAATAAATATAATTTCATTCTTAAGAAACTTCTAATTCAACGGTACTAAAAGTAATTAAAAAATATATCGGTATTGTAAATAAATCGTTTTTTACAATATTTATTACTAGATATTTGATTATTTATTTTTCAGGCTATTGATATTTTAAAAAAAGCGATAAAAATTTTCTGATGTATCAATAAATTTTATCCATAGCTGAAAATAATTAAGAGCTTCTTTTTTCGTAAAATGGATGGTAAAATGATTCTATAATTCATTCCAGTTCGGAAATTATTCAAAGAAATTTCATCTTTTATCAAGGACCAAATATTATCTTAAGAACATTTCAACAAAGATCTGTCATCTAAACACCTAACTCATTCTTAACTATTTTCATTATTAAACATGTCATTTCTTTCCCTCCGATTATCTGAACTGGAATCTCGCATAGAGGGAAAAAAGGGGAAAATTTTGAAATCAATTCCCCGAACAATGCATAATGAAGTGTGAATAATGCAATAAAACAATTTTGTCCGAAGAAAGACTTCTTTGCTTCACGAGAAAGAAGAAAGAATTATAAAGAAAGAACTCTTTCAGACTTGGTCGATGACTAGTCTTAAATATTATTCTTGCATTGCTACCACAGATGGTATCGATATTTCAAATGTCTCGCCTTTAGTAAAAAAACACATCATTTTCTGTCTGAGACTTTCTTGGAAGTAATCTACAACTGTTTTTCTTCGTTAACTTATGTGTATTCCCACTGTTGTAATATGTGAAACTTGCTCCCAGTAATTTTTAATGTCCCAGACAATTCCTTCAATGTCAAAAATTGGATCAGAAGCTCTAGTATCATTTATAATTAAATAATAAAACTGGTGAAAGGAAAATTCAGATGTTAATAAAAGCAAAGTCCGTCTATTTAATTCAGCTCAGTTGGAAGTCTGATGTTTATTTAGATTTTATTTTCACTTGCTACTAGAATGAGTATTTATACTTCGTTTATTCGTTTCATTTGTATTCACTGTGGTTTGAACCTTATATTTTATTATTATGTAAAATAATCCAATTAAAGTTTTCTAGACACAATTAACGCAGTGAAATATGCTGAATAACTACAGGATACAATTTCCGAATAATTTATAATTTCTTTGAATAATTTATGTCCTGATATGTTCTGTATTTTCGTATGTTTAAATATTGTCCAATGGCATTCCTTGTTTTAAATATTCATTAAAAAAGTTGTGTTTTTAATTTATTATTTAATTTGATATCTTATTTTGATGATATACCGAATTACATTGACTTTAATTAATATGTAAAATAATTTTATAAAAACTGTTGAAGAAATTAATAAATAAGTATTGATATTTTATTTGAACATCGAATGTTCAAGACCAGATTTCAGTCTTCTAGTCTAACAATGAAAATATTATATTATGTTGAAAAGTTTGTTATTAAGTAAAGTCACTTATTAAAATTTCTTATTATTTTCATATTTTATAAATTTCATTGATTATATAAACTATATATTATATACATAGTATATAAATTTCTCCTTTGTTTCTATCTAACAATGATTTATTTCATCACTATTCACATAGATTAATTTCGATAACAATAATTATTAAATCAATCAATTGATAAATTTAAAAGGTAAATAAAGTTTATTTTATTTCAATATGTATATTTAAAAATTGTCTGTTTAATTTCTTAATACACCGAAAAAAATGATGGCTAATTTTAAATGCCTTCACTATTATCAATTTAGTCTCTAAGTTTATAAAGTTTGTTGACATACCTCTTATAATAAATTTGCAAGGGTATTTATTTTTTCACTAAGTTTTTTAATCACCATCATTTAACCAGATATGTGATTCTCTAAATTTCAAACCATTTCAATGTAACAATATTTCACCCACCACGGCATTTCACAATATTATAATAAATTCTATTTCTTTTTTGCTTTCATTTCGTTTCAGGTGTAACTATAAATTTTAAAAGTTTATTTGCAATTATAAGATTCATATAATTACTTTTACGAATTTATTCTTTAATCTATAAATATATTTGTTAATTAGTATTATCTGTAACCATTTAAATGTATAAAAAGAAGTATACAAGAGAGAATATTACTCTCTTTTATTAATACAAATTGGACAGCAGAAATTTATTCCATAGTTATAGTTATTATGTATACTAACCTTATACATAAGTATTCTGTATAAAAGCTTGTCGTTATCTAATATTATTTTTAGCAGATGGAGCAACGTAAAATATTTTTATACTTATTAATTACTTATTTATTTATACTTAATGCTTATTTATTAATTACTTTTATTTATTTTTTTAATTTTTTCATAAAATTATCTCCAGCTATCATTTTTATCATCAGATGTAACGACATAAAATATATAAAATTTCGAATCGTTACTTCATTAATTCCTGTATAAAAGCCTGTGGCTATCATTTATTATCCTTAGCAAATAATCTAAAATATATAAATGAATAAAATATCTAATCATTAATTTATTAAAAATTTTGTTATTTAAAATAAGTAAACAATTTCTTATGTGCATACAATGGAACTACTACTCTGCATACCATAACAAAAAGAATATTATGCTATTACATTCTACAGAAAGAATAAAAAACCAGACAAACAAATCGCCAGCAATTCATATGAAATTACAAAGAAAATTCTATTTACAAATCCTTTTTACGAAAATTTAAAGCTACCGAAATGGCTACTCTTTACACATTCCGGTTATGCATCATGTCCTGAATCCTTCCAAATCCACGATATCACCATTGAAATAAATCGCGATTTTCTACTTGCATTAAAAGAAGAAGAAGAAGACATTCTTTAGAGAACGAAAGCTCGGAAATTCTCACTCGCGATTAATTGCAGAATTCATCCGTAACAAAATGCATTGAAAATCCTAACGCAATAAAAATAATAAAGAAAGCAAAGCAGCAGCAGTAGTAGTAGCAGCAGATATATATCGTGCATCGGTTGCAGATTTCAATGCAGTCCATTCACCATTAACGGTCTCTTCAGTGCTATATTGTGAAATAGCGCATAACGTTGTTAATGTATGTACTTCGAATGGTCTGTTATAGTTGATAAAAACGATTGCCCCATTCTACTCCAGATAGGAAATAGGTTCCTTTCTGGAATACGGAGGCTCCCGACACCAAAAAAAAAAAGAACAATAATAATAATAAAAGTAAAAAAAAGCTTCCAAAATATTGCTTGGACAGAGAACTAAAGGCAATAAATTATATGCCAGTTTTTTACGACCGTTCCAAGTCGTCGAATAAAATGGCGAATTCAGCTAGAGAAGAAGGAATAAGAAAGAGAGAAAAAAAAATTAAATCATTTAGTCGGATATGTATTTCTTGTTATTTCTTTTGGAAAATGATAATATTTTATTTAAAAAACGAGAAGCATGTTTAAGATCTAAGAGGATTGTATTTGAGAAAAAACATTTGCTTTTTCAAGAATTTAGAAAAGATTGAACGGAAGATCTCTTATAATAATCTTTTTCTCTTTTTTTGGTAAGATCTTTATTCAGGGATTGGCAACAACAACAAAAAATGTTGAAAAGCAATAAAAGGAGTAGTAGTAACTGAATAAAAGAGTATATCGATATGATCTCTAAAGTTCAAAATTTTGGAAGATTAAATCCTTCTTACTTGCCATAAAAACAATTAAATTTGACACAATGGCCAATAAATTAGAAGAAATGTGTAGTAGTTCCGCGTGTTTTGAGAGAAAAAAAGAGGGATAAAAAAATCATCCCCCATCTGGGAAGAATTCTTTTAAGCTATAGTTCTATTACTCACAGGTCTTGAAAACATAATTTGTTAGCTCGTAACCAGGTTGGATTTATTTATTTTTTATGCTTTCGTAGCTCAATATTACTTTTGTTGATTTATACTCCATACTTGTTTTCGTAAATGTAACTTTTAGGAAATTATGATTTGATATAAAAACGTCATTTATGAGTTCTCGTTCAAAAATAGAGTTATTAGACTTGTGTTTTTATCAAGCCGTAACTTTGATAAATGATTTTCGAAAGAAATTTAGGATATTAAATTTATATTTAATGTTTTTAAAAGCAAGGCATTCGAAATTGCATTGAGGAATCAGTTTACTTGTCATATTTGAGGGTTTGCTCTAATTTTTTAATAGTTAAGCAATAGTACTTGGTCAAATAGTTATTAGATTATTTTTCTAGCTTGAAAAAAAACTTACATTTTTCTTTCATAACTAAAATTATCATTTTATGGATATTTACTGCCGAGATAGTTTCTAATGCTTATTAATTACTTAAATATAAAATTGCATTCAAATAAGATAAAAGATATCTGTAGGCACTATTATATTACTAATTAATGTGCATTAGAAAGTTTGATCTAGATTGTCTGGCAATCTTTTAAACAAAAACTAATAGTGTTATTTTCATTTGATTACAATGCAATGATTAATGAACCATTATTTCCTACTGTCTTTAATGGCATTCAAAAATAAAATCTATGGCCTGTTTTGACGATTCGTGGGAATGCCTATTACCTCAATAGTAATAAAACAAGCCATGGCACATCAGATGAATGAAGGGAAGCAAGAGAGAAAATTGTCCGTAGGCTGGTAAAGGGCAAACACATTTTATCCTAATGAGGAACGAATTAATGATGTCATTTCGATTCTTTAATGTCATTCAAAAATAAAATCTATGGCCTGTTTTGCCGATTCGTGGGATTGCCTATTTCCTCAATAGTAATAAAACAAGCCATGGCACATCAGATGAATGAAGGAAACCAAGGGAGAAAATTGTCCTCAGGTTTGGTAAAGGGACAAACATATTTGATTCTAATGAGGAACGAATTAATGCAACTACAATACATTAGTTTTTCCACTAAACTGTATTATTTTTAAAAAAATCTTTACTAAATCCATTTCTTCATCTTTGGTGAATTACAGTTATGATTATTATATTTACAGGCGATTACTCACTGCAAATAAACAGTGTGACGCTTGAAGACGATGCCATGTTCCAGTGTCAAGTAGGAGCCTCTGATGGAGTGGCGGGAATTCGATCCCGGAATGCTGCTTTCACAGTATATGGTAAGTTCTTTGCTACATTCTCGTGCATGTGGAAGAGTCATCTTTCTTAGTCATAAGAATTCTCCACTGTTGATTGTAATTTATGCTAGCATTTGAGTATTTTTGAAGAACAGAAACGAACAGTTTTTTGAAAATGAATGATACCTGAAAATAATGGTTTATTATTTAATTTTTTCCCATTTTTAAACGATTTAGTAATATTGTTTTGTTTTATGATGACACATATAAATATCCTGTGAGACATTTCAACATTTTATCAGACTTCTCTACATATAAATAAGGGATTTTTTTTTCATTTAATTATCTATTTTATTTTCAAAAATATAATTTATTCCTAAATCCTCAATTAATTTTTAGCATGAATTTTTTTAAAAAAATTATTTTCATCTTAACTTTTCTTGTGTGTGGAGAAGTGATGTCTTTTTCATAATTCTGACATTTTTAATTGAATAATTCTGAAAACTGAAATCAATCAATAATATCTTTCTTTCACTGCTTTATTTTATTCAAAATTGTTTATTTCCATTCCTCAAAAAATGGCATATTCGAATCGTGCATAATTTTTTTTTGTATATTTAAATCGGTAATTTGGTTATAGTGATTATTAATTTTTAAAAACAAGAATCATCTCAGCAGATCTAAATATATTTTGCATTCTTATGTGAATCAAATTAAGAATGTCCTAAAAGGATACTAATCTTACTAGTAAACTGGCCTCTTATAGCGACCAGCTGAGTTGTTGGAAGTATTGACTTTGATTAATTTTAATTAAATCTTTCATAACAAAGTATCAATTCTGAAGTACATTAAAAAAGCCTTATTCTTATTTTGTTTATTATGTACATGAACTATTCTAATTAAATCGAGTCCTATAACTGACAAGTTTAGCTAGATTTTAAGTTCGTATTGCCTTTGATAATGCAACGTAATATAGTTTTGTACAATTTTCATATTTCTAATATAAACTGCGGAGATTTGAAACAGAATATTTCTTCCATACTTTCAATAATGAAAGGAAATACTGCCATTATAAACAAGTAAAATTCGAGAATTTCATTACAGCAATGATATTTATTATTAAAAATAGGATAATATATAAAAATATCTGTTGTTCATTAAATAAATATTTTTAAAAGATTATTCAAACTCGACAAAAATTGGTTTGGTAACTAAATGATTATATTTAAAAATACAATTTTTTCAATTTTAAAATGACGTGAAAATAATTTGTGTGTTATATTTTGGGAGTTAACACTGAAAAATACCAAAACCTGGCTTTATAGATTAATAGTTTAACAATCTCTTATTTCCTTTCTTCAACGTATGCATGTGACAAAGTTGGTAGCTCTATATTAAATGGTCTGCGCTTTAAAGCGCCATTATGTAAGCGAGCATTATTATTAGCTGAGATTAAATAAATATCTAGGTCACTGAATTAACCCTTTTTACCCCATTGAGACATATATGTCCCTTTGATATTTTTAAATCACCCAGAGAGATAAATAAATGGAGATTTTATTGAAATGCAAGTATCAACGGTTTTTTGCGATTACATTCATATGTTATTGCAATTTTTTTCCGTAGACACTGTATTTCTTATTATCATATCAACCCCAAAAGAACACGTGTGCTTCATTGAAAAAAAAACCACTGAGACACATATATTCCACCTTCAAAATTAATCTACCAGCAGTTATTTTTTGTTTTTATTTTAGCAGAATACAGCTATTTATATTTTATTTGATCTCTAAATTTTCTTAATTGTTATTGAAAGTGTTAATTGATTATATTCAAAGATTTAATGAAAATTCTCTTGAAAATCAGAAATTTAATTTCAAACGTCGAAATGCAACATTCAATCAAAATATTTTTGTCTTCACCAAGAAAATACAAAACCAAATCTCCTCTTCTTCCTATTCTTTCCCTTTCCTTTCTACGTTTATTGCGTTTTCATTCTATTACTCTACCGATTTCCCTTTGCCGCATAATCCCTCCTACCTTTTGTTCGGCTCTCCAAGCCAGTGATGTACCAATCCTTATAAAAGTCTCTTCTCATCGGGCATTGGGGTTTGACAGATGAACCGACAAGATTCAATATACGCACTTTGTATGATTAAAGTACCGCAGTATATCGGAAAAGTTGACCATTTACCATACCGGTATTGGTATAAACAGTATAAATGTGGCAATTCGATTTATACATACTCTGTATAAATGCCTTGGGTGGTGGAAGGGAGAGACGAAACGCTTTACCTTATCTACTCTGTCCAGCCGGGTAGGACTCGTTGCCATTCAACAGCAGTATTTTCTTATGCAGGCTGCTAATTTTGGCGATCAGTCGCTCAAAATCTCTTTTATAGTCGCCAATCGGGAAATTTTCTATTCTGTTTAGTTTCAGGTGTTATTAATGAATGATATTAGTGCAGTACGGACTCGGGTTGGATTTTGGAATTTATCCGATCAGGAAATTTGTAGTAGTTAATTAATAAACAGGAAACATAATTTATTCTTTTGATAAAGGCTTTTTATTTAACGCTTATTCAAGCGAAAATAATGAATTTCAAAGACAGTACATGTTATTATGATAAGTAAATATAAATTTGTTGTGTTTCTGGGTGTTTTTTTAATATTCTAAATTTGGTGTTATTTCTTTTTTTTTAAAATCTTTTAAAGTAATTCGTTTGCTTTTAATAAATATTTTCATTTGAATATTTTTAATGTGATGCATTGCTTTATTTAACGACTGACAATTTACTTTTGAGTTTGATCATATTCATTTTGTCTTTAAAATGATATTATTTGTAATTAAAGTTATTGCAAAAAAGCAGTTCTTAGACTGAGGACCTTACCCCCTCCCCCCAAAAAATGACTATTTTCAAAAATTATTTTAGAAGAGAGATCGTAAATTTAATAATTAGCCCTTTGCACTCGAAAAGTGAGTCATGGTCACCATTCAAAAAAGTGCCTCATTTTGACGTTTTATTTATTTATTTTTTAAATTTTGATTGTTAAAAATACCTACAGAATGGTAAGAACATGCAAATTAACTTTTTAACTTTTTGGTGAAATTCAACTTGCAACAATTACATATGTTGATTTTTCGGAACAATAAACAAGACCCTGAATTAGGTAAATAATTTTGCATCGAATTACTCTTCCGAGAAGTAAGGGTTAAATCTTACTTTATTCTAAAATAATCAATATTTGATTTATTATCTATAATTGATATATAATTAATTCGTATTTAAATTTGCTTTTTTTAAAAAATTGCCTCAAACTACAATTAAATAAGTCAAGTCCATACTATTTTATGCGATTTACATAAAATATTTCTATCATCCATACTTATCTACCAAGAAGAAAGACTTCCTTTAAAATTTTTCAGATCACAAATTCTCTTTCGCCAGTAACTATCCGACATTATTCCGTTAAATTTGAGATACTAATTTCCGTATTATTAAGGCAAAACTTGGAAAGTTGAAAACTTAGAAGCCGACTTTAGAGACAGAAAATTTTCGATTTGAGCCTTAATTAGAAGAGAGCAGATCTCTTCTAATTAGTCGAGATCACTTTTGCATCTTGACATAATGATGAATTATTCTGAAGTGGAATAATAGAACAATGGAAATTATGCTGTAGTTCTGAAAATGTTTCTCATCTAATTATTTGAAGTTATTAGGAAACTTATCCTACAATTACTTGACTTTCAACAGTTTTCACTCGAAGTAGACTACATATCGACATTTTCTATTTAAGGTTGGTTTCGGATTTTGCAATTAAATGTTTATTTCCACGTTCTGAATTAGTGCTTTCTGCCAATACTTAAAATGTTAAATGCTTTTCAAGTGTTTCAGAAAAAAAACTTCAAATAATTTAATATTTTTATTTACAAATCTATTTTATCTTTGTTTAATTTAAAATATTTTCATATATTATATGCTCATCAGATTAGAGGAAATTAATATTTCTTCTAGTTTTGTAATGAAATGTTTAATTCTGTTATCCGAATCAGTACTTCCTGTCAATAATGAAAATTTTAACAACTTTTCAAGAGTTTTTGAGGAAAAAACTTCAAAACATTCAATAATAATTTTACGTACAAATCTATTTTACCTTTGTATAATTTAAAATATTTTCATGAATTATGTGTTTTAAATTGATTTTTCCTCTAATCTAGTAATCTAATGCTTTTTGCAATTAAATGTTTCATTTTACGTTCCAAATCAGTACTTTCTGTCAGCTGTTTAAGTTTTAATAATTTTTCAAGTGTTTTAGAAGAAGAAAAAAATAAAATAAAATGATGTTTTTTTTACTTAAAAATCTATTTTATATTCGTATAATTCAAAACATATTCATGTATAATATATTTAAAATTTATTTTTTCCGTAAATTTTAACTAAAATACTTTTAAGGCATTTTTTAATGCATTGTTATAGAATAAAGTCAAATTCTAAATTAGATAGAGAATTCTTATTCCTAGATCCAAAACTCATATTTTTTTTATTATATACTTTGTTTGTTATTTATGTTATTTTCTCGCAATATTTTAACAACTAAGCTTAACAACATTACTGTTAGTTTTTATGAGTTTGAATATAACTACAGTAATCTTTATTATTTCCTAAATTAAAATGTTTGCATGCACATATCTATTTTGCATTCCTGTTATTTTCTTAAATTTGTAATAATAGCTTTCTTGGTGAATTTTTATACCTTGTATATCTTAAAAGTCATCGAGATGCACTAGAAAGCGAATTAAATGAAATACTTCAAGAGAAAATTATTTCGGGAAAAATGAAGCTGAAGCCTTGTAAAGCTTATCTTTTCAACTGTCGTTACTAAAAAAAATGCGTATTTGAATTTGTTAAAATAAAATTCATTACGCCTGTAAGTTCTTCTACAACTATTTCTATTTGTAAAACTATAATCGTACAGTTCAGATAAATGTTATTCAATAAATAATTAATTAATTTTATAATAAAATCATAATATACTCTTCATTCAAAAATTCTAAATTAAAACTATCGGGAGAAACTTTCTAATTTTGCATAAAATCATATAAAACAGATTTAATAAACTTTAAAGGAACTCTTCCAAACATTTCCAAACTTTTGAACATGAATTTTTTTTAAAAAAATTGTAAATTTATCAAAAAATATTTATAGGAAAACGCATCCTAATTTTATCAAAAATTGTGTTAAACTTTTTATCAGATTAAATAAAGTACAAAGGGACTCTTCCACACATTCTTGCATAAAAAAATTATCAAAAATAACTAAATTAAAATAATTTTAGGATTATTAAATAATTAAGTGTATTATAAAACAATACATCGCATAAATTCAATAAAAATTAAGAAAGTAAGAATAAGTTTATATTCATATTAGGAAAATTATTTTAGAAAGAAGCCTTGAAATTTTGTCTAAAATCTTTCAAAGTTGTATTTGCTCAAAATTTGAAAAGCTATCCAACAGTTGCAAAAAAGGGGCATTTCTTGGCGACTTCGGAAGCAAAACCTTCTTCCTGCTGGTAACCCCTTGAGCGATGCATCCCGAAATAATCCAGAAACTCCCGAACTGCTTTACGCACTCCGCTATTGTTCCTGGGACAAAGAGAGCGCGGGCCCTCTATTAATCCCCCTATTTTCATTGTTGCTGCGCTCTTCCTTTAACTCCAACAATACTCTTATAGGGTGAAATTTTTACCCGCCCCTACCCTTCATTTGCTTCGAAATGTTTGGGTTCTCTTTTGTAATCGGTGAGAAAGCCCCGCCAGCTAGAGCCAGGCACAAAATTTTAATTACTGCAGTTATAGGGAAGCAACAAACAATTCAGAGTTAAGTCGACTCCGTGGTTAAGAAAAAAGTGAGATTGTAACCGTCTAATTATCAAATATTTCAAAAAGAAAAGGAAAAAAAAAAAAAAGATTTGGAATGTGAGTTTTAAATAATTTTTTTTTTCTTGCTCTTATTTAGAATGAAGAGGATTTTGCTTAGAAAAAAATAATTTGTTTGATAATGAAATTTTGTTGAGTGTAATTATTACTGAAGAAATGGAAGCTAAGTTTTAGTCTTTATTTTTTTAAAAATTGAATGACGGATTAGAAACTGTGTAGTTTGTGAAAAGATTTAATACAATTAAAGTTCATTTTAAGTGTGTGGTGCATCTGTATTAGATAAAAATGATAGGGTTACATTACACTATTTTCTCTTTTGGATAATAGATGGCAATACCTGATTAGGTACACATCCTGTAGTGCTCTGTGAATGTTATCTTAATGTGATGAGATACTGTTCTTTTAAGGTGCGCGCTTTAATTTCAGACTTTATTTTTTGTTTTCTGTGGGTAATGCAATCATTAAAGAAAGCATAAATCATAATGATCTACATTCCACCACATAGTTAAAGAACCGTCGTCTGAGCTGGTTAGGCACACTTTAAATCCTTCCGGGCCAGACATGCTCAAGCTGGTATGGTGTTCTGTAGAGAGGAGGGTGTTAGCTCAGGTGTCGTCCTCGTCGTCTGACCGCGGTTCAAAATTACGTGGTCCATCCCACAATAGCCTTAGTGTTTCTTTAAAGCAGGACATTAATATAACTAAACTAATCCAAATTAAAACACATAGTTAAATATAGATTTCTTCTTAAGCTGAAAATTTTTGTAATTATTAATATTTTTAAAGTCCCCGGTGCAAAATTCATGCTATATCCTTTTCAAACGAAAAATAATTTTTATTTTAAAGTCCATTTCGCTAAAGCCTACAACCACCAGAAAACCCAACATTCAAAGCCTCCAACACTATACTATAGAATAATTTTTTTACACTCCCTACGCTTGACTGGCACCTCCTTTTAAAACTTCTTTTATCTGCCTCCCCATCGTCCAAGATTGCATTTAATTATTTTTTAATTCCAACCCTTTTAAAATCCATCCTACCCTCCACCCCCGTCCCCAGAAATCTAGTAAATAATGGGTTTCACCCTAACCACAAGAATATATCCTATGCTTCAGAAGAACCTAAGATTAAGAGGGGGGGAGAAGAGATTGCAGGAGAGATTAATGTTCCACTGAGCGTTTGTCACGCTGAGAGTAGCGATTTCCACCCCCTCTTTCTAAAATAAAATGAATTGAATCCATCCCTCTCCCTTTCGGTCATTAAGAACCTTCGAATTGAAGCTGCTTCTGTATTACTGCTATCCAGAAATTTTTTCCCCTCCTATTCTTTCTGTGATAATATCTATTGTCCTTCAAAATAAGAAAATGGGGTTTAAATCTGTTTGTATCGATTTTGGGATTATGGTAGAGTATTAAGCAAACTCGTCGTAAATTTTATACGTGGATATAAATTTTGTTTGTGTTTTTAAAATAAATATGTTAAAAAAAATTCTCCATTGCGTCTCAGAATTAAATTTATAACATGGTAGTAATGTATCGACGTACCTTGTTTTGTTACCACGTTTCCATTTCTTTAAAAAGTTTGAAGTTTTTAGGGATATGTAAAGAATAAATAATTAGAAGTATTCATTGAAGGATTTTATCTTTGAACAAATTTGCACATTTGAACAAAAATATTTCATCTCTATTACACATTTGAACAAAAGAATTTGGGCCCATTTGTACTTTTATACACTTGAACAAAAAGATTTTTAAACGTTTGAACAAAGATTTTTGTGCAAATTTGCACTTTTACTCTTTTGGGTACAAATATTTGCACAAATTTGCGCCTTTACACATTGGAATAAAAGCATTTGTGTAATTTCTAATAAAAACTACAAACGTTATTGTAATCTAAAATTTAAAACTGTATTTTTATGCTGTTGTAAAATTATTCACCATGTATTTAAAAAATATTACTGTTAGCAATAAAAAAGGAAAAGAATAAACGTTAAAAATAGCATATCGATTGTTAATAATCTTGCTTAATGTTAAAGAACTTACTTCGCCTTATTTTATCAGAATGCAAAACAACGTCCGTTATAATTACACCCCAAAAACAAAAACCCGAAAGGCCTAAAATATAACAAAAATTAAATTACTATTTTTAAAATATATCTCAATTTCAAATACTCAACAAGGTCTTCATATATTAAGTGAGGATTTGAAAGATTTAGATTTCATTTTAAAAAATACGTTTTGCTGCTCTAGAAAACCCAAGTTTTCTAGACGTTTGCTTACGTGCGTAAGTAGTGATTGGTAGGTAAAACAACTTTTACAGAACTTTTCTTCCAACCAACATCTTGCTAGTTGAAATCACAAACATGAAAATAAGCTTCATTTTAATATTTCAAACTGAATGGCAGTAAAATTATTTAATAAATTATAACTATTGGAATTCCAAAGACTCTTTCATTTCAAAACCAACCAGTCTAGAAAAAAAAACATTATATTTTCCTTTTTTTCTTCTGATACAAACGATTCCGTCACGATAAATTATATCATAAAGAAGAATACAACAAGGGCTTTATTTTAATCAAATTCACTAGCAAGGTTATATTCTTTAATTGAAAAAAGTGCTGGTTTATTGTCTGATTTTGCTTTTGCCCTTTATTTAGACAATTTTGGAGCATTATTTAATATTTAAAATGAAAGGAATTTTAATGTTTATGGTACGAAACGATTAAATCTAAAAATGAACTTTTAAATTAATTCTGATAAAAAATGCGATTTTCATCAGAGAATTGGGCATATATAAGGCATTTATATAAACCATATGATTTAGTGATGCATCATATACTCATATAAAGAAGAATTATATTAATAAATCATTAGAAAGAATTATATTAATAAATCCTTACGAAAAAGAATATATATTAATAAATCATTATGAAAAAGAATAAAGAGTTATATTAATAAATCATTATGAAAAAGAATAAAGAATTATATTAATAAATCATTTCCACTTAAAATAGTTAATCGTTTTTAGATATCAAAGATAAATTATATCATAAAACAAATATTTTTTATTGGATTATTATACATTGTATTTTAATGATAATTTTCGAAACCATTTGAAAATATTTCGCGTGAAAAAAAATATCACTGAATATAATTTAAATGTAACCAACCACCTCCACGACTATTTCTTCTTTATTTTCTAACACTCCACTATAAATTTTCTGTGGAATGACGTATTGGCCAGCCTAAAAGTCATGCCATGTCCGGCAAACCCATTTCTCTTGAATTGTACCGAAAGCGGCTTAAAAGCCTGATCAGATGGGAAATCTTTTAAAAGAGATAGCAACCACCTTCCGTATGCCACCCCCCCCTTTCTGTTCTTCCTCCCATCTTTAGCTTTAAAAGTGCTACCTACTAATGTTTCTCGCGCCGTCGACAAAAAGATAGATAGATTCCTATTTCTACCACTGTTAGAAACAGATCTACTGTAAGCAGTGATTCAAAAAGAAAAAAGAACAGCGCTGAAGAATAAAACAGAGAAAGAGAAAGGATATTTTTCGTGGTCGTCACGGACCATTTGTTTCTTCAGTCCCATTTGACAGAGGTCCACCCACAAGAAATGAATTGGGATTGGATTGTACAGTTGTACAATACGAGCTAGTATAGTTTTCCGCTGTGCCATGAGCTTTGTATCTTATTGCTGTTGCATCGGTCTTGCGTGGAGGTCTTTTTCGGAAATTCAAATTTAGTTGAAACCATCGGATAGGGTTGTGGTCGCATCTATTTTTGGATTTGGGATTCGATGTCCATCTCGGGATGATTTAAGATGCGAATTTCTTTTTGTTTCGCCAAAAAAAAATGCGGCCAGCATATGATGCAATATTTTGTCCATAACTTTTATTTTGTCGATAGGATATTCTATTTTCTGTTTTGCTTTTCTTATTTTAATTTCTTATTAATATGTCTTAAGAATAGTAGATAAATTTATGTTTGCAAAATATTTTATAACAGTGTTAGTTCGTGTAACATTCGAGTCTTGTCGCAAAAATTAAAGCGTCTTATTTTACCAACTAGTGACTTCTCTTTTCTACAAAATTCTTATTGATGCGTCTATGTAAGTAAATTGATAAGTCTATTTTAATAAATTCTTATGTGCATAAATTGGTACCAGTCTTAGTTAAAATACTGCTCTTGATAATTTTCTTGTAAACTAACATGTTAAAAGCCTTTAAATATAAAATATTTTTTATATGTAATAAAAATATATAATATTTTTAAAAATTAAGTACAGTGTTGAAGAATCAATTTTTTTTTCTAAAACAAACTAAAATATAGGATGGATCTCAAATAATATTTATTAAAAAAAGCACTTTTTTTATAAAACCGTCATTTTTTTCCGAGTTTTCATCTTTTAAGTGTTTTATACACTTTACTTGAATTTCAGAAAATTGATTGGTTAAAGTCATTTGAAATGTTCATACCACATAAAGGATTTTGCAATATTATCATTCTGCCATTAAAAAGTTGGTCAATACCTGCAAAATGGAAAATATAAATTTTTCTCTTCCTAAAGTTCTATTAAGTATTACAATATTTTTACAGAAAAAAACATTTTCTATTAATAACTATGTCCACAAACAAATTTTAGAAATAACTTTGAGTATACTAGGGCATTAATTTTTTTATTCTAATTATTATGGACTTTAAAAAGAGATTTATAAAAATATTTTCTCTCTTTCTCCCTTTTTTTCCCCTTGCTTTCTTTTTCAGGAACGGATATTTCATTTTTTTTTCCCCATGAACCTATACGCTTCATATTTTTTCTCTTATTCTCAGAATACGGTACGTATCCAAGATACATGTATTGGCGAAAAATTTCAAGACAAAAAAAAAGATAGATGATATAAAAAAAACCGGTTTTTCACGATTGAATTATTTACATCGCCATTAAAAAAAAACTTTTACAAAAATTTCACCCACCCCTTCCCTTATCAACCACCGCCAACTTTTTACTTCTGTACTAGAATGTTTTATATATAGATATATATTGTTCTCATTCCTAATTTCTCATTCATTTTTAAGAACAAAGAAAAAAAAATGGAAAGTAAAAGTGTTTTTTTTTCAGGAAGAAAAGAAAAGAAAAGAAAAAAAGAGGGTGGGGGGGCTTCCTTCTTAATTGTTTTCAACTTCAAGTGTTCTTACATGCCGTATTAATTACACGCTTGGCAAACTTTAAATAACTTAGTTGGCGTGCTTTCTGTTGCCGCGCTTTTTATTCTATCTTTTAAAATAAAGGTAAAACTCTTCGAAACTCCAAAGAACGTGATCTTTGCAAAGACCGGATGAAATCCATGCCCCAAGGCCTCAAACCCATTTTAATTTATTTTTCTGATACTACTTCTGGACTTAACCGCGCTTCTAATTCGATTTCACAGCGCTAACAGTGCAAATTGCATTGTTATTTTATTACTCTATCTCTCGCTGTCCCTCCCTCCACCCCTCTTTAATAAGTAAGAATTTTAAATTTTATTTTCACTTAACTTCGGGTACAGTTTTCCATTAGGAAGATTATTCGATCCTCTGATCGGAAACGAAGTGGAAAAAGATAATGATGTGTACTTGTAGAAGTTGTAAAGATGCATTTCTTCGCTTTCGTTTTCTCTCCATTTTATTTCATCCATTCACTTCACTTTATTTTGTTCTTTTTTGTTTTGTTTTGTTTTTTAACTTAATCTGTGTTTTTTATTATTATCATTTTATTTTCTTTCTCTTAACTTTTGAATTATAAATACCCTTTCGATTTGGTTAAATCATTGTGTGTTTTGTGATTTTGGGCAAAATTTCGGAGAGTTAGTGAGGCTTGGTTTAACATTCAGTCATCCATTTATTTTGAATGGTTTTTAAAATTTTTCTGCGGGATGAAAAAAATGGAATATTCTCTCTCGACAAATATCGTTTTCTTTCCTTGTTTTTGTTCTCAGAAATGATATCGTCTGCGTAGTTAAATATTATGATACCTGAATAAAATTTTGATTTTGGGTCGATTTTGCTTCTTTTTTTTAATCCAGTATTTATTAGTGTAAAATGTATTATTTTTGTAAGAAATAATTGGAACAAAATTTTGTGGTGTATCATTTTATCCTGTTAAATATTTTTTTTTTTTTGTATACGAATTTAGATTAACTTAATTCATAGAATGAAAATTTTTTTTAGAAATAAATTACTGAACTGAATTTTATTGATAGTTCAGATAAACAGGATCAATCATTTCCATCTTGGAAATAAAAATGACTAATGGTATTAGCACCAACAATGATTGAAAAATATTGACGATCACTGACTACATAGATGAGGTGTTAATTTTTTTAGAAATAAATTACTAAATCCAATTTTAATGATTATTCAAATAAACAAAATGTACAATTTCCATCTTGGAAATCAAAATGAATTATGGTACCAACAATGAGTAAAAAATGACGTTGTACTAGATTAACTGAATTCATATAATGAATGTTAATTTTTTTTTAGAAATTAATTATTAAATCAAATTTAATTAATTATTCAGATTAATTAAATTAATCATTTTCATCTTGTAAATAAAAAAATGACTTATGATAACAGCACTAACTATGAGGGGAAAATATCGTGTAGAATCTTGAAAAATACTTATAATTATTCAAGACAAAATGTGAAATGTCTTAATTTTACTTTTTCAGCAAATTCTATTTTTATATTTTATTTTTAAAAAAACTGATAAAAACTATAAATGGAAGGTAAAAATAAGGCTTGAAAATATTTCTTTAAATTTTGAAATAAAAATTAATATATGAATAACATTTAAAACAAACTGTGAAGAAGAAAAAGGCACATGTTTCATCATGTGGTAATTTCGTAATGGCCTTATTTTTTATATTTTACGTTGAGGCGTTTAGAGAATAGTAATTTTCGAAAAGATAAAATATAATCAATCTGTTTCATGGCTTAATATTTTTAGCTGAATTTTGCTTTTGAAACAAGTTTTTTTTTTGTAAGAATATTAATTTAAAGTAATATTTTTATATTTTGAGTTGAGTTTAAATTCTTCCGTATAGTGTAATTATTAACTGTTAACGAATATTAAAAATTTCAAAAGTTGGGCTCTAAAATTATTTTCCTTCTGAATGTATGAGAATATCTTAGCTATAATTTTCTTGGGGAAAAAAATCATTATAAATTAGAATTTCATTTCTTATTTTCGTTTTCATTTCTTAATTAATCATTGAAGAGTTTTGATTTTATTTACCAATTGATTTAGAAATATTATTTTTACAACCATTTTAAAATTTAACATAAGGGTTAACAAATCAAACTTACTAATAGAATAGTCATATCACGATGCTTAACTTTATAGATTCATTAACTACTTATGCTGACTCAACAATCATTGAATATTACTGTATGTTAGATTGCCAGTTTGGTATAATTGGAACTCAAGGGTGTATTCTCCAACTAAATCATCCCAAACTGGGTTCATTTCGAACATGTACCTGTCCATACCTCTGAAATGATTATAAGTGCGGTGTAAGGAATTGATTTCTCGCAATTTCAAGCAACTCTATTCAGTCTGATGTTAGGGAAAGATTAATATATCCAATTGTCTGAAATTCAGAGATTTGTATATCTAATCAGCCAATTCTTGGCTGGATACCAAACTTGAATTCAATTGCATATGCTAATACAGGTGATTGCATAATTATGAACTATCTTTGTGTAATGAATTCTTTGGATGGACATTTTTGATGTTTAGATTAACATTCTATTGTTTATTCAGAATCAAACCTTGTTTTTACAGTTCCACCAGAACCACCGAAGATAGTGCAAGGCGACTTCCTGCGAACGACAGCCGGAATGACAGTGGAATTAACATGCGAATCTCATGCTGGAAAGCCACCTGCAGAGGTAAAATTCAAATATTCAACAAATGTTGTATGTAGTAGCATTCATCAAATGTAGTATTCATTTTTTTATATATGTGCCATTTATTTTATAGTTTTGAATTTCATTATTGAGAACTTTGCATCAACCTTTTTCTGTTAAGAAATCTTTACAGACATAAAAATATAGATCATAATTTATTTATTATTATCTATTAATTAAAACTGCAAAAATTTCTTGTTTCTGAATATTTTTTTATTGATTAAATAGATAACGATAGTAATAAGCAATTTGCTTACTTAAAGTACTTTTTAATTAATTCAATTGCGTCATATTATTTATTTATTTAGTAATTTAAATTAAAACCATTAAATGTTAAAAGCAATTCTCTAAAACCTCTTTAAAATGAAATTTACCACTTTTTTCTTTTTTTCATGCATTTTTAAGCACGCTTCTTTTTTAATTACAAATTTTTAGCATCATGTAATTCTGTCAGCTTCAAAATTCCAAAACTTGGGATAAATTGAAATTATTTGATATAATAGGTGTTATTGAGGGATTTTAGTACATAATTAGTTGTGTATGAAAAGTCTTTCTAATGACTCCTTATATGAAAGTGTTTCTAATTTTTCACTCAAAATAATATTTTTTGTTTGCCTATTAACAAAAAGACACGGAAATTCTAAATGTTGCATACTTTAAGGAAGTTGCGTGTTTGTCACTTGAGTAGTTCAGTTTCCTACTGTCAATCTTCCATTTAGTTTAGTCTGTTTAGAATTCATGTGAAGTAAATTTTAAGCATATAAAAGAAAGCAGTGTTTTATGCATAAATGCAGAACACTAGCAAGATCCATTCTTTGTTCCATTTCCGATTTTCCCCTTTTTATTTATTACCTACATTCCGTAAGAAACTTTCATTAACATTCGCACGAATGTTGTTCATTTAAAAAATGGAAATATACAAATTTGTATATTTCATTAATTGTACTACTGATATTTACATAAGAATTCATTCGTATAATATGATTTATAAAAATCCCATACTTCTGTATCTATCGAAATCGTTCTTAATTTCGATCTCTCTCAAATTCAAATGTTACAAAAAATAAGTATTAAAAATACAAAATATACCATTGTCACTCTATATTTGTTTCTTAACCTAGTAAAATGCCGTCGTCGTAGCCTAAGGGTAGCTGGCCTTCCACGTGATCTCGGCTTCCCTGGTTCGAGTATGGTTGTTCTTCCCCCTGCTTTTATTTATGCGTGTCATCGTATGGGCTAGTCAGACATCTGCCCTCGGGTTCTCAGGGGTCTTTACCCTCTGGACCTTCTTTCCGCCATCTGTTGAATCCCTTTTGTTGTCATTTTTAATCACGTTTTCCTACTAATAAATTGTGATATATGTACTTTTTAATAAAAAAAGCGCCTAAATTTTATTCTGATATTTATAATTCTGACAATGGATACCTGATTAAAAAGTATACGCCACTATCAGATTAAATTTCTTATTTTAAATTTAATGCAAGATAACTTTTCACAAAAAGAACATGCGAAAATAAGTTGCATTCCTGATAAAATTCCAGGAATTAAAAAATCTTACGGCAAATTCACGATTTGCTTTGCTGAAAGAACCGAAAATAATGTGCTTTATAACGACTTCCTTTGTATATTTATGCGCACAAATCATCTTTAAATTGTCTCATTTTTTATGTGTATTCTTCCTCTTTAGTTTTGTTGGTTATTCGTCCCATATTTGATAAACTTACAGAGTGTTCAAGAACCTTTCTTCAGGTGAGAATTAACATGGGAAATTTTTTATCCAACACCGCCTTAATTTCCTGTTCTGCCAATGACTTGTGAGGTATCCTAACATTCGACACACCTGAGCTTTCTCGCCGTCTTAAGCTACATTTAATTTGCCCACCGAAACTGATAGGGGTGAACCACAGCAAAGGCAACAAAAAAATGCAACATATGAAAGCTAAACGTTGCGTATTACGTCTTTTCCAAAAGATTAAAGGAGGTGCAAAAAAAAAATCTCGCTAATAAGCGTTCCTTTTTAGCCAGGCTGCGGTACTTGGACACATAAAAAAAATCCTAAACATTTGTCTTAATGATGTTGCCACAATTTCTAAGTGAGTTAAAACTTGGTTGATTACTAAAGACGAAACAAAAATCTTTAAAGACGATGTTGGAAAAGGGGGTGTATCAACTTTCGGATGCTACCTATCATTTTGGAATTCTTTTCTAAACAATTTTTTTCCACCTACCCTCCCCCCAATTCCTCTTCTTCCCTCTTCACTCTCTCATACGTACGTCTTTTAAAAGGCCCCAAATTAGACCGGCGCAAGATATCCCGTATAAACACGCCGCTCAAGCTGTTGTTTTGTGGCAAATTAGAACGGGGGAGGAGGTCTTTCTGGAGGGGGTGCACGAGGGGGTCCTTCGAAGATTCCAGATGGCGAAGTGAAGCTTGCTCATTAGCGAGGCCTTAACCACACCACAGAACGTCTGTCACCTTGCTTAATTATTGCTTTGGTAAAGGGTGGAGGAGAGAGGTGTGGGGATGGGGAGGTATCGGGTCTTCTTTTTCGCGGTATTAAAATGCCTCTGCAAATGAGCTTCGTATTGATCGTCTGCGATTTTCTGGGATTCAATCCGCCCATCCCCTAGCAAGATGGACAGGTTCAAAATTTTTGTTTTCTTCTTCCACAGGAGAATCTAGTTATTTATTATTTATTTCTCCTTTTATTCTTTATTGAAACACATATTATCGTAGGAAAATGTGAGGAAATTTGCTCAGAAAATGAAGGATTCGGTTATTTATTCGGTTTTGGAGTAATAGGGGCGAGTTTAAATATTGCATATGGTGTGGCAACACTGAAGTAAGGAAAATATGTCTGACTTGTGAGTCAGTAAGTTTTGTTTGATTAGTAAATGAATGGCTATTTTTCAACTGATTTTTTTTTCAGACTTTTAAGCAATTGAATTTCAGTAACTGGTCGCTGAGTAATTCTTCATTTTAAAGTCGAAATGCAGAAAATATGAATCATTTAGAGTTTATTTTTCCCATCCATTAATTTACTGGCAGATTTTTTTCCACCTTTTATCTGTAAGTTAATTTCATATTAGATTAGAAAATCAAAAGATTATAGGAGAATTTAAAAATTGCTTTAAATCTAGTTTTGTGATGAAATATTTTATTTAATATTTTTTGCATTCATATATATGTTACATATTGAATTTATCAGTTAAATTATTTGGACTTCTTCTTTTCCTTTCCAATAATTCGAAGTTAATATATAAAATAAAAAAGTGCAATTCATTTATATTTTTTAGCTTGATTTTATCAAATTAGAAATTTTGAAGAATGTGACACTTTACATTTTAATAAATGAAATAAAGCCAATCTTCGCATTCTTTATATCTTTTTAATGGCCACTAAATTTTTACTATTTTTCTAACATGTATTATCCCTTTAATAAAAAGGATAATTTCACAATTTATCATTATTTCACTTTTTACTCCCATTTGATTCCAAAATTTCTTTAATGTCTTAAAACATTTTATGAATTTAACACTTGTGGCTTCATAATCACATGATAAGCATTCCTGTACGATGTGTTGTGACGGGATTTCTTTTTCTCCTCAGCTCCTCTATAGTTTAGATCTGCTGTATTAAATTAGCGCTGTGGAATGGATATGACTTTATCCCCTGAACATGAATAATTCGAATATTATCTTGCCTAAATTATCTTTTATAAAAATTTCTTTGTTTTATTTTAAGAACTGAATAAAAGTAGAATCACGATAATGATTTTATCGGATTTTTATAGTAATTAACTAGCTGTAAAAAATAAACATTTTCTTCACTTTATTTTCAATGTAAATAGTTAGTTTAGACTTTATTATCGACAAAACACGTCTCACAAGTCTTTTTCTACAAAAGTATGTTAAAAGTCCCACTTTCACCCATTAGCGTGGTATTGAGTTGAATTTATCTACGTTCACATCCCTTTTTGAAGCAATTCTAAAGCTATTTTGGGATTTTCTTCTTAAATTTGAACCATGATGAGATGAGAAGAATGATACCTGAGCCTTCGACCCCTTTCTTAACCTCCGCATCAAGTTAAGAAAGATGAGTTACACCAATGGATTCTACTTGGTGGTTCTTCGGTTAATCATGTTTCTGGTTTCTGGAGCCTTCTGGTCAAAGCCGAAACTCACTTTAATATTGGAGTGAGAAAGAAATTTGAAATAACGAAAGCTTCTTAAGATTAGTCAATTCAAAAATATAAAATTCACTGTTAGGTATCTCAAAAGGATAATTTGGCGAACCTCACTACATTTTTCCCCTCCGTCCCTCATTTCGGGTCCAGAATTGTTGAGTCCTTTTTTTCCCCTCACATTCCAAGCACATCCACTTCAACTTTTCTTCCTAGATGAGTTAACTTGCTGAATTTATAGCCTGTAATTAACGCGATGAAGCCTTAGTAGTTACCCCTGAACTTTTATGTTGAAAAAAAGGGGAAAAATAGATGCCAGAAATCGACCATTTTGTTCCAGAAGAGAGAGAAAGAAAAAAAATTTCCCAAAATGACAAAAAAAAAAGTTAAAAAAAAAATCACCGAGTCGTTGTTTTGTTGAAGAGGTTTAAGGAGTAGGGAGAGGACCCGGTAATCATTCGGTCCGTACGACAAAAGACAACTAAAAAACTAACAAACAAACAAAGCATAGATCACCAAAAATGCTGAGAAAGATTTTGAAGGTACCTCTCGTTCTGCAATTTTCTTCCTTCTAACTAAATGTCCTTTTTTTTCTTATTTTCCTTTTCATTTTTCCACTGCCTTGTTGTTTCTTTTATTTTCCTACAAAAAGAGGAAATGGAATGAGAGAAAGAGGGAAAAAAAATATTGTTCAAGAATAGTTTTTTTCCCTCTACTCTTCCATCTTTTTCCCTATTTTGTTTATCTTTTTCTTTGCTTTTTCCCCCAACTGATTTCCCTCTTCGTTTTCTAATGGGCCAATCTGAACCACACCAACAGAAGAGGAAATTGGGCCACACAGTTTGTGTTTGTAGACTTTAACAATGAAGTCATAGTTTTTTTATATTTTCTACTTCATCTTTTATTGGTCGTGTGCGGTTTCTGCGGGCTTCTATCCACCCGTATGAATACTTACTTACTTACTTGCCCTTCTTTCTACTTCTGATTTATTTTATTTTTCCGAATTTGTTTCATTCCGATTAATGCCTAATGAATCGAAAATGGAGATCAGATTTTTTTTTTTCCTTTTTCTTCTTTTTATTTTCGGGATTGCTTCTTGAATTATTTTCTTCGAAGCCACTTCACGATCACAGAATATTCAATTTCCGGTGTGTGTTTTTAATGTCAAAATAGAACCATGCAAAAAAAGACAAACTTCCTGGAGTTTTCCAAATGGTAAAACATAAATTCTAACTTACACTAAATGATTTTATTCATCTGTGTTTTTCCAGAGTTTTATCAAACAAATTGGAGCACCCTCAGCTTAACTAATTTGGTGCCTTATCAGAACTATAACTAAACGTTTATGATTCAATGAAGATATCTATTTAGCCTCTTAACTGTTTTGCTGTCAATTATTCTCTAGTTAGTAAGTTGTTTTCGCTTCGGGAAAGTGTTGTATTTTCTGATCAATTAAGAATCCATAAAATATATTATGTTTGGGAATTATTTATGATATTTGTAGCCTGTTATATGAATTAATTCACCTTAGAATGATTTAATTCAACAATGAATAATAAACTATAAGATTTGAAAGTGATAGTTCAATTCCCATACGATGCATGCTGATGCCAGTTAAGGGGTTAATAAAATAATCAATGATCAAAAAGAAAAATAATTATCTATTCTCTCGTTAATGTCTTGCAATTTTGTTAAAAAATTTCGCAAATCATGATTGCAGTTTTTGAAATTTTTCTTTCCTTTAAAAATGTATCAGTAATTAAGCAAAAAGTATTTACTCGAAAATCTGAATTTTCATTTCACTGTATCACATATAGTATTCATTATACAGCGCTCTGAATTGTGATCAAAGAACTAAGTCTGACAAACTGCACTAATATTATCTATCACCTTGTAACTATTTACGATAACATCGATGATATAGGCAACTTGTTACACATACACAGTTTAGGTTTTTTCCCTGATAGTTTGAGAATATTTTTGAACAAATATATATTAGATCATGTAACATAAAAAGTGTGAATCCATTTACAAACCTATTGATATTATTGGCATTGCATGCTTACAATTAAACCATATTTTTTAATTCAAAATATAGTCGGTAAAATAAATTTTTAGCTATCTGTGGATCAAAAGCACCTTTGTAAGAGCAATGCAATAAAAGCGATCTCTAACAATTTAAAAAGATTTTAATAAACAGCCAATTATACAAAACACTACATTTGCAACCACATTTAATCAATATTTAAATTTATAAGCTTAAAAAAAGTAAATCTCGCGGTTGATAGGTTTTACATGCTTACAGTCTAGCAGTCAGCATCGTACTGTCGTGCTTTTGATTGGCGAAGAGGTTGGCGAATTGGCTTTATTTGTGAATGTTACACCTTTAGGTTTCTGTTTAATTACCATTTAAATGAAATGGGCCTGTGTTTTCATTGGTGTTAATCTTTCATTCTCTGTAATTAGCTTCCTACAATGCCATTAGACCGCTGGTGGAAATAAATAGCATCATAATGATTTTATAACCTATGTATTTTCTTTTCCAGCTGACGTGGTTGGACGGCGAAGGCAATGTTGTAACAGACGACATCGAATACACGACACAACTTTTAGGGGACAACAAAAGGGCCAATGCTGCCCTCAAGTGGACACTCACCCCCCGCAGAGAACATGATGGAAAAACTTTCACATGTCGCTCCGAAAATCCGGCACTCACACAGCCACTACATGCCAGAATAAGTCTGGAAGTCAAATGTAAGTCTGGAAATCAAGTGTCTTCCAGATTATTTAATTTGTGAATTTGAAATATTTTAACGAAACGCCGGTTCATTTGACATGTGTGTCATAATCTGACTTATTTACAGATTTTATTGATAATATAAAGATGGTGCTTTAATTGCATAGCTGAGAAGTAATAGTTTGACATATTTTAATATATGACAATATTTTACAGAAGGACGAAAACGTCTTGAAATATATTTTATCGAAAATATTGAATGTTTGCGAATGAATTTTTACAGTGATAGTGATTTTAGCTCTACTTATTTCGAAAATTGAAGTCTGTCACTTTGAGACGAATTTATTCCTCAATAAGATGATACGCATTAAATTAAAAAAAGTGATTTTTAAATATCCAAACATAAATGCCCTTACATAGAAAAATATTTGTTAAATCTTTTAAACTACTCTATAATAAAAAATATTAGTGGAAGTTAGTGGTAAATGTAAACATCTCTCAGCTTGCACTTATTTGGTGAAATCCAAACTGACTCTCGCATGATAGGAAACAACAATTTTAATAAGCTGTAAATAGCATTTTCATCTACAAAAACAAATACTAAATACAGATTCTTTCACTTTTTTAATATTGTGAACACAATTATTACTATAGTATCAAAAACGTATAAAATTATTTTATCTTTGTTGTTATTGTTTATAATTTACATGTGAATACTCTTATTTTAAATGCGCAATTGATAATATTCTCACCTGACAGAAAAGATAAAGGGTTGTTTTTTTTCTATTTAATAAATTCTTTTTTTTTAATTTAGTGGACAAAATATATTAATAATTCTATTTTTATCTTGAAAAATACCGATGTCCAAATATATCGATTTTGTAAGATTGCCATTTCTTCTTTCAAAATATTGCTGATAAATATTAGAATAAAGAATATATGACTACTTCAAAACAATTTTTTTTTCATATAAATCAGAAAAATTTAAAACAATTGTGTCTTATTTTCTTCAAAGCATGTAAAGTAAAAAATAATTCTTTAACTATTCGAATATTTTGTTGTGATATTTCTAGCGAAGGTTTTTAATACTTTTTATTTCAATATTCATTATTCAAACACAAATCATGTCATACGCAGAAACAAATAAAAGCACGCTGCGGTATATTTGTTACATTATAACCTATTATCCTTCAAATGCCATGTGACGGCTATATAACCTTGTCTATTATAATGTTCACTCTGGCACTCTTTTCACGGTCCTTCCTTTCTATCTGACCCTTGGGATAGATCAGTCACAATCTGTGCAGTAGCCACTGGACTACTCATCAATCACGTAACTGTACTACCCATGTTACCCTAGTTGAAAAATGGCTACTATTCTTCACAAAAGAACTTTTAATTTAAAGACTTGAAGTGTGATGTTTCTTTTGTTCCCTTAAGAAATTGGGATAAAAAGTGTAAAATCGCTAAATAATTTTTCTTTCATTTTTCGTCTCTTTTGTACTTTCTTGTATACGAAATATACAAAAAGAGTGTTTATGACAGTCAAACAAATTCGAACTCAAAATTTTAACGAATATCAATGCTTTAGATCTTCCTGTGTTCGATAAATATATTCTTGGCATTATGCCTGTCTATCTGTGGGTACACTACTCACAGACAGATAGGCATAAACACATTTTAAACCAGTTGGTTGAAATTAGGTATACAGGTTTTACATCTCATTTGAAATTAAAATGATTAAGAGGAAGTCTGTCTAGCTTTTCGAAGTACAAGTGAATTCGATAACTATAAAACGTAAAAGGCTCGATAAATGAAATTTGGTACAGAGGTTTAGTATCTAAACCGTAAATTCTTCAGAAATTTAGAACTAAATCTATCGAAGGGTTGACAGTCTGTAGGTCGATACTTTCGCGATATTTTAAACCAATAACTTCAGTAAATGAAATTTGGGATGTAATCTTCTGACTACAACTGAAGATCTGTGTCAAATCTTGGTTTCAATCGTTTGGGAAAAAAAAGTGTCGCCAAAATACCAGTTCAAATTTTGTATACTTATGTACTAGAAGCATGCCTGAGATTAATCGCCAAAGATCACACGATAAATTCAGTAAAATGGCTAAATTCACATTTAAAAAATTATATTTTCTTTATGTGCTATGAAACGATGTGCAATTCATTCTCGGCTTGAACCAAGAGAGCAAGTGAAAAAGTTTGGAAGCACCACGCCTGCTTGTGTTTTAGCATTTAGGATACAACTTACTTCTTTTAGAAAGTTTTAATTTATTATATGAATTAGTACGTTGCCTTTTTTTTAACAATTTCCACCGTAAAATAAAGTTACACGGTGACAGCTATTCATTTTAAAGGCATTTGCATTTGGTAGTTCTGAATCATATTTTATCGTAAATGTTGGTTAAAAGTGAAGGTCTGCAATGGCTTATAAGCATCTTTTGCTTGTTTTGATGCACAAGCCGAAATTCATAAATTTTTCTCATAAACGTACAAAAATCTTATTTATTTAATTGTCTCATGTTTCTATTTTTTATTATATTACATTAAAGATTATTTCTAATACAAATAAAATTTACCGTATTTCTTTCTCTTACTGTATATTTAATAAAGTGGACATTCCTTACATTATATTTGATCATATTATTATGATATCAACCTAATTAATCTTAAGAATTCGTTTAGAATCATCGCATATTTTCGTCATACTATTTTAAATCTAAATACACAATTTTTTAAGCTATATTTCATGTGCTTAATCTTGCTTCTTCAAAGTCAATTTTATTATATAATTTGAATAGGGATTATTTTCTCTCGCGTCTGACTCTACGTCTTTTCTGATGCTATTAATATTATATCCCTCGTTATATATTGTATTTTTTCACTCAACTTCCGGTTATCTTCACAGACTAAAATTATAATGACAAGATTATTGAACAAGCAAATGAATTAGGAGTCGAATTTCGTTTTCAAACTCTAAAGACGACAGGATTCCTAACATGTTTCAAAATTCTCTATAATGTTGAAATAATTAACTCAAACACCAGCAATAAAAATCTTACACATCTTTAGCCTTATCATTAGGTAGGAATTAAGGTTCAAAAAGCTTGTATGAACATTAAATCCTTTATAATTCAAATAAACGATCCAAACCCAGATACGGAAGTTAACTCACTCGTGAATCCTTAAATAATAACAAAAAAGCAAGCCAGCATGCATCCCAAAATATTTGCCACAGATGATAAGTAATGAGCAAAACCAAAAGACCACACGCGCTACCGTGAGAGTAAAAAATCGTATTTGATATTTGGCCAAAAAAAAGGGGGGGGGATAACGTGGCGTCGCATATAACGTAACCTAGGAATTGATGTTCTTTCCCTCAAAATGGCTTGTATCAATGGGCTTATGGAGTCCAGTGTTCTTTTTCCGGCGACTAAAAGAGATAGGGGAATAAAAGTATCTTTTCTTCGCTCGGTAGAAGGTGTAAAGAGGATTTCGTTTGTATTGCTTGCCTGGTAGCTGGATATGCCATTAGTTGTTGACAGGTGGGTAATAGAGATGGATGTTTCTTTTGCAGATCCTCCAGAAATTACTCTCAAAGTGAGTTCTGACAAGATTATGGAGGGCGATAACGTGAAGTTCACCTGCGAAGCTGTCGCCAATCCGGCCGACGTCAACATCAAGTGGCAAAGGTATGCTGACGATTTTTTTTTTTTTTTTTTTTTTTTTTTACTATTGATGTATTTCTACTTATGAAAATGAAATGTAAATTCACTCTATTTTCATGCAATATGTAAGTTATTGTCCGCAATTATTATGGGAAAAATTTGCAGTTAAATGTTAACTTCATAATGAGAGTAACTTAAGCTCTCAAATACTCTTGCTGATTTTCAATGTAAACATGTGATTCATAACTGAAAATAGTTTGAATAATAAAAAAATATTTGTGAGCGGAAAAACAAATTGATTGCTTTAAAATTAAATTCATTTCACGCCTGCAAATTTTGTGGCTTCATCGATTAACAGGTTTAATTATAAAAATTCTTTTCATAATGCCTTATTTTGCCTGTTTTTAATGCTTTGTGAGCCCCATATTTTCGCTTAATTAGTTTGCTTAAATATCTATTTATTAATTAGTATTCGCAATTCATTAATCGTTTTGTAAAATTTCTTAATGCATTTTTATAAGTTTATTTGATAAAGCTAAAAAGACAACTTTATCTTCAACCATTTTATGAGAAAATGTCTCTATTAATGAGGATAAAGGCGATATTATTAGTTGCATAATGATAAAGTATTTTTAAAATACATATTTTTGTCCCTTATTTGGGAAAGGTTTTTTTAAAATCCTATATGTATAACGTATTAATCCCTTTTATTTGTATTTTAGAATATTTTCTAATAAATAGTTCGATAAAATTATACCAATCAATCTGTTCTTCGATTTATGAGTAAATTCTTTGTTATTCATTAAGTTAAAAGCTAGGCATTTTTATTTCTGAAAATAGAAGAAAAAAAAAGATTTAATTCATTAAAAAAACTTCTAATTAACCAAATAAATTAAAGGAATTTATTTATTTATTTGATAAAAGTTTCTACTTATTATAACTTTAACAAACGCAACAAAATGCTTGCATAAAACCTATTTTAATAGCAAAAGTATTAAAAATGTTTTTTTCTAACATTAAAAAAAGAATCTTTTTTTATATAGAAGATACTAGAATCTTCTTTAATTTTTAAACTGAAAATATTCGAATAAAAGAACAATTTTTTTTCAACTGATGTATTTTCCTTTATAACTAAAGATATAAATTTTAGAGATGTATTTTATAAAATATAAATTGTTTATAAAATTTTTAAATATTTCATTTCAGTCAAGTTTCATTGGAATCTATAAAATCAATTCTCGTTGCTATTGCTTTTATTTTGAAACTTGGTTTTAAATTAAATATTACGGATTTCAAAATCATTTTTTTTTTGTTAATTACAGTCATGACTTCAAATGTATTTGTTTATCAGTATCTGAATGCTATTTTCCTTTCAGTTTAAAAAAATTATTTTTCAATATCTCCTCAAACAATAACTTTCATTCAATTATAATTCAAATCAACTGAAGTTTGGTGCATTTATCACTTTCGTTTTAAATTGTTTTTACTGTGCCATTATTTAATATCAAGAGTATTAAAAAAACGGAGTTGCTTTAATTAATTTGAACAGTTTTGGAATAACGCAGAAAGACAAAACTCTTAAGAATTAGAAATTACTTTTTATCGAAATAATAAGATGCTAACTTACACCATTTATTCTTAATACAAATACTCGTTACATTGCTTTCAGCCAGAGGGTGAAAATCTCAGAAGAGGCACACACATCAATAGATATGTTTGGAAAAATAAAGAAATAAAGTACAGAAAAATCTTTGTCACCCTGGATATTCAGATGAAGCGATGTCCGTGTGTGTTTAGAAATAACTAAAAATGAAGCCGACAGTAAAGGGTTTCAATGACTACTTCATTTACGAAAGAAAGCGCTGTTTAATTTGCTATAAAATAAAGCCTTTTCAACTAGCACAAATCATATTTTTAAAAACGTTTTGCTAAATTGGACATTAGTTGAAACAAATCATTTGTCAAACGAGCAATATATTGAAAAATGTATTCCAAAATATTACAAAACATTGTTAGTGATAATTAGGGTTCTTCTTCTTGACTTAAAATTCTCGAAATTTTTAAAAAGGAAAAAGTGAATGATAAAATTTTTCGTGATTAAGTTAAACGAAAGAATATAAGAAAACTGTTATCCGACTGCATTGTTGTGGATTTATTTGATGTTTTGATTCTGTTAGTTCATATGAAGGCGAAAAAATTAGTCCAGTTTGTATTGATATTTTTGTTGTAAACGTAACAAATTAAACACCGAGTTTATTTCTAGATGTGAAGGAATGGAATGTTTTAATTCTGTTAAAATTTCTAAAGTGTTTTTTAAAAATGAAATATTGTCATCTATTTTAATCTAAAAAATAATTAACTTGGAGTTCATATGAAATTCATTTAAGAGCATTTTATCAATATCTTTTTAGTTTTTTAATATTAGTAATTTTTAAACACAAAACGAAACATAAATTTAAAAAATATTCAGAATATAGTTAAATTTTGTACTTTTATAATAAATATACTTGCTTTTTCACCTGGCAACTGCTCAGAAAAAGACTAAAATATCGTCTGCAAAGAAAAAGGGCATTTGTTTAAAAGTGTAAAATGAAAAAAAAATTTCACTCGACTATAATTACTATTAAATATTTTCTACTGTAAATTTATTTGAATCAGGGGAAAATATAAAAGCAACATTTTCAATAAAAAAATTTAAAGAAGGCAAGATTATACTTACAAGTAATAAAATTTGTTATTAGTAAAATAAAATGTAAATCTTTTAGTTTAATATACAAAATAAATTATTAAGTACACGTTAACTTGAATATATTTAAAATAAATACATTTATTATAACGAAATACCTAAATACATTTTTAAAAAACTCATAATTTAGTTGTTCTGGATTAAAAAATTTTAAACTCAGAATTTTAGAAAACATGAAAAAAGTTTCTTAGCTCTTGCCTTTGTCGAATGTTCAACATTATTAATTTCAAATGAATATTTTTAAAATGTTTTGTGAAAATAGTTTTTTAATAAAACGGCGCAGTAATATTTAAATGAATAGATTTATTTCTTCATCTGTAAAAATAATGTTTATCTTGTTCTCAAATTGTGCTTTAAATGAATACTGAATAATTAAATTTTAAAATAAGAAATTTGTTTTAAAATGTTTTTCATTTACTCTAAAAAAATATTTAATTAAACTATAAGGACTGTCTTGATACATTTGAGTTCTTTAGCATTTGCATAACAAAAATATTTTCCAATTATGTGAAGTTAAACAACTGTAATTCCGTAGTTTGTATATAAAATTATTTTTTATGAACTGACTCATATTTGAGTGCTATTTATGTAAAAAAAGATTTAAAAACATTTGTTATTGGTAAACACTTATATTAAAATGTATAAAGTTTTGGGCTTTTTTGTCGATTTAAAATAACTCCACTTATTATCATGTTTATAATGATTGAAATTTTGCTATCTATTGTTCTAAGACTTCATTTGAACTAAAATTTTGTGGCAATACATAATATTTTTACTCTGATGGCAATAAATTATTTTAACAATCCCATGCCTTTAATTTCGGTCAATCGAATCTAATTAAATTTTGATTTGATACTCTTAGCTCTATCTGGAGACGGATTCTAAAATATATTTAATAATAAACTTAAAATCAAATTTTAAAAATAGAAAAAAAAATCTACTTTATAGCGCATTAAGATAAATATATTATAATTTTTATTAAACTATTCTGCTGTTATCTGGGTGTTATTTTTGAAACTCCTGTGAATATTTTTTTCCCATCTCCAATTCATCATCCTAACAAGTAGTTGTCCTAACCTCCAAACCAAGGCACTAAATGAATCTTAATATAAATGTCATCAAGTACCTCATTAAAGATTCAAACAAAAACTAGTCTGTCTTAGCCGCAGTGTCGCCAGTTTCTTTACATTACATCAACAGCAACAACAACACCAAGTTCTTTATCATCAAATGTTTCAATCCTTTTTTTTCTGCCAACAGGAACGACGAAGTGATAGCAGGGGACCACAGCACAACCTACACAATATCCCGAGTCACACGTGAATACAACAAGGACACCATCAGCTGCGAAGTGAGCAATGCTGTGGGAACTACAAAGTCAACACACACTCTCAATGTCCTCTGTAAGGATACTTCTTACATCTGTTTTACTTGGTGTATCGGATTTCTAGTTTTGCACAAGAGCTTATGCTTGTTGTTTTTATTCGTTGATTAATTCTTTTCTTAATGGTTTCCAATGAGGCAAGTGAACCATTAAGTGGATATCGTTAGTACAAGTAATGATGTTTTTCAACTAATGATTTTGTTGGTTGTATATGGATTGCCTTTATCTCCTCAGTAGCTTTGAATTCTTTTTTTTTTTTTTTTGGAGATTCTCAGAAGCTAACCCTGTATTTTCGGTGTTCTTTTATTAAGATTTTTATTTCTTAATCGGGCTTCTGAAAAGACAAACATTTCTTTTAAAAAAAGAAAGGAAAATAGGTCAAATGAATTTAAATAATGAAATATTCAACAATGCAAAATGTCGAAGAACAATTTTTTTAATCTTGTTATATTGTATTACAACTATATTTTATAATTAGTACAGATTTAAATTTGTCAATAAAACTATAGCTAATCTATAAATTATTTTTATCGTGCAGAATCGAGTAATAAAAATCATGGGTTTTAGAATTTTCACATTAAGGGTTCGTTTTTTATTCCAAAAAAATTCTGACGTGAATCCAAACTAAAGAAAATTAACTATTAATTTTTTTAAAGTAGTTATTCAAAACATTCATTGAATTTTTACCAAAAATACTGATTTATCTATTTAAAAATAGGGACGCTGATGTTGACATTTTCATTTTAAACAAATAGTAAATTTATTAAATTTTTATTATTAAAGTTTTTGTTTCGCCTGTGCAATGAAGTGATAGAAAGAATTCAGATTCCTTTTATTCCATCATAAAGGGCACCTTTAAAATTAAATGGTAATTAAGTTATCTTTCTTTTTAACTCTATCAACCCGTTCAACGAACCTACAGCAATCGCCCCAAATACTTGACTATCATTGCGTAATTTTCTTTGATTAAAATGTGAATGATTTGATATCCGAGTCACGTACTTTAATCATTAAAGACACTAAAGCCTGGGGAACAGGAATATTTTCTTAGAGCTATCAAAGAATGTACAAGCATGTATTTGCGTAGTGGTCATCAGTTCAACAGCATTTTTTTATATATATATTGGGGCGTTCCAGTATCTTGAAGTGCCTGAATTCAAACTATCTTAGGAATGAAAAGGTTAAGTCAAATTTGGCGAGGAAATACTATTATGCTTCTTAGTAGAGCTTATTCTTCCTATGCATCTATTTTATTTTGGGCAATATGTGTGTTGTTGTTGTTGTAGTTATTATTATATTGGGTCGTTCCAAAAGTCATTTCGTATTTTTGTGTCAAAATGAAAAGAAATTTTCGTTTAATGAATAAATTATTTATTAAATTATAAAATTGCCATTCTGGTCTAATACCTTTTGCCATTCTGGTCTAATACCTTTTCGTAGTAACATGATTACACGCTCATAAAAGTTTTGGTCTTTGCTGTAAAAAAAACTGATCGAGGTGGTTTTTGGCCTCCTCATTTGAAGGAAAAATTTTGCAAATCAGTTCTGGTGCTGATGTACTGTTAACACATCTTCTCCACACATATTGGCTAATTTATTTCTGGCTTGAACAGCATTTTTACCTTTTATAGCAAAAAAGAAAAAAATGACGAAAATGCTGTTTATTGCTCTCCATATTTAAAAGGGCACCATCCAAAAACTACTGCGAAGAATCAGCTGCACTTTTTCACACTCAAGCCTTGCTATATCAGCTCTTAAAACATAAAATGATTTTGCGGTTTAAGTATGAAATTGGGTGCGAAAAATGCAATTAAATCCTTTGTCAGGAAAAAACGAAATTACTTTCCGAACAACCTAATATAATTCCATCATTTGGAAATGCCCAATGATCATAACCATTGTCATCGCATAATCTACTGCCGATTGATAGCATTGCATTGTATTGTTGTTTACCAAGCAAGTGATAAAATTTATATAACAATAGAAATATTTTGCAACTTCATAATATAAACTTTATGATCGTATGATCTTATTAAATCCTAATTTAACTTTTCTTTACTGCCAGATGGTCCCGTGTTCCGATCGACGATCGAAAATGTAGCTGCCGACATCGGATCAGAGGTAACACTGAGCTGCGATGTCGATGGCAACCCGAAACCCGATACTGTCTGGACGTTCGAAGGATCCGATGCTGTTCTCAGCACACAGTCCAAGTTGGTCATCCCACAGCTCACACTGGACAGAGCAGGTAGATACACCTGTCGTGCCACCGTAGTGGGATTTCCAGAAATTTCAACTGATGTCCTTGTCTTCATCAAAGGTGAGAAGTTGCAATGACTATCTAAAATACATAAGAATTACTATATATATATTAGGTTGGGGAAAAAGAAATCCATTATTTTTACGTGGTGTGGCACCCAAACATCAAGCTTTTTTTTAAACCCAGCTTTGTGCAAATGGTTTAAAACTGTTTTGTGGTCGATCTTTAACTCCTGGGCGATGCTACGACTACTAACATGCCGGTCCACTTCGATGATTTCAGTGACTTTGTCGACATTTTCGACGACGGGCCTGCCTGTGCGAGGGGCATCCTTAACGTCAAAAATACCCGAACGGAATCGACGAAACCAAAATTGCGCGTAATTAGCTGTTACAGTATCGGGACCATAAACACATTTTCAGCCGCCTGACTTGCATTTTCGCCCTTATCAAAGAAAAACTGTAAAATGTACCGAATTTTCTCTTTGTTGACTTCCATCTTTAACGCCGTGTAACTCAGAACTGAATGGACAAAACAAAAAACTGCAAACGAATTCTTTTAGTGCGAACTGTTACCTTGACAACGAGCATAAATTTGAAATTGTTTGATCGATAATTTACGAGATATCGATCACTACAGCCATCTACCGAAAAAATAATGGATTTCTTTTTCCCCAACCTAATATATAATATACTATATTACTATAAGGACAATTTGTTGTTGTTACTTATGAACTTTACAAGCCCTCTGGCGAACTGTCAGTGATTTAATCCGAGTGTGTAGTAGCGTCTGAGGGCAGAAGTCAGAATATGAAGCACACATTCCACCCCTTTTTACAGCGAATTCATTCACACACCTGATAGATAGAACACAGGACAAAGATCAACCATGTCCAAATCAGGACTCGAGTCGCAGACGCTCAGATCACAGGGAAAACGCCTTACCTCTGAGTTAGGTCACCGCCAAAACAGTTCGTGATTAAGCCCAATGTCTTTATAGTAGACTTCGATTTATTTAATTTTTTTCAAAAGAAAAGGAGAAAAATCGAATTTAGAATAAAAAGCCAATTAATAAATATATCAGCAAATCGATAAAGTTTTCTGATTTGAAAACCAAAAACAAATAAATGTAAATGAAAAATCTTTTGCTGACGTACAAAGTAGAAAATAAGGTTTTAACAAAATTGAACCTTAGCATTTAAAAAATATATATTTGTGCTTGAATTGGAATACCAATGAATGATGATGAATTTTCTTTTTAAAATTCATTGTGTTTAAATTCGTCGCATCGTTTTAGCTTTTAATTTTTGTTACTATTTCCGCTTTGAACTCAAATTTTTTTTAGGAGAAATTAATGATAGAAATTAAAAACACGCTTTTATGTAAGCAATAAAAAGCAAAAATAATTAGTTTATACTTTTTAAACGTTGATATATTTTAATAATATGATTATCAAAGAATCTTTTTGCAAAAACGTTTTTCTCGTATTCGTTTTCTCATATCTCAAAATTTTAACAAACAAAATTTGTTAAAATTAATTTTAAATAGGTATCCAATAGCAGGCAATTTTATTTTTTCAATTTTATTATATTATACTTAAAAAAATATTTTAAAAATCTGCTTTTCGGAACAACTTCCAGATTATTTTTTTATTAATATTTTGACGTTTTTTTTTATATAGAATAAAACTGTGTAATTCTAAATTTATTTTTCTGAATCTCGATGTATTTTGTTACATCAAAGATATTTGGGCTTTAAGAAATATGAAACTTTATGAATGTATATATTTGTTCTTTTTTTTACAAATCAAATGATTATATGCATGATATCTTTGTGCTTAAAAATATTTTTCAATTATTTTTCATTGATTCTTTCTAAAGTGGATCTGAAATAAGTGTCCGGATAAATTTAGCACTCAAGCAAAAATTATAAATTTTTTTTATCTTCAGTATTTTTTTTGACATGAATGCCTAACTCTTACAAATAGCTAGTGTGTTATTGAACTATATCGAAATTTGTTATTGAAACAGAAATGGAGATTAATTTGTTTTGCTTGCATACAAGTTTTGATTTTCAGCAATAAATCGAGAGCTGTTTTTGAATATTTTTTTAACATTTGTATTATGATTTTTTTAAAGGTAGTATGTTTCTTTTTGATGTAGCGATGTGGTTTTTTTTTTACAATTTTCTTCTTAAAATATTAAATTAATAATACATTTTTTAATTCATATGCATAATTTCGATTTAATAGTATATTTTTAACGGATACGTATAATTATAATTTTAAAAAATAGGATTCATTTGTATGCTGGTACATAGACAAAATTTTCAGCCCAACAATTTCAAAAAGATAGTAGCCATTTTATCCCAATGTCTTGGATATATATATATATATATATATATATATATATATATATATATTTGTGAATATAGCTAGTTTATAGGAGTTACGTTAAACAGAGGAGAAATATTCAATATTTCGTAGCTTACATGAATTAACTTTTAGCATTTCTTTCGTTCTATTATGGAAATATATGAGTTGCATGCATAAATTAGGCTTTAAAAGTACTTTTTATTTTTAAAAATATATATTACATTGTCTTTAAGAAATTTGGCAATCGAAAATGATCAGCAATGTACTTATTATAGACTTCTAATTAATTTTGTGATGATAATGGAACCAAAATTTGTAAAAAAAAAAAAAAAAAAAAAAATCGTATCAAAGACGAAATCGAACATTTTAGCAATTAAAAATTTTAATAACATTCAAATTATTTAAATATCTCTAAAATGTTAGGTTAAATATCTACAAATTAATTTTTTTCAAATGAGAAGAGATAATACTGTTGTCTAAACTTCCGTCGCAAACTATAAAATTAATATTAAATAATCTAAAACGTTTTATTATTAAGTAATCATAATTTTTCCACTGATTGGTAAAGATTTGACCTAAAATTCTGCAAAAAATATAAATTCTTTACATTAATTATATTCTTTATATAATTATTCTATTATTATTATTATTATTATTTATACTAATTATATTATAATTCTTTATATTCTTTATTTAATACTTTTTATTCTTTATATTTCTACCATTTATTTAATCGATTCGATTCACTAATGGTAAAATCAACTGTTAGCACATCTACAACAAATGCAATCATTTTCTTGCCTTCTTCTGCAGTGATTACTTCAGTCTCTAATACAATTTAAACGTAAACCCACCGGTGACTGATTATAAGTTTCAACTTTTACCCAAGCTTTGGTTGAAAGAAAACAGAAGTCACCATGTCCATGAAAGTAGTGCTGCACAGAACATTTATTTTCAGTACGTATTGTATGTAAATACACGTAACCGGGTTATACATCATCGCTACCATAAACGTCCCCCCCCCTTTCTGGACAGTGTTTTAAATCCAAGCTAGGGTGTATTTTATGACCCTGGTTAAGAATAGGCTACTGCCACGAAACATATCTCCGAAATTGTTCCAGACATGTTTGAAACGTGTCCACAAGAATGAATGGTTCCTCAGATTTGTTTGCAGTCGCTATCTCTCCGAGAATGATGTGGATTGTAAGAACAGGAGGGCAAGTTTTCATTGAGTTTGCAAAGTGGAACCATGGTTTAATTTGTTGATTGCGCTGGAAATTATGTTAAAGTTTAACTCAAATCTAGGTTTAAAGGAGGATAAATGTTAAAACTCTGTTGATTATTGTGTCATTTGATGTATTTAACGGCCGTCATTATCCACTCTCAAAATCTTTATCACGAAAAAACATTATTTGACCAATTCCATTTTCAACTAAAAAGTTAACTCGAAACTATAGTCTGGAAAATAAATAAATATAAGAATTCACTGTAAATAAAAATAAATTTAATTCCAAATAGTTGTTTGAAGTAATTTTCTGAAATTATGCAATGCCCTTATCAATTTTATTTATTAAATTTTAGGGACATTCTGTACTATTTGTCATTTATGGTATATTCATTTATAAAAACAATGACATTCTTAAGTAAAATTTCACCGTATTATTAAATGATGTTTTATTTCTTAAAATTAAATTTTGAGCTGATAGCTATCGTTTTTTTTTTTCAAGTATCTTATTAAAAGAATTGAATATTATGATATAAACAATGCTCATGTATTTAAACAAAACAAAAAAAAAACACATATGTTACAACGTGCCTTTGTTTCTCACAAGAATCCATCTCAAATCAATTAAATCTAATCTCAAATCCATAAATAATACATCATAAATTATATACTTGTTCCCAAAGAACTGGTTTCATTGCAGAATCGCTAATTAAAAATTAAAAACAATATAGAGTTGAATGACATCAATGGAATGATTCTGTTGAAGTCATTCTTTCGATTCTGCTGCCATCTATTGGTATCATATGTAAACATCTTCAGAGTGAATGATCGGGGGAATAACCAACATTTTTCTATTTTTTAATAGGACCACCTAGAGTTCGAAGTGACCCAGTTCAGTATGGAATGGAGGGTGAAGTTGTGAAATTGCAATGCGTCATAGCATCTGTGCCTGCACCGACAAGGATACTATGGTCTAGGAATTCACAGGTAATTTGGCATATAAATTAAGTTGAATCGCTTTATTTTTTTAATACCTAGTAAAAAAAAGCCTTAACATGATTTTCACATTAACTCTTCTTACAATTCTAAGTATACAATGAATTTTTATACAACACTTAAAACTGCTGCAATCTTTTTTTATTTAATACTGCTACAATATTGCGTGTCTTCTGAAGAAAAATGAAATTTTGTTTCATAATTTTTCAATACATATAAAACAGTTTATATTTATTCGTTCTCATATTCAGAGATACTTTGTAATAAAATAATTGTTATTTAATTTTCATCGTTTTCTTTCCGTTAAATTATTTATGTATTAGTAACTTCTCGGAATCATCTAACAGGGCTGGACCATCCCCTTAAATCCTAAAAAGTCTAAAAACAGTTGAAGTTGCCGGAGGACTTCGTCTTTGTTAAAACTCATACAACACAAAGTATGTGCAGGGGAGGCCAAGTCATTTACAATTCTACATTTACAGCAAGATTTCATAACTCCGATTTTCGGATTAAATGATAACAATATAAATTATACTATTACAAATTAAATTACTCAACTGATATTTTAAAAAAATGGATTATATTATATAACTAAGAAGATTCTTCTTCAAAAACAATCACTTATAATCTTTTATAATCTTGTTATTTAATTATTGTAAAGGAAATAATCTGATAAATGTAGCAACATGTATAATATTACTAACCGTGTTTTATTGTAACAAAACAAATTGATTGTCTGACTGATGTAATTATTCCTTAATTAGAAGCTGTTAATTTTTTATAATGTTTAACATCTTTTATTCACAATCGATATCACGAATTGCCAAAATATTTTCTTCGTTTATTAACTATATTACTGACTACATTAAGTTTATTATTATTTGTTGATTACATTAAGAATATTCTCTACCTTTTTTATATTAAAAAACTATGTAAATGCTTTTTTTAATTGTTTGAGGATAAAATTAAATTTTTCCAAGACTCGTTACTTGCCGATTCCGAAATTTAAAATGTAGCCGAATCATTCATCTCTACATTTATAAGATTAGAATAAATCATTCTATTCTTATAAGATAAAAAATTAAAAAAGCTAAAAGAATACTGATACGGTAATTCATTTTAAATCGAAAAGAAGCAGAATTGATATATAATTATTTGCTTATCTAAATAGTTGTGAAATTTATACTTTATTTTTTATCCGATTCTGCAATAATAACACTCACAATTCATTTGAAAAGCATATCTATTTTAAAAGTAAAATATCTGTATTAGCTCTTAAAAGAAGATCTGATCATTTAATAAAAATGATATTACCCCACCCCCCTCCTTTCCTTAAAGCATTAAACCACCCAATCCACTCCCAGACAAATCCAGTTCATCTTCCTCTCCATACCAGCGAGTTGTAATTCATGAAATCTGGATTAAATCGAGTAGGAAATCTAGAAGAGTGATTTTTGGTACCCCACTCCTCATAGAAACCTCATTTAGTCTCCCCACAGGAAATCTATCAAATTAGCACTTAAATTCTCTTTGTGTTCTCAAAGTACAACCTATCTTGCGAGTTCTCGTGCTGCCTATTTTGCATTCATTCTCATTTTCATTTGAGCCCCGGAGGAGAGAGGGGGGGGGGATTGCTGCAGTGAGAAATCTTGCACCTGGTGTGAAAGCTCTGAACGCCTAGCGTGTGAGCCGTTTTTGTTTTGGCTTCATTTTAACACTGGGGATGTCTTAGTAATTCTCCTATGTCTTAAATTTCCCAAGGATCGCACCACACGAACGCTACTTGCCTGCCTTCACGGAACGAACCCCGCACTGTGTGTGTGTGTGCTCTTGGAAATAAGATTTTAATTAACCTTTTGTTCACGTTTTGTTGTGAATTTATGCGATTAAAATAAAGATGGAGGGGGAGAGAGAAAGAGAAGAATTTTGTTTTGTGCTTTATACTTTGCTCGTGAAGAAATTCTGGAAAGGGTTTCTCATGTGTACTGAGCACGACATCTTGGCTGCATTATTTAAAATCAGTGCATCTAATAATGCGTGTCAATTTTTTTTACTGTTGTTACAATGTTATTAGGTCATTATTAAACGTACAATAGAACCTTCAAACACCAAGATTTACCTTAGTTTAATTCAATTAATAAACCATTTTGAAATTTAGAAATCATAAGTTACCATATTTCACAGTAATAATAAATATTACAGCAATATGTAGTAATAACATCATATAGTAACAAATATGATAGTAATAACATACATTCACGGTAATCGCAAACATTGAAAAAGTTAATAACTATGACAATAAAGATTGCTTCATTTCAATATCATATATAGTAACAATATTTAATATTTAGTAAATTTAATAATAATAATAAATTTTTAGTGGCGTTGACTTGGTGGTGAAGTTTCGGGTTTGAGATCATAGGGTACCCTGTTAAAAACCCGATTCCTTTAAAGATCTGACATGTAGTTCTCTTTAAATTTGAAAATGGTTGCGAAATATTTTTCTTCTTACGTGATATGGAAACTTTGAGAAAGGGTATTGTCTTTAGTGGATCAAATTTTTAAAGTACATCCTCCAGTAGCCCAGGGGCTGCTTTAAAATTTGACGTTAGTGTACTTAAATCGAATTAAACCCATTTGAAATTTATGGGAATCCTTCTGCATCAAAATTTCAAAACATTATACGAATCTCTAGAATAAAAAAGGCAGAATTACTAATCAAATTAATTTCATCATTCAATAAAAGTAAAAAAAAAAAAACCTAATCAGTAAAACCAAATAATGTATTATGTTTTTTAAGTCTTTTTATGTATTCTTTCTTTCTTCCACTATACACTGAGTTAGAATCAAATTTGTCTCTAAAAAGTACACAGATAAGCATTTATGGTATAAAATCCATATACTAAATTTCATCCACTATTTCTTTGCTTCTTTCAATTATTGTATTCACATGCACATGAATTAAAGATGTGGTTGCAATTTAATTATTGACACAAAGAGATTCAAAAAATAATTTTTAAAACATTAAAATCTTCAGCTTAAAGTTTTTGACATTGCAGAAATAAATAAAAAATTAAACATACAAATTATTTGCGATATAGATTCGCATGTCCTTATAGGTTTTTAGTCATCCCCATACCTCTTTCTTATCTCATATAATGCATCTCCAATAGGGTCGTATATTCCTAACCTCACAATTATCTATCCATCTCAGAGTGGTCATCAGCTCTCCAGCAAATCCTCAGAGTGTGATTCTGTGTGCTTAAGATGAATGGACTTTGGTCACACATATGACTTTAAAGTGCATGTAGTCCTGTTTGAATATGATCAGCATCTCTAGGTCCACATACGATATTTACTCTCTGCATATTCGAACTCAAACCCGGGTGTATTATATAACGGTATAATGATGGTCCGGTATAGATACCCATTCATATCAGTCTTGTTGTAGCACTCGTGATATGATCAACAACATGGATAATTTGTGAAAAGGTTATTATACAGATAAAAAGATTATTTAAATTTTTTTTTAAAACTTTGTATGTGAAAGACTAGGAAATATTGGGTGCTTTATATACTACTTAATTACATGTTTCAGAATATGTTACTTAATTACTACTTAATTACATGTTTCAGAATATGTTACTTTTAATGTATCAAAAGTTTTATGCAATTATCCGGTTTTAGTTGTATATTCGGTTTTAATGGATTAATAGCCATGCATAGCTTTTAGGGTTATTTAATTTTATTATGTAAATTAATTAATGTTTTGATTAGTATAAATTAATTTATCACTTTTTCTTATATCAAGAATTTATTTTTTAACTTTTTTCAATGAAAAAGTCAAATTCAGCTTTTTTCCCAAAACGTTTTCTATTAGTTGATTTTTTTCTTCTTTATGGTTCAGATGCTGACTCCATCCAGATGTAATCGATTGTACCACCAATTACTCTGTAGATAGTTTTACATATCCCTCACATCGCATCTCTCATTATGATAAAAAGAATAGTTAACAATAATGGTAACTAAAACGATCATAAATCATATCTTCCAATCTAATACTATAATACGAGGAATGGTTGCCAAGTCGAAAATCGCCCCAGAATTAATAAACTCCGGTAAACTTGGGGGTCTGGGGTTTTTGGCCATGAGGAATCGATTGGTGCCGGTTTTGAAGCGCTATGGCCGGGCAGTTCGGAGTTACAGATAGGATATTTTCAAACTTTATTAGTTCGCCATAATGGCTACTTACATTTTCAAGCCGTAACGTGCTGCCATCTATAGCGAATATGGCGAACTAATAAAGTTTTATGTTTATGCTGTTATAGGCTTATAATATGTTTCTTATGAATGTATATATGTTTGGTTTTTCTAAATAAATTTGTCAAAAATATTGAACTTCAACACACTTCAATCTTTACCTTTACTTTACCTTTGTATAGAATAGTTCCCTTTCCAAACTCTAACTTTGTTTAGAATAGTTTACAATGGTGCACTTTAACCGGTTATCTTTTCACCAATGGTTTCACAAATTTTCTTATGGCATGTATTGTTTTGATAAATCACAATTGAAAATTTAAATCTTCGAGTTAGCTTCGATACCTGTTTTCCCCGAGCGCAGCTCGGTCACCCGCTGATAATTTTAAAAGTTAAAACTTTTTTTCCAATTTTTCCACCAAAATTAAGAATTTAAAATTAAATTTTGCGTTTTTATTTAACATGATGATTAAAAAAGAATATCGTAATTGGAGAAATGTTATATATTTTTAGCTCTTTTTAAATTACAGTATTTGATATTTTTTATATTTTAATTACTTTTGCTTTTTATTTCCAGCATGTTGATATTGATAACAATGATGGATACGAAATCGTCGAAGAAGCCATAGCAGGAGGTGTAAAAAATATCCTGATTATCCACAATGCCGACGAAGACGACTTCGGCCAGTATAATTGCTCAGTATGGAATGCTTTTGGTCAAGATAGTATGCTCATACTACTTAAAAAACAAAGTAAGTGCAAACTCAAAGTTATATTCTGAGAATAATTTTAAGTATTATGATTATTACATAATTTTTGACACATGTATATTCAAATCGATTTATATTAGTTAAGTTTGATTGTAAAAATATTGAAGAATTTTAATAACAGGAAATAAAACTGTAATAAAGCAAATTTGGATTCAAATTGTATGAGGAAATTTATGCTGAGCATAATTACACCCATTAAATAATCCTATAGTGGAAGCTTTATAAGCCAGATAACATCCTTAAGATTGAGTGATCACTTTTAGTCTTGTGGTCATATTATCTGGCTGGGAACCGTAATGTCACGAGTTCGGACCTAGCTATCGCCAATAGCAACAATCCTTTATACATTTAAGAATGGATCATACATCTTAACAAATTTAAACACACACACACACACATAAACTCTGTATTAAAAATGAAAGTTATTGACTTACATCCTGAGTCGTGTAGAAATACATTACTCGTTGGCTCTGCGATTTCACCTAACATTGCCTATAAATACTGAAAAGACCCTCTATTTTGATGAAAGAAAATATCGATTCTATTTTGTTTACTCATTTTAAGATTATTATTAAAATGAATAAAATAAATTAACAAATCTTATATTTATTTTTTAATGTTAAGTATGTTATATCTATCTATATAGCTTGCGATAAAACTTGGAATACTTATTACATACACTAACAAGATGGTTATAGGCATAATAGAATTATCTAATACATATAAAAAACATTTTTGGATCTATTTTCGCATGTATTAACCAAGAATTATTGCCAAAATAACTTGCCAAGGGAACACAACAGATTCAGTAAAGATGCTAAGTTTAAGCTATAAAATTTTTGTTAAAAATTTAATAAACTTTTAGCTTTTTTGCAGTACTTTTCGGAAATATTAGAGTACACACATTTTTGCATCATTTAAATGTTTCTTAAATTATTGATTCAACTATATCAGCAAATTTATGACAAATACATTTTCTGTGTTTAATCAATTTTAAAATTCTGAAGAATTCTGGACGAATATCAAACGAATCAAGAAAGATACAAAAAAAAATTCCCTTACAATTTTCAAAGAACATCAAGCATTATAATTCTAAAAGAATACATTAATCTATTATATAGAAATGAATATTTGTTTGTAGAATAGAATAAATACTATTTATGCTTCTCCTTTATGTATCCTTCAATTTCGTTGAATGTACTCATTGCCGACAAGAAAATTAATATCATTCTACCTACAATTCTTTATTAAATAAGATAACTATTTCAAATTCCAAACGATATTTCCAAGATTATTTCTCCTGTAATACTACTTTATAATCGATTTTTCGTATTTATACAACAATTATTATTTATGTTTATATATTTTAGAAATGAACATGGAATCGAATTACCCGATTTTAATTTAAACTGAAATTTTTCGAGAAATAACCTATTATATAACCCGATGGTTTAATATACAAGATTTCTTTCCTATCTTCCACATTTTTTCCTATGAAGAACACAGATATTTTATAAATGTCTTAAATTAATGAGAAACATAAATTTGCATAAACAAGAGAGCGAATGAAATTAAAAATTACTTATGGTGTGAAAATCGGAACAATAGGTTATTAATTTTCTTGATTGATTACAGGTAAAGTGTATTAAAAATTTAGAAAATAAAAGAAAAATTACCGGATTTCTTTGAAGGTTACCTTAAATTTATTCTTTCATAAAATAATTAACAATGGGTTCTGTTTATCGCCTCTTCTTTGTTACGCATCTTTTTAAAGAATTTTATTATATATTTGCGCACTTTAAAAATCTATAAGCAAGGTATATTTTTAAAAATCTATAAGCAAGGTATATTTTTATTATTTTAGAAGTCAAAAGAATAGAGTGGAATTTTTCAATAAGTAATTAACAAAACCTTATTAATAAATTTTTGATAACAGTGATCAATTATATTGCTTAAATTTATCATTTCCAGCAGAAAAGATAATAATTAATTATCGTAAATTTGAAATTGCTCTTTAGAAGTATAGTGAGTATTGAAATTTTAACAGTAATTGACCAAATTATACAAACTCTAAACTGATTTTGAGATAAATATAAAAAAGAACAAGTTTTGTAAAACGTTGTAGAAAAATTACTAATGTTAGTTTCTTTTTTTTTTTCAAGAATTTGATAATTATATTATAAACAGTCTGCTGTTCAGATGTGTACAATTTTTTAAGAAAGTTATCCACATTTAGTTACAATTTATTCTGAGGGTTGCTGACTTCATAATTATGCTCTGCTATTATTTAGCAACTATATTTCATTATCAAAAATCAATTTAAAAAACTCAGCAACAATCACACAACATTAAAAAAATTCTTATATTTGTGTAGCGGTTAAGCATGTTGTTGATATTTTTAATTTAAGCAATTGTTTTAGCTTATGATTTTGTTTTCAACTAGGAACATATAAAAGCTTCAAAGCATTATATATTTGAAAATTTTTATATCTTATTATAAGTTTTTTTTTAAATCGAAGGATTATTTTAATTACTTATCTTCTAATAATCCAAAAATTTATAAAATTGCTCTTTATAAAGCATTCCTTTTTCAATTATAAATTGTTCTTAGAAATACATAAGTTTTTTATCTATAATATAATACATCATCATTACCATGTTATTACTTACCAACAAACATTCATTAATTTCACTTTCCAAAATCATGCCAGCACGCATCCTTGATAAATTATTAACCAACTTTAAAAAATTTAAATAACTCAATTATTAAATACTTTTAATTAGAAATATTGCTTTATTTTTTAATTAACACAATGACTGTCGTCGCTCACATTTGCATGATAGCAAAAGCTCTCAGTCAGTGTAGAATTTGATGTGAGAAGAACAATCCTACTTTTAGTTTATATCTCCTTGTTGTAAGTGTTGCTCAACACATTAATCAACCCATGATTCATACATACTATCTAATGAAATATTTTCTTCTCTACTACAATTAAGAGAGCAAATAAGCAAGCATTTTGTTAGATAGTGGTCCGAATCACAGGAATCACTGAGCATCGAACGTAATAAAATGTTTAGTTAAATACAGTATTTTTTTAAACTACATGAAGGATATTTGGAACTGGTCGACCATTTTGAAACATGATTTATATGCATTTTCATAGATTTTATGTATAACCTACTTTTTTGCACGAATGGTTGGTAATACAGAACATCTTCAGCTCATAAACTGTTTGATAATTTTAGTTTAGTTTGCATAATAAATAATATGTCATGGCTGTGAACATGTTAAGAAGACTTTCAAAGACACAAATTATTTACATTAAATGACTGTTCGAGGAAATGAATAATCGAAATATCAACCTTCAACTTAAAATCCTCATGAAATCGTCTGAATCCACATTTCAAATCACATTTCTAAAAAATGTTAAAAATGTATATATTTTATAAATAAATAAAAAATCTTAAAATCTGAGGGAAAAGTTTTGATATTTCACACCGTCGACACTCTTGCAATGGCTGCTCGTCCAGCTGCTAATTCTCTTTTGTTATCTGAGCAATGACGTGCTCCCATGTTTAAGACCCCTTTCTCTCACTTCTGAGTAAGATAACATCACCGTACGGTTCACAAGATAAGGGTAATAACAGTCCACACACCCACGGCCTAATTATTCCGCTTTCGAATCGAAGTAGGAAAGGGATTTTATGCAAATTACAAGAGGGACTTTGATGCAGTGTCTGGTCCCCAGTTTAAAGTGTTGCTTTCTGTCACTGTAAATGAAATTAGGAACTGACTTATTGAGCATTGTTTCGTATGGGGAAAGCTTTTAAAAAGTCTTTTTGGCAAGAATTCTGGAGAAACTGGAATAGATTTAGAGTTGAACAGTACAAAATATTTGATTGCATCCGTCTCATTTTCCGTTTTATTACGTTTTTAATTAAGAAAATTAATTGTTCAAACAAAATAGGATTTGAAAGTTTCCCCATAGCTTTCTTTGCTTTCAATTAAATATAGAATCACTCTGAATATGCGTTCAAGAACTATTAAATGACTTTGTTTGCCAAAGTTTTCAAAATGTTTATCCAAAAATATCAAGTTGTTATCTGAATTCAACAAAAATTTTCTTTTGACTCTAAATTCCTTGCTTTCCATCTTAAAATATCTATGACGTTTTAAACGTAACATTCGTATATAAGTTTAAAGCGAAGCTCGTTATTTTTTATATATAGCTCCATAATATTGAGCAAAAACAATCTAACCCTTGATAATAGCAGGAAGCATTAGAGAGTAACTATCCTCCACCCTCTATAAATCTCGAAATATGCAGCTGAAGGAATAATTGCCTTGTGTCCATGTGAGAATATAATTATTTTAGTAACATTTCTGTATATTCTACAGTTTTGGGTACACAGATAATACATATTAATAGTCATCAAAAAGTGAACGATAGTTGTTTTATAACTATAGATCGAATGTCGAGAGCGAGGTACACAAGGCACATTCGCAACCAAACTTATTTATGGGAGAAAGCTATACAACTTATTAACCCTTAGTAAATAGAATGGTAAATCGATGTATAATTATTCATCTAATACAAAGATTTGTTTATTGCTCTGAAAAATAAATATACCTTCATCATTTTATCATTGTGTTGGTAATTTTAACAATCAAAGTTGAAAAGAAAAAAAAACTTTCAAAATGATGCACCGTTTTAAATGGTGAGTAAGAAGCACCATCCGAGTGCAAAGGGTTAGATGCGTTCCGTCTTTATTTACTTTGAATTTCTTTGAAATTTAATGAAATCTGTACAACAAATTCATCCTAACAATCGATGCGAAGTCTTCTTTTAGCAAGGGAACTAGCGTTTTTATCCCTGTAGACTGAAATAATTGAATAAAAAATAAGTGCCATTGATTGCATGGCATGATTTAAATATCTTACTATTACTTTGAATTAATAGATGTTCCCTCAACACAAGCCAGAATAAGCCTTAAGGGACTTCCGTCTGTTTAAACAGCTGAAACGGCTCTTTAAAGGTGCAATGACTATCAAAACAAAGCAAAATTAAAGAGAGTGAAAGCTACAGTTAAATGCTTAGTTAGATCTAGAGTCGGCGGATTGCGATTCATAAACTAAGTGAAATTTTTTGGTTAATCACGTACAGCTATGATATAAAATGGAGATAAAAATAAAATTACAAGAGCATTTGTTTTATCTTTAAAAATTTTGAGATAATAAATTGGTTCACTGTATATATTTTAGTTTTCTTGAAATAAACATCCGCTTCTTTGACACTTGAAAACTACTAAATTCCTTAAAAGACAATGTAATTATTTTGATTAGCGGTCAAAAATAATAGATGATCTTAGTAAAAATTTACCATTATAGTTTTTTAAAAAAAAATTGTGTTATATGTGTTTTAAGCCTATAGTTTATATGCAGTCCTAAATCCCTATAACAATTTAGCAGAGTGATAAAAGTTGAAAACACTCTGGATATCATAAATGTTTCTTCCTTTGCAGAAAAATGTGAAGAGGCAGGACAAAACAAATCTTTAATTTATATCCTGCGTACATTTGGGTATTCGTATTGTGGTCAGAAATGTTTCTCAATTTGAATTACATTAGATGTAAATTTAGGAGTCTTTTTGCGAATGTGAAATAATGCCGTAAGTGAAAAAGGAAATTTACCTCAGAAGATTATCTACCTTCCATCACTAATACAAGAAAAAAAATGTGCGATTTGTTCCTAAATTTAGTAAAAATAAATATTTTTTAATATTTAATTTTTTATAGAAGCATTTTTGCTTCTTGAAAATTTTTTAAATTGTTTAGTAAAGACAGCTTAGATTCTTTTTAGTCTTGCATCTTATTAACTACTTGGTTTAAAGCTATACGAGTATTATTTGAAAACAATCTTGTAATTTTAAGCCCCAATGAAATGGTAAAGACTAATTATGTATTAACTTATATTCAAATTTAATGTGCACTAAGTATACAATGTCCCACTTCTGACTTGTAATCAAAACTGTGAAGCCAGGCCTAGCAGTCCAACTGCGTTAGTTGAAGATGGATATTCAGGACAATGAATATAATGGGCATAAAATTCCGTTTGGTTAAAATTTTGTACTAGCGTGATTCAACTACAAAGGATCATTTATAAAAACTTTCTATAGCCTCAAAGTCATGCAGAAATAGTTCTAATTGCATTTTATAAAAAATAAGACAATATGTGAAGTAATCCAAAAAATACAATATCTTTCTTGAAGCAATGAAATTTGATTCTTTACCACAATTAATACAACTTTTAATGGAAATTTTTTTTAAAAAATCAATAGCCAGGTTTATTTAAGAGAATTTTTTACAGACTTTATTGTTGTTTATTATTGAAAACTACGTAGAGTTTGAAAGACTTTCAAAATGCAAATTTGTCCAATCAAAACTGTGTTTACAAACCTAGACTCTTTTCACACGTACTTGCAAATAAATTTCACAAAACTGAGAGTTGCTATGGAAACTGTATGTTTATTTTTAAAATACACCCTACAATATTTGTAAAATACATAGAGCATCTGCGAATACACAGAGTTTGTATCCAAATCTTTTGAAAGGCAGCGAATAAAATTTTATACATAAAACACCAATGAAAAATTCCTTAAAATGCCATTCCAACTCGGTTCTGTTTGAAGTTTTTACTTGTTTTATTATTATCACGTTCATCAGTAGGAAAGTATACAACTCCCTTGGCTGCGATTGCGGACTAGCATTTCATCAAACACGTAAAAAAATTGGAACAAAAAAAAACTTTTTCCCTCTCTGTTCCCTTTTATGGACCCTTATCTTCAAAGCGGCAGTTCGAATGCGATCAGATTTTACCCCTTCACCCTCATCTCCATCTTTTTCGAACCTTTTTTTCCCCCTTCTAGTCCACGCTCGGCTGGAAAAGAATTTAAATTCCCTGTCGAACTTTCGCTATTAGTTGAAAAATCTAAATCACTGCTAGATAAGTCATTACAAAAATGTTTTCCCAAGTTTTTCTGCTCTTTTCTTTCATTTCTAATGGCCGTATTATTATTTCCTGATGACTTTCATTTAAGATTCGTCTGCTCATCTGCCGAGTCGTTGATGAAGCGTTTGAAGCATTCGTGTTTCCTGTTGCAAGAAGAGAGATTATTCTTGTTGCCAGTTTTCGTTACGAATATGCTCAGATCATGCTTTTTGTATTCGTCTGCATTTGCAGAAGAATCTAACTTGCAACTTTTTGCTTGTGTATCTGTTTCTATGCATGACTAGTTTTGCCGATTTACTGAATCAACGGGGGAATTTATATTTAGATTTTAGCCATTTTCTGTGCTTTTTTTTTTATAAAAAAAAATAAGCACTTCAAAGCAAACTAAAAACATGGTAACAATTTTGCTATTTATTAGAACCATTTTCGAGTTCGATTATTTTTTCATATTTTTAGTAGCAGATGCAATAGTTAATAATTTATTCTATAACTTTAGAGGTTGCTTTAAATCTACATTGCATAGTGATACATATTTGTGTTTATTTTAAATTAATTTTAAATGATTTTGTGATAAATAATTCGCTATTAAATATTTTTTTATATTTTAAGAGAGAAATATTTTAAATAAAGTCATTTTAATTAACCAACAAGACTTTAATTAGAAAATTTCTTCTGTATTAAAATTTCTTATCTGAGTTAATTTAAGTTTATGTGTCTTTATTTTTTACATTCTTTTATAAAAATTGTACAATGAGATTATAACTGTCGAATAAGACTAAGTTAATTTATCTTACAGCTTTTTTTTTTCATCCTACTAATAGATTTTTAAATAGACATCAAAGCAACTTGATAATAAATTTACTTTCTTTTCACTGTAAGAATTTTAAGTAATAGTCATTATTAAGCCTAAAAAGTTATTTGCATTTTATTTATTCCTTTTTGAATGTTAATCTGGCGTTATATATTTAACTTTATTATTTTAAAAATATTCTTAAAGAAGTCGCATCTCAAAATGATGTTCTTTAAAAACGAATTTTAAAGAACTTTTTTTGTTGTTGCCTTTGTAGAATATTTATTTCATGCTTGTTTTTATTCGTTCGAATTAATTAATTTTTACTGAATATACTCGAATAAAATAAAGAAAAATATCGTCTGCTTTATTTGTTTTAGCTATTAGCAGTCATTCGAAATGAAAACAGAATATTTTTTTAAGGTGGCTACTGACTGATTCTTGTTTTTTTTTTTTTTAGAGTTAAAAATTGAAACGACTTTGAAAGTAGTTTTATATAAATTTTCAGTTTTATGTTAGTTGAGTAAATCCGCTGGTTGTTTTTCCATTAATATACTTTATAAATAATATATGTATAATAAAAATATCCAATATTACCTTAAGTTAAATTTAAGTTCTCTTAATCTTACAATAATCTAAAAACTTTATTTACGCGTCCACTGCCGTAATTAATCAAAGTTAACAACTGTCCTATTTTTGCAGCTTTAATATTCTAACGCAAAAATTATATAATCTGAAATTGTGTTTACCACGAAAATGTAGCCTAGAATAAAAAGCTGCAAGAAAAAAAAAAAAAAAAAAAAAAAAAAGGTTTGATGATTTACCTTAACCATGCCATGCCAAATAAAAAAATCACAAAATAGAATATATTGTCTTATCATCCCTCAATATCTCCAGCAATCAACGATTTTAATTTCATTTTTATGATATTTAATTTCTGATTAGTTTTTTTTAAGTATATCAATAAAAGTTATAATGAAAGAATGCATGGCTGTTAAATCTGATATCAGTGGTCGAAGTTCTACATTTTTGCATGATGTTAAAATTTAAAATTCCTTTGAGTATGATTCAGAACTAAAAGTTTTATTTCACAATAAGGCTAAAGTAACTTCAAACTTCAGGAAAACTCTGACAAGTAATACCACATAGTAAAATCATTTATTACATCTGTTTTTAAATTTATTTTTCTAGACGCTTCAGATCTCACAATATAACATCTACTGTATTCTATTTTTATTTTAACTAAATTCATTCATTTGTTTTGACGGTACATTCACAAGTTTCGAGCATTAATTAAGAAATAAGCTAATTTATTAAAAACTATTTGAATATTCATTAGTTATTTTAATTTGCGAAAATCTATTTCGATGAAAGTTTCTTAAATTTTGCTTATTTATTATAGATACTTAGTTAATATACTATTGTTACTCATGTCCATCAATAGTTCGTTCTTTTTCTAATTCTTAAATAAAGAAAGATCAGCCGTTAAAAACCTTGTTTGGCCGTTAAGGATGGCAAAGTCGTGTCTTCCTTAATACAGAACCTAAGGCTCAAGATCTAATTTTATTTAAATTTTGTTGTATATAGACCATTGAATCCGACTTCAAAGTCCACGCGTCTATCTAGAGTGAAAATTTATAATTGCGGCAGTCGTGCTTATCATCTAATCATGATTCGGAGCTAAAAGTTTTGCTACAATAAATCTCGTGCAGCTTCAAAACTGAGCATAAATCTAGTATATTTCATTAAAAGCTTTATAAAATAATTGTCATATAGTTTGTGATTATTAGTATTAATCGTATTTTTTGTAGGGAAAAAAGTCATTTCTTTACATTGCTTGTCCATAAACATTATTTAAGTTTAAAAAAATTTCAACTTTTCTTTCAATTCCAATAAATATTCAATACTTTGCGGCACATATAAGTAATGTAGAGCCAATTCAGACACTTCTCCCACTTCTCTTTCCTCCACCCCTACCATAACAAATCATTATTACTTTTCCTGCACCCCTTCGAATGATTGATTCGGGGTCAATGGAAAATTTTCCACTTCTGCTCAAAGTGAATATCGATAATTTAATCGATTCCAAAAGATCTCTCACCCTCCCCACACCCCATCTTTACTATTCCAACGTTCGAGGTTTAATTAATAAAACCGTTCTTTTCTTCCTTCACGTCTCTCCATCCCCCCTAACCCCCCCCCTAGCACTCGACCGCAAAAATCTGATTTTTCAGCTCAAACAGATCTATTGGCCTCACGCATGGGAGCCCATTTTCATTTTACGGCATTTTGATCTTGAGCGCGAATGCCCAATATCGCGTGAATAAGTAATTATGAATCTTCAAATATTGCACACACACACACCCTATTTTCTAACGACGAAAAAGGATGTATATTATAAGCTTTGCTTTTAAAATGAAAGTTAGGTAAAAGAATAGGAAGTTGAGGGAAATGGGGGGGAAAAAAAGAGTCGTAAATCTCTTTTGAAAAAACACTAAGAGAGGGAAAAAGCTAAATACACGCCACATGAATCTTTTAAGTGTGGTTTTTAAAAATTAGGTAAAATTATTATGGAATACTTGTGTATATTTTTGTTAAGTTAGGGTTGATTTTTTAAAAGTTTTCTGCACAATAAATGAGCTTAGAATGAAATGGTCTTGGTATGTTTGCTTGAATAGAGTAAATATTTTATTTAATTTTTTTTTTCCACCTTCAAAAAAAAAATTTTTTTTTCCTTGGAATTATTTTGCTTAGAAATATTATTTCATGAGAATAAAATATCATGAACTAGCAATAATCAGTCTTCTAAGATTTAGATTTGAAAGACAGATAGTGTATTTCAAAAGATTTATTGCTATGTTATTGTCTGATATCAAAAATTATGATCTGCAAATCGAAATTCGAACATGCAAAATCAACCAGTTTGAAAAACGGAAAATCTTTAGCATTAGCGGATAAACAAAAGCAATTTTTTAAACTCCTTTTAACTAATATGGGGAAAAATCAAACATTTTTTTAAAAATTATTATCTTTTTTTTTAGATTATTACAGTCATATTTAAAACATTCCCCACCAGATAGCATCGTTAATAAGCCAAAGGAGCCTAATTTAATTATTTAATTTGTCATTAAAGTCGGAATATTTAAAAAATAATGTAAGGCTATCTGTATTACATAATGTTAATCATTATAAAACACTTATATGCCTGAAAATAGCTAAAAAAAATAGATTTTCTAATCCTATGTCTATGAAAATGAAATATACAAAATTAAATTATTTTAAAAGTTTATTGTCTATCCATTAATATTATTTAATTATCCCAAATAATCACATAAACAGGAAAATAAAATAATTAATTGAAATATTAAATAATTATTCCCTTTGAATAATATTAATTAAATATTTTTATTTTGAAAAATCAAAAACTCTTTCCAAATTACTTTTGCTGTACTCTTGCCGAAAATCATCACAGAGAAGAAAGCTTTCAAGGTTTTCACAATTCCGTTCTTGAAGACAGAATTTATAATTTTTAAATATCCTTAGTTTAAGATAAAATTCTTGAAATAGAAAATATTAGATGCTTAGAAAAGAATTGGCAAAAAATTATGCTCATTATTTACTCGTTTTTATTTAGACAATTTGAATCTGAGTAAGCTAAACCATTATGTTCTCGTAACTGAGATAGGCATCATATTTTATAAATACTGAAAAATGAACTATTGAGTATGTACTACCATGTGGTATAAGGCAACTAAAATTCTTATGGTCCACTCTGGAATTGAAAGGGAATATATTTCCCCTTTCAACATTATTCTTAAGTATCGATTTTGAACAAAATGTGGTTTACTGTGATCCTCCTATAGCTCTGTTAAAATTAAAGCTTAAATTATCACAATATTAAGTTATTAGAATTATAAATAAAAAAAATTTAATTCAATTTAGTTATATTAACGTCCCATTTTAAAACAACACTAAGGTTATGATGGGATTCATTCGTACGTTTGAACAGTGGTCAGAAGACGAGACGATTCAAGAATAAATAGTTTTAAGCAAAATAAATCAAATAACCGTCTGCAAATTCAAACGCTTTATTTAAGGAAAAGAATTTCCATCTTCATCTTGCAGGTGAAACTAAATTACGGATATTATCTAATGTTGTCTAACTTATTCGATTTAGAATTCATACGATGAAGTATACTTATATTTACTTATATTTATTTATATTATTTATTTACTTCTTTTATTATGAGGTATACTTATATTTTCTGTCGAATTAAATTGTCTTGTGACAATTTAATGTCATCTTATATATTTGAGTAGCGATAATTTGATATCCGTAAGATGTGAGGGTGATCAAAGAGTTAACATAAAAAGATAACAGTGTAATCCATATATTTTATCATCAGTTTTTTGGCTAGTGTATTTATAATGTCTATGTGATTAATCGATTATTATTAACAATAACTGCAATAAGTATGAAAAATCGATTAATCAAGTATCTGTAATGTATTCATAATTTAGTATAAGTTTGATAAAATGTTGATTGTTTTATGTATTTCTGTGAATATAATTCATTAGGATAATTCTGACGAATGTGCTTTTTTTTTTCAGAGAGCCTTCCTATGTTAATTATATTAGCCGGAGTAATCGGCGGCATCGTATTCATAGTATCAGTGACAATAGTCATAATATTGTGTCTCAGGCGGAAATCCGTCATAAAAGGTAAGAAATTTTGGCATTTTTCTCTTAATATTTGAAGAATAGTTAGAATTTTTTTTAATATAATTGCCATTTTTATCTATCGATTATCAGTTTTCTGAATGATATTATAGAAAATTAAGATCAAAACCAGCATTTCATTATTAAGACTTCATGACTACAGACGAATTTTCTTCGAACTGATCTCAAAAGACAATGATGTGACATGTCTTCGCTGAATACATGTGTTTTAATCATCATTATATAAAATAAACATTGTTGTACCGAATGGGTAGAAATTCACATTTACGCTGATATTTTTATATCGTTTGCAGCCTAAATTGTTTTGAAACTTTACAGAATGAATATGCGCTTTGGCAGATGGTTTTGGTTACAGCTTTTACTACATTTCATTTTTTTCCTTTATTTATTTTTATTAGCATGATACAAAGAAAACACCGGAACTACAAAAAGGGTATAAAAATAGATGCATCAGGAAAAATTTTGTTTTAAATTTATAACTTGTGGTTCATAAAGATAGTAAAGAATTATTTTTTCTTCATACCTTGTAAATTAAACAAATTTATTTAAAAAGAAATAGGATTTTAACAGGTCTTGTTTCATCACTTCAAATCATTTCAAATATATTGCACATTTACGGAAAAAATACCGAGTGAAATCCATAAAATGAATATACTCTTTTTAAAAATTTTGGTTTTTCATACCTGTGAATATCCGTTAATCTATTACATGTTACTTACTGAATACTTTTCATTCCATTTAAAATTTCATTAACAATGGGTATTTAAAAATAAGTAACTAACAAAAAACAGAAAAGAGCTATTAAGATTAAAATTCGGATTTTTAAGCTTCATTTTTTTTAATTCTAAAATAAATAAATGTTAATTAAAAATAGCAATTCTCATTTTTATGATGCAACTTCCGAATCGGAGAAAATTTCAAAGGAGTGATTTTGATTTTTTAATTAAAGATTATTCAATTATAATACTCACCAAATTATTTATTATTAAAATTTTTAAAATTTCGTTAACTTATTGTAGTTGTTTTTCATTAAATTAAAAATAAGTATTCAAATCCTTAAAAGTCACATTAATTAATGATAAAATGTTAACAGATTAACTATTTTGTCCGATTACCTTACGTGCATCGATTTATCAAATTTTTATAGTTGAAAACAAAAAATAAATCATTCATAATAATTAAAATTATTTCTAATACATAGATAAGTCAAGTAATCGATGGATTTTTATTTGAATTAAAATATCACCAAAACAGAAGGTGTCATCTTATTAGATAGTAAACAAAATAAAACAGTGGTTATATTATGATGCTTTCTACCTTTCATAGTGTGTCGTAAGATACCAAGATTCATTTAACATTGAATACAACTTTAATAATACATTATATTATATATATATATATATAACGACGGATTTTTTTCAAACAATTATTTCTAATATATTCCTTATCAGTTTTGAATAAGTTATGAAACACAACTTTGTATAGTTTCTAAATTGTCTTTTATACAATTTATCTTCACTGATTCTTTTAAAATATTTTATCGCCCTAATTACGTTACGAATTTCGTAAAATTCCAAATGCTGACTGAAGTATATCCATGATTTAAAACGCGCACAATTCCATTATATTTCTTGAAGCATTAATTTACAACCATCATAAATTCCGTTCTTATCATACGTGGAAATAACAGAGCTACCGAATTAGTTTTTTCCTCTATTCATCAATTGTCTTAGACAGTTAAAAACAAAAACTTCTCTAGGCCGTGGTTTTATAAACTTTTGAACTCGTTAACAAAGAATTCTCTCCCTTCCTTTCCAAAAGTTGAGAAAAATTTTCGCCACCGTGATTCTTCTATTTTTATCACCTGCTATTTTTCATCACTTTTTATTATTTTTTATTCATTTTTGCTCCTGTTATTATTCTAACCTTGTTCCTGAAGCGATACATCGTCTAAATTTGAAAGCACACCCATATATATATTTGAAGTCCCAGGCTTGCTAGGGACCTGTCTTAATCTATCCTAACATAATAACCTACCGGTGCTTTATAAATATTCTCTGACAACGCGCGGCCCCTTAATGCGTAGGGATTTCCACTCTTTCCGTAGGGATTTTTTGGGGAGCTGGCTGTTGATGTTGATATTTTCAGTTTGGCCTAGGGGCGTTGTTATGAAAGAAATTCGAATTCATGTTGTTGCGCAAAAGGATGGTTTTTGACAAACAGCTTTTATGAATCTTGTCCTCATGTAAACATTGTAGATATAGTGTTGTAGCTTTTAAAGCTCAAAACGACTAGAATATTTATCCATTTCTGAAAGGCTTGAAGGATGTGGAGGGCTGTTCTTGCCATGGCGTGCTTCTCCCCTCCCCTCCCCCCATTTTTAGTAGTCATTGAAATATTTCGTTTTTGATAATAACTCTTTTCTGTATGAAAACATTTTTTAAGAAAACCTTTGACAGTTTTATTATTTAAAAAAAAATTAAGCAAACGATTATGACAGTTAAATTTCTGTAAATAAATGTTTTCTTTTTATGTTTATCATTATAGAACGTTAACGTTTTGCAGTGTTCTGTTAAATATTGTTTTAATATTTAAAAATTTGTTAATTTACAGTTATTAGTTGGCAATAATGAGCATAATGATAGAGTCCCAAATCGCTTATCGAATATTTTTGATCTTTACAACTCGACTTACTTTCCGATAAAGGTTGCTTTATTTATGCAAATGTTTGCAAGGAGTTAAGAAAAAGTTATTTAAAAATGATAATTTAAATATAATTTTTTATTAAAATTCATTTAAAACTGCTAAATGTTGATAAAATTTCTTGAGTTAAATTTTCTGCCAAATGTTCTAAATAAACTATTTAGTTGATCAATGTTCAAAATCAATTTTTACCGAAATCAAAGAAGTTTGATGTACATGAAAATTGTTACATAATATAGGGTTGAAAATGAATTTTTAAATATGCTTATGAGCATTGTTTATCTATAAAATGAAAAGTATATCTTTTAAAGAAAATCCTTAAAATTAAGAAAATTACATTAACATAATAAAACTATAATTACCAAAACTTCACAAATTAAAGCAAATCTAAAATCAAAAGAACTGTATACAAACACGTTATTACAATTAACCTTAGAAAATATTCGCTTTTATAAAAGTTTTAAAATAATATTTATAAAGAAGCATTATAGATTAATTAAATAAATATTCAATAAAATTAATTAAGATCGTTGGTAAATTTAATGTTTTTATGAAATTGAAATCCAATGAAAATTAAAAGAATTTATTGATTATTAATTCAAAATAATTTTATAAAATTTCATAGTGAAAATGTTGTTTAATTTACATTTTCCAGATTTCATTTCAGATTTAAACACCAAAATTGTAAATTCGTTTGGAATAAATTTGTTTTGGAAAATGATTAATTTTTTTGCCGATATAGGTGAACTTATTTTGTTCCAAGTTTGAATTGGAAAAAAATAAATTAGCATATTTTTAATCTAACTTCTAATTCAAATTTTATCAATTCTTATTTTGAGCTGAATTAATTAACTCAAACCTTTTCAACGTCAAAACTGTTTATAATTTGCTTCATTTTTGCATTTTGTTTTGAAATTGAGATTTTTAATGGAAACTCTGGCATCAGATTAATTTTTAATAACCATTTTCAAATTTAAGTGGAAAGTTATTTTGCAAATAATATTTAGACGGGAAATGCTTCATTTTAAATAAATCAATATCCTAATATTTTATTCTAAATTAACAGAAACAATCTTATAACTAAAAAAGGAAAAAAAAATGTGAAAATGACTAATAAAATATTCATAAATATTGATGCTCTAATCTCAAATTTTTGTATAAAATTTCACTTTTCTATTGATAAATTTAAAAATTAGTTAAAATCATTTCAAAGTTTTGTTTTAAATTTAAAGCAAGAAAAATCTTATTATAAATGACGATTAAATATCTAAAAGATTTACAAACTCTTATTAAAATAAATTTAAAAAAATACACTAATAAAAAAATGTAAAATATAAACAGCCAATGTCATAAATATAATAATAGTCATGTCATTCATACTTAACTTATGCATGTTATAAAGAATCAAAAGAACAGGATTTTTAATATACTGAAATGTATCGTACAGGAAAATATTGAAAACATAAAACCTCAACATGAAGTTTAAATAGGAAAGTTCTACTATCTTTAAAAGCAATACAAGAAACTTTATTTTTTAAAAAAAATACCAATAGAATTTTTGACATTCATTTTTAAAATAATTCTTTTTAACTGTAATTAAATCATCCTCTGTTTATTTATAATTTTTTAATTTTCGGATCTTAGATTATTTTTTCCCTTTTCTAAAATTGTCACTTTTGGTGGAAGTGTAAAAATCCCTACTCCGACCGAAATGCAGGGATTTTCTGAGACATGACCGGGGAAAAAATCCCAAGTTAAGGATGCCTTTTCCCTTTATCTTCAAAGATGGGTAGAACAGTAATAACTGACGGCCTTCGGGTGCTGAATTAAGTAGGGGTTGTAAAGTAGGGTATAATTGACAGTTCTGCCCTATGTTTTGCGGGATGGCCACCTAAGGGACAGTATTAGATGAATGGCACCCTAACCGTATCAATAACATTATGTAAGTGGAGGAAATCGAAATTCTCCAGTGGCTGGGTCTTTTTTCCCCCTATTACACGCTACACCGATCTATTAATGTGAGTTGTTGTAACATCCACTTTTAAAGCTTTAGTTAATGGTGTAATTATGAGGATTATTTGCCATAGGTGCAATTAAAATGACTTATTCCCCTGCTTTTTGGAAATGTTAGATTATTATAAAAGCTGGCTGGGTTTAAATTTGAGGACTCTCAGTCTTTGTAAATTGTAGTTGTATCCAAAAAATGTGTAGGGAAAGTTTTATGAAGTAAAGTATATATGTTCTATTGTCACGAATGTTGATATTCTTAACCTATATTTGATAACTGAGATTTTGTTATTTCTTTCTTCTCTTTTACAACTCAGATTATTTACACAATTCAGATTAAAATTCTGTGTTATTTCTTATTAGTTTTTTATTGATTTTTTTCTTCTTAAAAATATAATTTAACTTGAAGGGTTAGTTGTCAATGTAATATATTAACACATTAAAGACGGTGGATCTTGACGAAAGTATGCTAGATAACGCGGATCAAATCTTAGTGCTATGACTCCTGCCTTTAAGCAGTATTAGCAATATATTAAATGACTGTACTTAACAAAAAAATTAATATTGGGAGATTTTATCATTCTATTTTATTTTTAGCACTAAATTAAAGACGATATATAAACTTTTATTATACTGATTTTCTATTTTCATTGATATATTCGGTCATTAAGAAAACTAAAAATTCATTTGTAACACCTAGATTAACAAAGTATTAAAAAAATTGTTTAAAAAGCATACAGAAAAAAAAATTCAATTTTTCAGAAAAATTGTTGTTGGATAGTTTCACTATAATATGGCTAACTGGTCATGTTTATTATTGGTATTTAAAACTTTAAATAATCAAATATATAAAAAACAATTTCAAAAATTTGGAAAAGCATTAATTTAAATGTTTAATGTAACTCAAAAATCAAATATTGTTTCATAAACAAAATATAACCATTAATATGGTGATTATATGTGTAATTAAATTAAGTAAAACCGTGTTCAATTTATTTATTTATCTTCCTATCATCGTTTCATTCCAAATTTAATTAACAGTATTAATACAGGATTCAAACATAACATGAGAATTTCAATTATAAAATATATTTGTTTCTTCATAAATTATGTACTTTATGCACTTATTAGAAAAACGAATTTCTTTTGTCTCTAAATCTCTCAATGAACTAATTTTTTCAATGCAACATTTTAGAAAATCTTTTTGATAGTCAGTGAACCTTCTCATCCCCTTTCCTCCCCCTACTGTTAGTGTAGAAAAAAGTACAGGATTTGATCAAACACCATTAAATTATTCTCAACTTGATCCAAAAATATTTTCAATAATTGACCAATATACGACTTTAAATACTACTGTATATCATTCAGTGTAATTATAGTTAAAGATATATATATTTTTTAATTTGTGTCATGTATTTTTTTTTTTGGTACTGATAAATATGCATCCAGTCATGTTTGAAGAATTCCTTCTTTGCACAGTCAATGGAATCTAAGAAATTCACAATATGCAGAAAGTCAACAGATAATACGATGGCCCATAACTTTCTATATGCTAACATTATGGCTAATATATAAATTAAAATTAGCGTTGACCCAATTATTTGGAAAAGTATTTTATCAGCATCATTTTACATATGAAAAAATTTTAACTTTGTTTCTCAGTTTTCGCAGTTTGCAACTGATCCCCAAAGACTTTTGCCAATAAATTCTACTTTTAAAGCCAATCCCAAACCTTTTGCCGCCAAATGAACACACAAGCAATTATGTCTTCGAAACTCTCGTTTGTTTTTACAACGTAACTTTCTAAGAGTCTTAATTCATGTAAATGAGGTCTTTTGAGTGCATAAATTCATAAAATCATTTGAATAAATAACAATAAGATCCTCCTAAAGTACCTCTTATTTTTTCCAACTGCTTGTTTAATTTGACAGTTAATATTTCCCATATTGGTTTAAATAAGGAAATCCTGGTTAAAGAAGGTCCTATGACAATGAAATTACGCCTACGGAAATGTTCTGTATTGCAAGCAAAAAAAATCGTTTTATTAATGAGTTAAAGAATAAAAAAGTTTTTCAATTTTTTTTCCATTTGTATATATGAATATATAAATTAAATATTATGTATTTTGTTAATGAAAACATCGAAAACAAACAAGCGACATTAAATATAAATATTTTTTTTTCTTAATCTGGTATATTAACTTAAGTAAAAAAAAAATGTCTGCAGAAAATTTGTTTTAAATATTAAATATTCTGTAGATTTTTTACTTATTAAATCCAAAAATTTGGCTTTAATCCATTTTTAATGAATGAGGCATAAAACTATTCCATTTTAAGTTAGTTCATGGTGGCATCATAGCATATGATAATAATTCAACATAACTCTTCTTTGCATGAAATGATACAATGCTATATTTGATATCAAAACTCATGAAAAAATTTAATTTTTGCTGTTTTTTTCATATTAGACAGAATTTGTGTATAGGAAAAAATTCATTACATTTACGTCATTTGGGAACATTTTGGCACCACTGGTCGCATAAAATGTTTTATATCGTAAAAAAGGATAAATAATAATAGATAATTTAGAATTGAATTAATTTCATAAAACAAATTAATGAATTTAAAAATGTTTCGATTCCACGATGTTGAAGTAAAAAAAAATTATTATTAAATTATTTTTGTGTCGTTAGTGCTGATTGAAATGGGGTGAGAATGGGACTTTTTGCAACAAAAGATCGTTTTTTACTAATGCCAAAAGATCTCAGTCAATAGATGTTAAAAAATTTCAGAGATTGGAGATCTGAAATCTGCTTATTAGAAACAGCTTTTTGAATTAAGGTTTCGATTGAAAAACAAGAATACAGATCAATATTAAATTTTGCAAATAGAATTGAATTATGAGTTACGTATTTGGAACAAAACAAGATGATGTGTTCAATGTTATTTTTATAATTACAAACTTGGCAGTGACGATAATTGTGTAGACCAAATCTTTTCAACAGAGCTAGAGTTATAATCATCCGGGTTAAATGGCGTGCAGTTACGATATCTTCTGTTTTTGAGCCATGTATTATGGGAAAACATAGTAAGAAAATTGCCAATAGATTTTTTATATTTGCTAGTCATTAGTATTACAGCATAAATTATAGATATTTCATCTAAAATTATCTCAGAAAATAATTTAATAATTATAAATATTATATTGCAAATAGTTGTGAATTCAGATTGGCAACAGTGATATGGTGTTGCATTTTTGTGTTTGATTTTTAAGGATACTAAATTTTAAATAAAAATAAATTGTTGTTAATTTTGTAACATTATTTATAATGTGTGATTCATTTAATGGTAATTTTATTTTCATTCCATTTTTTGTTGACACACAAGTGCAACTATTAAAATCGTTTGCAAAAATTTTATGTTCTTGCCGTTAAATACATTCGTTGAACACTGAAGCATCTAATGTCATCATTTAATTAGTTCACTGAACCATTGATAGCTCTAGATTTTTACGTTTAATATTCTTACAGTTTTTCATGGAATAATGGTGGAATACATATTGTTAAAAAAATAGTCTTAGTTTCTTTTTTTAAAATCATTTAGTGTCTTGTGATGCCAAAAGATAATATTACGTTTAACTTATGATTTTATAACATCTAACTGACTTTTGTGAAATTACTTTAACATATATTTTTAAGATTTTTTTATTTGCTTTCTTCCTTGCAAAAAGTACTTAATATTAAAGATTCCAAAATCATTTCATCTCAAAATTTTCCTTTGAATGCAAGTTAAGATTTAATATAGGACCTGGAAAAGAACAAGAATGAAGTTCGGAGTTTTGTTCTCTTTAATTTCATTTCTTATTTTACTCGAATTGTTGCACATTACAAATGAAGCTATGAAAATAAAAGAGTGGGGGAGGGTATGAAGGAGCGAGTAAAATTCAAAAATTTTCAATCTCTTTTTTGCCTTGTGAAACAAATGCAAATAACATTAATAATAAAATGGGTTTTCTCGTCCTTTTTTTTTTTTTCTTTTTTAATTTATGCATGGAAATATTCTCTCTGGAAAATACACGCATTTTCATTTATTTCTTGAAGCAATTGTAACGCTTACTATCTATCAAGACTGATAATAATAATGGAGGACATTTCTATCCGGGACTCAATAGAATTCCCATTTTTAATTTTGAGTTCTTTAAAGAAATAAAGAAAAACACAATGAAAGTTTTAAAGAAAGATAATTAATATTTTGTGAAACAGTAAGGACATGCTTATAGCCGATAATTTTTTATGAAAGTTTTCAATTCCTTTTTTAAAATACTTATAAATACAGGGATTTTAGATATAGAATATTTTTAACCTTCAGATTATTCTAAAACGAGTTAATAGAATTAAGTTCTTTATTTCATTACAGATATCCCTTAAAAGTTTTTAAATAATTTTGTTTAATTTTTGCCTCTTATCTTTTGAATTAAATAAATATGATTGATTATTAAAATTAATTTATATACTCCTCTTTTTGGGGGTGGGGGACTTTGTCTTACTATGTCTAAACTAAAGACAAGATTTATCAAACTTTATTTTTTAATGATAAAAAGTCGTTAACAAATAAAATAATGATTAATATTAAGATGAATAGCATACTATCTAATAACTATTTCTATTTTTATGCTCTTTGATATAAAGTGACAGTTAAATAATTAATAAGAATTATAGTTAATAAAAATTATTCATTATATTTAAGCATTTTTTGCTAGCATAACCGTGCATGTGTGCTTATGTGTTGGCGCTCTATAGGCTAGATCATTTGACTTAAAATCCCCAACCATTTCTCAAATATTCTTTGGAAGATGGGAATGTGCACCTCAATGCAATTTTTGGAAATTTTAATTAATGAAAAATTAAACGAAATTTTGGCATTTCTCCGTTATAACGAATGAAAATATCGCATCACAAAAAATGATTGTTAAAATTCAAAAGATTATATTTTTATCGCTATCAATTTTTAATCATATAAACTAAGTTTCTGATTTTAAACCAATTTACACCAATTTTCACACAAAATAAAAAATAAACCTTACATTGGGAAAAGTAGCTTACATCAATCTCTTGCCGTTATACTGACAAAATTTAGAAATTATATAATTAATAAATATTAGAAACTAATAGTAAATTTATAATTATATAATTAAACATATTGGAAATTAATAATTAAATATTAGAAATATAATATTTAAAGTTTATCGAAAACTTTTAAAATATCTGTATCATTAATTCAATTATTTTGTAGAATTTAAGTAAAAATTACAAAATTGTTTATACACATAAATTTCTTTCTAATCGAATTTCTTAAAAAAATATAAAAAATCTGTATAATATTAAATATAATGGTCTAATGATAAGGGAAAAATGACTTAAATAATGTAAAGTACTGTTTCATACCATTTTAGTTAATAAATGCATTTTTTGAGCAAATATTCAAATTTTTACTTATGCAAACCACAGTTGTTTTGACTATATAACAGCACACTTTAAAAAATTTTCTTGTTGAAGTATCCTGGCTATCTATCTTGTAGCTTAAGTGTTTTTTTAACTGATACATTAATCACTAATTGGATAAAACAAGAAACATTTAGTCATATATCGGGAGTTATTCATTCTTCATGACTGAGAAAAATCGAAGATCCATACGTAATAATTATGACTCGTTTCAACAACTTAAAAGTTACGAATCGAATCCAATACTGCTTAATTTTCGTTCTTTGTCACGAGCAGCAGGAAAATCGTTACTTTTTAACAGATACAACTTCTTCAAAACCGTTTCCGCATCGATTTCCATCAACTCTCCAGTCAGGATGTTCGACACGGAACAGTTGTTAGTTGCCTCTGCCGATCTTTTAAAGGGTTGGAGAGGTGGTGGGGATGGGCAGAAGAGAGTGGCAGGGAGAGAAACGGAAGCTTTTAATTAATTCAACCTATTTATATTAAATTATACAGACTTCTGAATTCACCTCACCGACGTGACAGAACCGATTTTCAGTTACTGCACGCAAGTGTCAACTGCAATGGCAACTCGTTAGTTAAAACGGATACTCTTGCCTTCAAAATCTTCTCTCTGGGTTCTCTTAATCACAGAGAAATACGGACAAGCGACTCTTTCGCTTACTTGAACACGTTTCGCTTCCGTTATAAAATCAATAACCATCGCTAATCAGCGCGATTCTCCAAGAATTGAATTCCGGTCTCAAGGGATTCCCGCCGAGGTCTTTGTCTAATTTCTGGAGCGGGGTCCTCCACCCCCCAGAGTAATCAGCTCTTCGGTTTCCGGTTGGAATTATTAGTTAACACTTAATGAAATGAATCGATCAGGGCACATTCTGTTTATCCCCCCCCCTTTTCAGCGTCTTCTTCACTCACTCGCTGCTATCGCAACAGTGATTCGACCGAATTTTCTCGCAGAAGCGTGTCTGCTCCAGAAGTTGAGAAGTGGGTCGAAAGAAAAATGATGAGTTGCTTCATTGTTTAGAAGAACTATAACAAATTATGATTTAGGTTCCTTTGGGGCTTGTGATTTGTGAAATTTATTTGTTTTAAGATTCCTTCCTATCTCTTCTTTAATAATGTCTATATAATTTTTTACTGTTCCGCTAACGCTAGTTAAAATCTCAAAATATTGCTTCAAAACGGAGATTGAAGCTGAAGTGTAAAGCATCATCTATGTTTTTAACTAAAAGAAGCAACTCTTTAACTGAGGTGTTTGCCAACAGCGCTAACCTGTAGCAAAACAAGAATTAGTGTATTGATATCGAAAATTATTTTAGATATACAAAAAAATTATAAAGATCTAAGATTATGTAATCATAAAAATATTCTTCGATTGCAAAAGTTCAATTGTTATATATATATATATATATCTGGAAAAAAAATTCTTACAAAGACATTTATTATTTAAAGGGTTGCTTTTCAACTTTAATTTTTTATATTTGTTCATTCATTCATTTTACTCTTAATAAATTTACTTTAAAAAATATCAAACGTTATACCTTAAAAGTCAATGATTATATATAAATATATATTTTTAAAAACCTCCTATAAGGAAATATAGTGAGATTATAATAAGTTTATTTGTAAATGCACAAATATTTTAGAAGTCATCCTAGATATATTTTTGCTTAAAAATGTTTTCAATTTTTAAACCTTAATTTAAATCTTTTATTGAAATAAAAGGTTTGTTTTATAAAGGCAAAAGGTATAACCATCTGTAGGTATGAAAAATATTAGAGTTATGAAAAATAATCCGTCTTCAAGTACTAAAAACATCAAAATTATGCAATTCTTCCTTATACGGCATTTTTTTTTTATTTCAGGTGAAATTACTCATATATTCGATTATTTTTAAGATATAATATATTTCGTCAAATAATATTTCGTCAAATAATTGTTTTGGTGCTTTCTAGGCAGTACAAGAGATATTGTGCAATATAATATGATATTGCGAGTATCGCACCAAACCATTCAATAACTTTTTGTTGTTGGGGATTATATTTATCTGTTAGAAACAACTAATGACCTCTTAATTCCTGCTTATGAAAGTCTCCGACATTATCAAAATAATGAATTTTTTTTCATTCTTTTTTTTATTTTAATATATTCAATATTTCATTTCTTACTTGCCAAGCTAATCTTTATTCTAAAACGATAAGAATATTTGTTTTTCGAGAAAAGCATTCTAGAAACGACATTCCTCGCATTCGTTTCTGAAGAAGAAATGACCAACCCTTCCATCTTTCAAAACCATCAATGGAAACATTCAAAACTCTCCCACAAAATGGATCCAGGAAGCAATTTTATTTCTTCCGCTCCCCCCCCCCCTCCTACACAAACATTCTTTTTAATTTCTGCTTTTGTGTTTAAAGAAGAAAAAAAAAGTAGCGCGGCAGGTTTTTTGTTTGATTTCTCATTATTTTGATTTTTGCGCTTTTTCCAGATGAGGACTACGGGTCTGAGAAAAAAACGAAACAGTCGGACTCGGCCTCGTCCGGAGACTCGGACTTTAAGGCCGAGATCCGGACGGCCTCGTCCCTCTCCAACAATGAACACGACAGGAGCTGGGAAGAGAATAGCGACCGAGCTCAAGACAACATTTTCAAATACAACCCCAACGACTACCCGGAGACTAACTTTCCACCCAAGCCGGTAAGACCTTCAAAAGCTCACATAGGCCTTTCCTATGGGAGAGCTCTCTCAATCTTAACTTCCTCTTCTTCAAGCTCCTCTCTCTCTCTTTCTTCCGAGATGACCAGACCACACACACACACACTTTCATATTCTTTTCGCACTCATACAAGCGGCAACCAATAGGGTTTGGAAACGGACAACATCGCCTTTACAAACTGTTGAGGTAGTCTTTTCGCCTTGTTTTAGTAGCTTGTGATATCGAGATACTTTCCCACATTGCTGAAAGGAAGAATTTTGTTTCCGTGCATTTATTGAATAGGAAATCCACCTTCTTGATTCTAGCAAGCTCTGCTAACAACTTTGTCAAATTATTTCAACGAAATACCTGATACGAGGCAAACTCGTCTTACTTTGTCCAATTATTTCATCGAACTACCTACTTTGACTTTGGCAGATTATAAAAATGGATAATTTCGCTTTCATATATTGCATTGTAAATCATGCAGCTTCACTTTCGTATCCTGTTGAACAAGACATCATTTCTACAATATGTTGAGTCGACTCAACTATATTTGAAATCGACGACTTTATTTCTATAGATCAGTGAAATGGACAACATTTATAAAAATTTAACTGAACAAACATTCTTATTCCTAGTCTTTCACAAAACATTTTGTTGTTCCAAAATGCTCATAAAGTTTAGAATCGTTAATTAATAAAATAATATTCATTTATTTATACTCGTATTGAATATTTAGTTGATAATGATTTTAGGATTTAAATAATGTAGTATTTATTCAAACTCGATTTTAATAAACTTTAAAAGCATTATCGAAAATTAAAAAACTTTCAAAGGCTTCCTGCGTATGTATACAGCATTGTTTTTATTTGATGATTCAAACAATGATAATGAGACACAATGAGTATTTCTTTGCTTTAAAAAAAAGATAGTCTTTTTTCCATTCTCATCAATTTGAAATTGATTGATTTTTATGGAATTCTTTCATCTTTAAAACACGACCTTCTCAACTGTTATTAGTTAAGTACATTCAAAATCCATGGTTCTACAGATTCATTATTTGAATAAACATATTTTACATACACTCCTTTTTCCTTTTTTCCAATATATTTTAGTATTAAAACAAATCACAAAATTGCCATCAGGATTCAGCATGTGAAGGAAATTTACGTCGACTTTTTCAGAGTTTTAATTTATTTGTAAATTAAAATGCCTGAAATTTCTTATTTCCTTTTCTCTGCACTCTGATGCACTCACTAACTGCACATTTTCTTCTGCATGTTTAGTTTAGACAACTAACACAACAAATGTTTTGTAACAACCTTTATTAAAAATAAAAAAATCAATGACACCTTTCAGAATTCCCTCTCATGTTTTACAGTTACAGTTATGGCTATCGAAAAACTAAATAACATTTCTGCGCTTTCAATGGATTATTCGTGTCGCCATCTAGTGTGTTTTATTAGAGTTTTTTACTCAACTGTTAAAAGCAGAATGAATGCATGCGTGATGAATTATCAATAGATTTGCGATACATGGCCGTTTTGTAAATTTCTTTCCTTATTCTGTTTACAAATAAATATAAAAGGGAATGTACTAATCAAATGAAGGAATAATTTGTACAATTTGCGAGACTAAATAAAGTGAACATCATGTTTCTATACGTGACCTTATTGAAATCATAAAAGTCACAAATATAACCGTCGATTTTTCTCATAATCCATTTTTAGTATATAAATTCCTTCTTCTTATGTTACTATAAATGGAAATGTACATTGAAGCAATAATTCGGATTATTCTACGCAAATGCTTGTTTATATACATAAAAATGGTAGAACAAAGACATGTCACATCATCTTTTGAAGCAGTATACTGTATATATATGCTATATTTTGCCATACCCACAAAATTAGTATAGCTTTGAAAATACGAACTTGATGATGGAAACTTACCATTTGTGAAAAAATGATAGTCAATGTTAATAAATAATTTGTTAGACTAATTGAATATAATTATTAATATCTTTTCCTTTGCAGTGGAAATAGATAATACGTCAGATAAAATTGGTATTAAATACTACTTCAAAAAATTATCAAATTAAAAATGAAGTTAGCCCGTCATGAAATTTAGTTTTCATGATTGGTAAGAATAGGATCTTCCTTGTGTTTTAATTTTATAAATTAATTATAATTCTTAAAACCATTAATCCATTTATACTAAGTAAATTTAAAAGATTTAAGTTCATTAAATTTTTATTTATTCAAAATTATCGTAGTAACTGTAGTAACCTGTATCTTGAAGTTTTTTACTTTGATGTTCTAGTATATTTTCTTAAATTCAACTAAAATAACTCATTTTATATTCAAAAATTTCTAGTTTTCATGACTCGTTTCCTCCGCATTCGTTGCTTTCATGCAAAAGACTGCATTCTGTGCTTCAGTGTACATCAGTGCTTTCTCACTGAATTGAATTCTAGGCATGACAAACATTCTGTGAAATTTTGAAAGTAATACTTAATATAATTCTAACTGCCCGCTCATGACAGACTCCAATTTGTGATTTTTGCGAAAATTTTATAAAACTTAGATAATTTATTCCCATAGTCTCTTAAACTCTCTTTAAAAATACATAACTGTTTATCGATAACTTTATTCTTCTGTTTATAAATCATTGAAAACTTTCTAACCAATCAAACAATTTATAGACCACAAACTTCATAAAACATGCCTTTTAGTATACCAATAAGGCAGATAATCAAAAAAGGTTTTAACCCATTTTCAATTGGCGTGTTTCTACTTCAAAATTTTAATTTAAATCCTATAGATGTATCAAACTTTATAAATCCTGTAGTAACTGTCAGCTTTTCTGCAAATGATAGCATAATAACAGTTCAATAAATATTGATACTGAAGTCCAGTTTTAGATCGCATCATGGGGACAAAATAGAAAAGCATTCCTTTCACTTTATAACGCAAAACAGTTCTAAAGGCATGAAAAAAAAGTCTTATCATAGCATCTTTTGCCACCTACTGTCTATGATACTGCTGCCCTCAACATGCATATCGTTGCCCTATACATAATGTCGTTGGACACATTTGAAGGACATGCGTGGACATAGTCGTTGCCTAGCATCACCTATGAAGTGAGAAGGCACCTCCATTTTAAAGAGCCGAGCCTCATTCCTCCCGTGTGACAGGTTTCCCTTTTCTTCCTCACACAGGCATGAGTGAGGTCAGGCAGTCTCTCCAACCCTTTGAACCAACTTCCGGGCTAACCAACAACCGTCCTCACTTCTACTTCAACTACCAACATCACAATCAGCTCGAGACTCAGTTTCCGAGAGCAACTTCTCCAACACAACCTTCTTCTTCACAAACCCTGCAATCTTCCTATATTCTTAACAACAAGCCTGCCGTCACCACGCAGATCGTTGACTCCAGAGGCTCACCGTCTCGGACACCAGACCTCACCGAATGCGTTTGGGGTCTGTCTCTGTCTCTATCCATTTCACTTTCTTTCTTTTTTTCCTTTTTTTCCTCGCACTATCCACACCCCATAACGCATGCTGCATGCTTTCTCTCTTGCTTGCCTTCTTTTGCATGCTTAAATGTCAAACGTTAATATAGATTATCTTTTATAGATGATAGTATCACTATGAGTAAGAACATGCATGATATTTATTCTTGGTATATACTTGATGTATATTTTCTATCTGTTAAGAGCTTCAAACACTTGATATTAATGCAGCAAATCAAAAACTCGTTTAACTTCGCATTATTTTGTTCAAATCAAAAGACAGTGGGCTGTAAAAAAAATTTTTTTCGCTAATTAAACTCGGCCATTTAACAAACAGTTGAATCTGAGTATATCATCATGGAAACACCATTTACATGCTGCATATGCAAAACCTTATTTCTAGTAATCTTGCTGACAAACCAGCACTTTTTATAGAAAATGGTATATTCTTGTATATAAAATAAATAAAAAATGCGAAACGGAACTATTAATCTTATCTTAGAAGTAATGTTCAAAATGTCCTACCTCATTCTTCAATGACAAACTTACAGCTAGCAAAGCTTGGAAGAAAAAATTAAAAATTCAGTGTTCTTTACAATAGAAGTCTTTTAAAATGGCTTTCATACGTTGGGTTTATTTTTTCTCTTGAATTTTAAAATCCTTACATCTTGGTACGGACTTCGGTTGCATGCAGTCATACTTTTAGTTGATTCCTTAAGATTTCAAAGACAAGTTACAGCTTCAAGATTATACTGAATTGCCACAAATTATTCACTGAATTAAAAAATATTATAGAAATTTGTTTGTAACTTTTCTCTGATCTAAAGGATTTTTTACTCGTATAATAATAAAAAAACAATCCTCTTTTTGATCTTCATTTCATATTTCATGATAATGCTTTGAATTCCATTGTTTAAACAGTGAGGATTTTTTTCCCATCTATCCGTTAATCTTGATGAATTTATCATCCGTGAGATAGATCAATATGAATTGTATTTCCCCTCTAGTAACTGAAAGCCTTAACACTTAATGACAAACCGAATTTCTCATTTCGATGAATAATTTGTGGAAAGTATAAACCTTGATGAAGACTTAGAGGAAATAACAAGAAGCTGTACTAATAACATTTTTTGTTTGTTTTTCCAGGAAAGCCAAGTTAACAACGGCTACATCCCGTACGTGGATTACACTCGTGATTACACCCCTCCAGCCGTCCCACCCACTGGTGGCGTCCGAGACAGTGGCCTCTATGGTAGTCCACCCCAATCATTGAGCGATCTCTCACATACGGTGGATCCTCGTTACAGAGCAGGATACGCCAATCCTTATCTGCGAAATTCAACATCAAATCTGCCACTACCACCACAGGGTGGCGTCTTCGTCACTTCGACGTGGGGTGGTCACCATACCCCGAGCCCTACGTCCCCAGCGGCTGCTGGACAGCAGCCAAGCTCGCAGGGTCAAACCCCAGCACAAAATCGGTATATCACCGCCCAGCAGGGACAAACACATCTGAAGCCGGGAACGCTGGCCACGCACGTCTGACGCTAGGCTCTGTCGTCTGGGATGATCTTGGCAACTTTTTTTTTCTTGTCAAATGTTGCTTTCCAATTACTGAAAAGGAGGATTAAAGAAAAAAAAACAATGGTGTACAACATCTTCTCCCTCTGTACTACCACTTCTTTTACTGGTTGGTACCAGTGGGCTTCCAGTCATAGCCAACCTCACCACAAGTCGACAGATTTTTTCAACTATCTTCATCAACTATAAGTGTGGTATGATGCGCAGTTGTTGGATGCCTGCATTTTCAGTTTCGACCTCCTAAATGTTCGTCCCCTGACAAATATAAGAACATTACGCTGATCTGTCATGTTTCTTTTCGTGCGTGTCTTAACGAGGAGCTTGTTTGCTGTCCGAGTGAAAAACTGCCTTGTGTATATCAAAAAGAAGTTGCTAAGCTCTGTACAAATATTAAAAATAAAAATCCTCAAAGACTGAATAAAGACTCGGATGCCGCAGAATTAAAAACCTGTTATGTATTTAACTATGCAAATTTCTTTTATGATTGTTGAACACTTGTAGGGACTATGTGTGGAGCCACTTTGAGGTCTCCCATTTATGATCCGAAAAAAACTGGTGCAGAAATGATCTGCATGAAGAACGCCTTCTAAAAACCAGTTCTTTTTGGCATTCGCAGTTAGTCACAACTACTACTACAACAACCTTGAAGAATGGGCTCCAGAACCTTTATTTGACAAAGTACTACATGTCACCAACTCTTAACTGGAACTATGGACTTAATGCTCCAGTGAATTTGTGCCACTTTGAACTTTAGTGTTATGTTTTCCTCCCGCCACCTGTCCTAAGATGAGTGTATTGGGGAAATTGTTTTAAGATTATGAGAGACTTATAAACTTATAAGAAATACGTGTATAAAATAAAATTTAAAACAAAAAAAATTGAAAGGTGCTTATTACCATTTTTCTGCTGATGCCTGATGTAGAAAATACCTACCCAATCTGCATGGTCTTTTACGTATCAGTCATTTTTTTCATCGTCACTTTCATCATTTGAAGTATAAAGGATTCTTATAATTCAAGAATACTTATACATATTTGAGGTGTAATTGAATGACAGTTTATATTCGTGTCTTTTTATCTTTCCTAAGAAATCCGTGGCCCTTTCTTCGATGAACTATTCATATGAAACAAAAATAAAATACTACTGTACGAGACACCTACTCGTAAATTAACCTAAAACTCAGTATTGAAATCTTTTTCCAAAGATCATCTGTACTATTCTACGTTCTTATTTTTAAGCCTCGTTTTCATCGATATCGTTTTCCAACTTCTGCTCACAATTTTTTGGCTGTGATTGTAACTGTTATGAAATAATCCTCGTGTTGCAGAGGCTTGCTTTTTACTGAGATCTCTGTTTTTTCGTATTCTTTAATTATGCATGCTGTTAAATATTTTCTGAAGAAAACTTATCTATTAAGAAGACTTAAACTTGCATCGGTTGCAGTCCGTCAACCTCTATTTCAATTCATTCATTTTATTGTTTATTATTTATGTTCATGTTTTTATGTTTTTGCTGTTTGTAACATACGTTGAAGCTACTTCAGTTTTGTCTATGGAGTGACGTAAATATAAAAATGCGCATCATTTGCATGATAACTCAATCCTGGATGATCATAGCCTTCTGTTTTGCTTAAAAACAAACAAGTACCGTAATGACTCTTCAGGATTTCAATTTCTTTTCATTATAGCTTGTATAACTAAGATACAGTTAATATAAAATAAAAAGATTTATTGTAAACATTTGGTAGACTTTTTACGTAAGAGACCTTCAAATCATGACGATTCGTTTCTCATCAACAGTTATGAATGTTTGGTAGTTTTATTAAATGTTTATTAGATTTTAATATTAAACTTTTTTTTATTATTTCAAATATCGAAACTAAGCCTTTAAAAAAACTGTGAATTTTCTAACTAAACAAGCATATCATCAAAAAAAAATTCTTTTTCTATCGTTCGTCATTTATAAAATGGAGAGCTGATTAATGACAAAACTTGTACAATATATCGAAAATATTTATATTATGTCATTACAGTACACATTAAGTAATACTCGTTACAGTATAAGAGTCATTAATTCTTTAATATCATTGATTTTTAAATATTTATGAATATATAAAAATCATATCAATAATTGTACATAAGTTGACTAATTTATTTGCAAACAATGCAAATAAATAGCAACTGATTAATTTATATGCATCCTCTTAGAAACCAAAAAATATATAAATGTAACTAATTAAAAGTTTTTCAAGTTTCCATAAACATATTATATATGCGAAAAATTGAATGGCTCTAATAATAAAGTATTATAATTCAGTGTCTAGATTATTAAATCATTATGTATTACAATTACCTACTGAAGGATGTTATATTAAAATGCGAAATTGTATTTTTATCATTTAATCCGAAATTTTCGACAAATCAACATACCTTTTTGACCAAATTCCAAATGGATTAAAATCCTGGTTCCCTCAAATTATATCGTTAATCCTACAAATGAAATCAATCCTTTCTATATAGCATTCTACTTGGTCATCTTGCATATTTAGAAAAATACCTTGCAATAGCGGCGATACCAGCTACCACTTTTCTCATAACTATTACTAATTGGCTCTTTTACCAATTAAATTAATAAGATAAAAGGAAAATTCCCAACTTACAGGAACATTTCCATTTCGATTCCATAAGATGCTTTAAACCCGTTAAGGCTTTTATATGTGCAAAGTAATTCCTATTTTTTTAGTAATTTATCTAATTTTCGGTAATTGGAAAAACTGTTTTCCTCTTCTAAAACTAGAAAAGCAGAAATGCAATTCCAATTGCGATATAAAATAAGATTAAGATAACGCTGAAACCAAAAGCGCTCTCCAGTGGCTTACTATCTCTCACGTAAAATGTCTACCAACTGATCATCTGCTGAAGCTGACCACTTTCGTAATGAACTCTCCTGTACAGAAGTTGCTTCATCGTATCATATCCAAAGATGTATGTCCTGCATTTGATTTTTATTGTATTTATACTGGTTAGCCGATTCTGTAGAGAGTTCTTCATGCCTTCGAATCTTCCGATCAGAGCTCCCCCGCGTTGTCTGTGGGGGCGCTTCTGTCCGTCATATCCTCTCTTCCCCTCCTGACCCTAGAACATAGTGCCAGTCATCTTGTAAATATGTGTATAAGAGGACAAACAAAAGAGTGTATGCTGCCGTTGCTGTTAGTATTTATGACGGTGGAAATCCAGACATAAACTGACATTGCCATCATATATTTTTCACTGTGAAATGATGTAAGCAATAAAGTTTCCGGAATTAAATGTTTTTGTTATGAGTCTTGGAGTATGTGTTTTTTCTTCACTTTGTTTTTGTATCTAAACTCTCATTTCAAACTGGAGAAAACAGATCTTAAATTGAACGGATATAGTGCATATCCAAATATGGTTGGCTGAAACTTAGCCTTAAGCAGGCCGATTAAAAAATTTTATTTTCCAGAGTTATTAAAATAAATAAGTGAATTAAAAAGACTAATAAATAAATTTTATAACATACAAAATATTTAATTATACGCATATATATAACATCCAATTCAAAAATATTATGTACAAACATGAATGTCAGAAGTTTTAAATAAAAAGAACTATATTCACGAAATTTATGAAATAAAAAATAACTTAAAATAAAGATAAATCGGCCATCTTATTAAATGGAGAGCCACACAATCTTCCTTGAACCTCAAAATGCTTTAAGTCTGCATTGCATTTTTGATCTAATTTTAATTGATTAATGATTAATTTAATTGGATAATTAAGCTGTCAAATGTTTCTTAATAAACAATTCAAAATATGCATGATATATTTATTTTCTGCTTTGAATGTTACAAATGGATCCCCTCCTAAGAAAAACATTAGCTAAATTTGAAAGTCAGACTTAGGATGGAAAACGTAAAGATTTCTTAAATTCTAAGACAAGAAAATGCATCATACATAACAACACAAGCATCTTTTAATCAATTTCTTTCAAATATGTAAACACATGAAGAACTTCAATGCATGGCAATTGACTAAATTGCAATTAATTTTATACCAGCCACGGATTCTTTTATTTCAGAATCTTTAACAAAACCAGATTATGTTTAAACAACTCCTTATTTAAAGGGTTTCGATAAAACTTCATAAATGAGTATTTTTAATTGAATTCTCATTTAGCCAACCTATAATTATTAATTTATTTTGTAATTAAGGAATAATTGGAAAATTGTCTCACAGAAAAGGCCATCATAGCTTATAGCCTAGGGCTGCAAAATATCCAAATCCACTAATGCTTAGAGCAATTCATCTTAATTTAAGCTGCCCGGAGCCATCTGACCTGATTGGTATTTGTTAGGGAAGGAATTAAAGAGTGTGATAGAGAAAATAGGAAAGGGAACATTACACCATAAAACTGCATTTTAAATGTATGCTCAATTAAACTATCAAGGTATTAAAACCATGAAATCACAAATGTCAACATTGAAACAACTCATTTTGCAGTTACTTCTTTGTATTTTACTTTTTATCAAAGCTTAACATAAGGCTTACTGTATTCATAATATTAAACTAATGAAAATTATGACTAATAATTTTATAAACCATATTAATTTCAAAATATTTATATAATTTTATCATAAAATCACGACATTGGTCAGTGCAATATGGCTCTGATTAGTTGGATACTGATACATGCTGCAGACTATAATATTGAAAATATAAGTTTTAATTATCTAAACTAAAAAAAAAAATTTAATCTCTTTCCATTATCACTTGTTAGAGGTTGACTATATTTAGTTTCTCATAAATGAAGTATTCAAGGTAAATAAGGAAATCGTCAAAAAATTCGACTTCGAAATTTCGGATCTTCATATTTAAACCTTTCCAGGTTTATGATTTTAATAACTTAAATATTAAATGTATTCTAAAATGAGGTTGGAGTAAGCAGTAGGCTGCACTTTACATCCTTTTAAAAATTAAAATATCGTATTTTTAACTATGTTAATTATGTTATCTTACAAATTTTTTCTAGTTGCCTAAAAGATATTTTTTTAAAAAAACATATAATTTTGTCCAATAGATTTCATTGTTGCAATAAAATTCAAACACTTTTCATTGTTTCGTTAAATATTCAATCTCAATTTTTTTTTTTCGTTATTGAAATATATAGAAGGAATATTTTGCCTATTATATGTACAATTTATAATATGAATCAGAAAGTGAAATTACGTTATTGCAAAAAAAAAAAAAAAAAAAAAAACAGCGTGATGTTTGAAATATATTACACTAACACTTCACTTCTGATGGTTCTATGATGTCATTAAAAGTGTAAAAAAGTTTCATGCTTAAAGAAGGTTCATGAAGACAATAAACAAAACAGGATGTCAGGCTATTAAAATAATACAGTATTAATATTTATCAAAATTTTATGCTTAATGGGAAGGTGGGGATCATCAAATTATATATAAGAAGTTTAATTCAGACTAGACGATACGTCTAGCAGAACAATAAATTTCCCAACAATAAATATATATAACTATTAGGTGTATACAAAAGACATACTTATGACTAACAGTGTATTCCTATGTTCGGTCAACTACTCAAACAACAATACCTTCCATAAAATATTTCTCAAAGAGATAAGAAATACTTGATTTTACAAAATACAAACAGAAAGAACTATCAATATTTCTGAAAGTTTATTCCAACATTGGTATATATAACCAAGGTTTTTACTTTCTCGTATACGGAATATAGAGAAAGTATTAGAATCGCCAAAAAAAATTGGAGTTCGAGATTGGAAAACACATTTTAGATCACACTGAGTTCGAAAACTACATTTTTGGACAATGTTTGTGTATCTGTGTATCTTTCTGTGGCAAAAATCACTCAAAAACGCATTGAACTTGATGGATGAAACGTGACATATGGTTTTAGCACCAAATTTGTTGAGTATTCTCCATTCAAAAGAAATTAGTCTATCCAAGTATAAGTTAACCTGATAATTTAATAACAAAGAGAGCTAGATGGATAAAATTCGCAACTCAAATTTAACCTCTATATTGTAAACACCTGTCAAATTGAAAGTCAAATACAACTACGAGGTAACAGCTACTGACTGTGCTTTCGGAATCATTTAAACTCGATAATTTAAAAACACGAGTTAATACATCAAATTTGATAGAGGATTTTGTGAATACAAGGGCAGGTTTGTGTCAATTCTTATTTTAAATTTGATTGAGAAAAAACATATCTAATACACAAATTCGATTTTAATATATTATTAACCGCATACAAGAAATTAATTTCCAAAAAACTCACGATAGATACAGTAAAAAATTTAAACTCACGCCAAAAAATATTTCGTAACTGGCATGACAAGCTTATTACAAGTTATCCAAATCTCATTGAGAATACTTTTAACGTATGTTCTGATGGATTCCACATCATTTAATATCCAAACAACATCAATTCAGTTTAGATAAATTTAATTCTTATCGTATATCGAAAGTATTAATAATAAGTTAATAATTATCTTCACTTATATCGGCTATTATATTACTTTATAACAAAATGTGCAAATCTATTTCCAATATTCGTACGATTCATTCAATTTTCTAATAGTAATTTATTCTTCGTTTTCTATTATTCTGCTTCAGCCGTTGTCGTATTCACTGACACCATATACAAATAGTTTATTATTACAAGTAATTACTTATTGTAATTAAATCTGATGTAAGATATTTATTTAATTTCATACGAATTTTGTTTTACCTCCTTCTAAATTTCTATCATAGCCCTTGCTAGAATAGCATGGGATTTGACTCCATCAGGAAAATTTATGTATTCAAAAATCAAAATAGACACTAAAGTATTAAAATATCAAGGCTTTAAAATCTATAGAAATAAGATGCTTTGAAATATTCCATGGTAAAAAAACTGAAACATTTAAATGTAATCTATATTTTCGGTGGATTAATTGATTATCAAAGACGACTTTTGAAAGTACATAAGAAATTATTTTTGTTATTTTAAACAAAAGAAAGTTACACTTTTCTGAGGTCAAAACTGACCAAGTGAATAAAGCTTCGAATATCATCATTTTAAAGGATTTTGAACCATTTCAATTAAGATCTCAAAGATGATCCAATCAACAAATTTCCTTCGTTGATTGGCTTTTCATTGGTTTAAAACAATGAAATTCAAAGTTTCATAGTTCAATCCAATAGCCGCAGAAGTGTGAAGATCGTTTATTTAAAATTTTAGAACAACAAGAAAATATGACAAATATTGATATAACAAATATCTCAGAAACTCTACAAAAATTTAGATTTCAAAAATTTTTCAATCATATTTTTATTGAATAAAACACCATAATAAGTAATTCTTAGTGTCATTAAAAAAAATCTAATCCTAACCTATCTCTTGAAGTTTAAAAATTAGTAACTAGCCAACAATGTTAAGTGAATGAATACTAAAAAAAAGTTATTTCAAGTAAATAAATGTTAAAATTTAATGTAATTTACTGACATCTTAAGAGAACTTACAATAAAAGACTGATAAAAATATGTAACTATTTTATTACAGTTAACACTCAGATAGTATTTGCTAAGAAATATTTAACCTAAATTAAATATTTCATCCAGCTTATGAACAAGGTAACCACTGCATCAAGTAATTATACTTTCTTAATAATTCGGTAGTTCTATTAGCTCCATTAAGTATTATTCCAGAAACACAGTAATACATGTTTCATGAGTTACACCCAACCTCCAGAGGCAAGATGCCTTAATTAAGGAAGAAGATTCGAAAATATTCCATTGCGGATCTCCGGTGAAAAAATGCCGATATTGCTTGGAGACAATTCTTTCGATTAATTGGTAACTAATTACTCGTCTAATTCTTTAACTCAACTGAAAGCATTTATTGAATTTTTCTTTTTGGAAATAATACGCTGTTAACGAAGAAATGGCAATCGAATAGTGTGTTATTTCCGCAAAGTTCGTTTAGGAGATCAGCGGCTGAATATGTAAAAGCGTTATGGTTATTAAAAAAATTGATTTGCATCGGGGAATTTTTGCTGTTAGGGAAAATTCAGAGCATGATGCGACATTCTTCAGAGCTAATCATTACAAAAGTCTTTTCTATTTGTTTCTTTGAAAAATTTATAAAATTTAAGCTGTCTTTCATAGAAATGGTTGCATTTACACTAATATTCTATGACACTTTGAATATTCATTGGCTTTGGTTAATAGGTGAAAAATTGTAGCAGGGAATGCCTTTTGTATTTTGATTAAAAGGAATGCAGGATGAATTACGAAGGCTGATAAGTAAGTGATAAGCAAACGCATAATTTTTTTAAAGGAAAGAATAGTTTAGATTTTAAAAATGAATATACATTGGAATAGTTTTCGGTGACTATTTAAAATATCTATATTATGAATTCAATTATTATATACAATTTAAGACGAAAATGGCTTATTTATAGGATATCTATTGTCAATTTCCATCAATTAATTTTTAAACATCAGTAATGTGGATATGCATTAACATTTAATAGAAAACAAGTAATATTATAAAAATTAATTCAATTCCTACTTAAGTCAGTAAAGAAAATTTTTATGTTAGTTACTTTTTACTAAATAATTATCAAAATAATTACTATCAAAAAATTACTGATTTTCTCAAGAATTGAGCTCGCATTCTTCACCTTCATGTGAAAAATACTGAAATCCTTGCATTCTATCAATGGAGATACTACCTGTTGTTTTTAGTTTTCATCACAAACTGCTAAAACTATATATAAAGTATTAAAAATTAATTTAATTTAATTAATGAACACATATTTGAAAAAAATTATTAACATCGAGTGTCATCCACTACAAGCTTTTAAAAATGTATTTGAACTTGAGTGAATGAATAAAAAGTATTTTATTACCGATTGAAAGTTTGAACAAGATTATATATATATATATATATATATATATATATATATATATATAGGGAGAGTGTGAACTAATAGTAAGAATTGAAAAATAGCGTAAATCAAGTAAACAAAAAAAATTATGTAGTCTGAATCAATAAATGTTTGAATGAAGTACAGATTTTTCATTTTTATACAGAATATGATCACATGCACTACACTTAACAAAATATTTTACAGGCACTAACATTTTAATAAGAAAAAACTTCTATTCTTATACAGTTAAAACTAATGAGTTATGAAAATTCGAATGTCACCATTTAAAACACACACACGCACACAATTACAAGTACGCTGATTGGTGCCCTTTCATCCAAACTGATAAGCTTAGAATACTGAAATTGTTAATTGTCCTAAAACAAGGATATTAAAAACGTCATAATTCGATCACATTTGATAGAAGTTGGAAAGGTTTTCAATTTAATAATTACCTGGTCAAAAACATTTTAATAAATACGATATAGGACTGAAGGATTGTATAAAATGGTGATAATTTTTTCAGAAGTATATCTATTGCCAAAATAAAATACAAAAAAATTAACATCAAGTAGCGCATTTTCTTTTATTTGGGAGCATATAGCTTTCATGAATAACTTAGAAATTAGCTATTGGGTCATGATTAGAACGAACACTCCGAATTTTGCATGGGAATGTTGATTTGAAAAATAAAACATCAACGGGAAAAAAAGTTGATTTAAAAAAAAATACGATTAAAAACAAAGGTTAGATACTTTTTGTAACAAACATTTTGATATAAATAAGAAAATTAAATCAACTGACATAGCATTGTCAATAAATAAGTGCTAATCAACATAAGAATTTAGATTCATAAGTCAATTTTAAAAAAATTTCAAAATACAGTGGAGTTCCAACAAAGCAAAATTAAGAATTTCGTACAGACGGCATTTTAATTTGGTTTTGCGAGCTGAAAGAATGCAAGAATATACCAAATATAGTTTAAATAATTAAAAAAAAATTAATTTAATTAGTAGTAGTTATATGGCACAAAAACTGGTATCACTAAAAAGAAAAAGTGTTTTTCATTTGAAGATAAAAATTTTAGAAATCACTTTCATGTTGCAATATTTCCTGAAGTAAGAAAACAACCTTCAAAACTTCATTAAATTTTTAATTAATTAAAATTTTAAAAATATGCCTCATACCTACACATTCATCGTCTAACGTAATTATCAACCAAGTTCAGAAATTCTAAGTAAAATAATGTCCTAACACACATATACACATTCATGTTTATTATTAATAGATATATATGCACTTATTCGCTCTCTATAGAAAAGAGAGAATAAAAACTACTACATTTGGTAGAGATATATCTTGAAAGATAAAAATGTTTCCGTCAAAAGAATTTTTTTAATACTCATTAAAGTTATAAATTAAAAATTAAATGAAATTTCGATTTTTTAAATTGTAACTTCCAAAAATATTATTTCCGATATATTTCAATATTTTAAATTTCAAAAAATTGTCTTTTCTATGATGCAGTTTAACTGTAGTTAAACTTTTTCCTTTTAATTAATTTTAAAAAATACTTAAAATTTAAAGACAATACCATCCGTTGTTGGAAGTAAACTCAAATCGTTTTTATTGTTGCTACATATATATCATACAGGATTTTAATTTCATTCTTGAAATCAAAGATATGAAGACATTTTCCATAAAAAGAGATTTAATTTCTATATAATTAGTAGTAGTTTTTTTGTTTGTTTAAATGTGCTTTTAATATTCTTTTTTGTAATTTTATTACACGTCTAATTGAGGTTTAACTTCATGAAAAAGGAACGATGAAAGCGTTCTTTTTTAAAGATTGTCGGTATTTCTTGTAGTATAATTGGATGCAAAACATATTTTCGTATTTATCAATTGAAAATTGATTTATTATATAAGTAAGCTGCTTTTTATACTGAATCAAAGAATTTTTATAGTTTAGTCTCAGATACTGGATAAATAAGTTAAAAAATATATTAGTAATGCACACTGTTTTTTTTTCCTATTCATTTTTCATATAATTATAAAAAACATATTTAGATTCACCAAAAAATTTTTTATGGAAGTTGAAACTTAATCACTTCCACTTCAAACTAAAGTCTTAAATTTAAGGAGAGATTTCGGAAAATTAGGGTAATATCATAGAATTATAAATGGAAGACTTCTGAAATATTATGAGTTATATAATTATCAAAATTTGAAGAATAAAAATATTTTTCTAAGGGAGCCATTAAAACCGTTTCTTGAAGTATTGAATTAAATCTCTTAGCAGTCGTTAATGCCGGTGGCCAGCTAATCGCCAAAGGTGGCTATAGTCTTCAATAAATATGACATTTACGGTATTCATAAGTTTAATAGTAAGTCCATGTAATCATTCTCTCATTAAGAAACAATGCCCTGCGGTAGACTCGAGTACTTTGGTCTGTTTTGGTATATGAAGATTTGGTGCCAACAAACAAATCTGATGCTTACAGCAAAAATGTACAAGAAAATTCAGATCATACAGCATCCATTATTTTTATGTCTTGATGAATGCACCATGATACTTTAGAAATAATATCATATAGAGTTATTTGAAAATTGAAGATAACCTAACCAGAAGTTATCTAAGAACTACTTCCACCAAGTTAAGAGCCATCTTAACACAAGAGTTTTCCAGACATTCTATTCCAACAATGTAATAATAAAAAAACAAAAAAAAACAAGTAGGTCCATGTTGATTAGCAATCATATATCTTGCGCAAACCAAGCTAATTTGAGAATTAATTTCTAAACCAAAATCTTTTGTTTAAAATATTTTAAGACAACTTTAAAATTATTCATACTCTTTCGAATTCGCCCCGAAACTAAATTCAGAACGACTGTAACTAGGCTTAAAACGTCCTTTCAACTAAATTTCCTGTTTTGATAAAATCCCGTTTTGCAATCAGGTTGATGTAAAATACTTTGGAATTAATATCTAAAACAAGTAAAAGGAAATTAAAGGCCATAAGGCAATAATAATAATAAAACAATAATAAGTAAATATCATAACATTAATTATGCAGTATATATGGTTAAAATGATGGAAAACTGCATTTCTGCCAAAAGCTCCTAGTAGTTTAATTCCGAGTTTAAATCTTTGTCACAGTTATTTTGATCCTTAAATAACCGCAATGTCCATCGCGATTATAAAATATTTTCTGTGATCTCATTCGGTTGTGATAACGCTTCTTTTTTATGGGTTATGTTAATTAATTCGAATTAGAATAAATATTCGATAAGAAAAATCAAACTCTAATGTGCTAAAAACTAGAAATAAATGCAGAATAAATTTGTATCTAGTGAATATTGAGGTTTAAAAAGCAATATTCTAAATAAATCGACGACATCAAAATACATTGGTCGATTCTAATCGGTGTTTTAGAATATTTGAAAACAGGAACCGTATAAAAGGAAATTAGTACATGAATCGAATTTACAGCTTATAGAATAATCATAATAATAAATCTCTTACCTTTTTAGAAGTCGTTTGAATAATCAAAATCACTCTTCTGTTCTTCTGAATACGTTATATTTCAGTCCTCTGCTTCAATGTCATTACAAAGTTTCTATCTTGTTTAAAAAATAATTCACACTGATTTGAATCATTGATAAAATTATTTTCTTATAGAACGAGAATCAAGCATTTGAAGAATGACTTAATATATTTCTCGTATAGAATAAAATATAATTCAATGCTGAAAACATTGAATAATACAACTATAAAATACAAACATCGTTAGAACATAAACATTTTAAAAGAATAAACAGTGTACGATTGAGTGTTGCCAATTGAAAATCTAGAAACTAATTAAAATATTAAACATTTATTTCTGATAGTGTAAGTATTATTGTTTCTGTGTTCTTGATGCAGATGATAGTTAGGCTTACCGAAAATGAAAATTCCACTAAGTAGCCGAACCGGCATTTCACGTTTTATATGCTTCATTCAAAGACAGATGATTCGAATTTATATAACAGCTTTCTTAAAGTGCTCTAGATAGAATAGTCTTCATATTTCAGGGATAAGATTCGATTCCAAAAATTTTGGTTTATTAGCTTCAAAATATAATTGATATTTGATTATTTATAAAGATAGCATATCTATCCTGGTGTTACCAAATATGGTACATATATACCTAGGAAGTAATAACATGACTTCGAAGTATTTTTTAATAATTAATTAATTGAAAATTAATCTAATTTTGTAATTTTTCAGCAATTACATCATAAAAATTCTAATGGGTAAAAATAACTTTTTTCAAAATTTAAAAAAACTTAATTTTTAACAATACCAATTTAATAGCAGTGAGAATCTTTCCTAAATTTTAGCATTTATATATATATATATATTTGTTTATCTAAAAATTGATTTCTTGGTGCTTTCAAATAAAAATCATTTTCATTGTTTCCTAAGATATTTAAACAAGTGGGTTTTTTTCCCCATTGTTGAGAACTAAAGAAGAATTCTATTTAATCTCTATGCATTTTACAAAACAAATCAACGGGATTGATCTCTCGCATGCTCACTATTAAGGCCTTATCTACCTCCTCCAGTATAAAATTATGGACTTTGCATGGTAAGAGAACAATGTTTGCGGATTAAATGAAACCAGAATTTAACTTTTGTGATTCATAGCACTTTACAAGCCAGCTGATAATTATCTAACTACCCAAAATTTTACCAGTTTATTGATAATTTTATTAGAAACTATAAATGTAATCGAAGATAAAACATTGTATTTCATTGATTAAAGTCCTACCGTTTTTAATTATTGAGTTTATAAGCTTACGAAAGTATGGTCTATACCTAGTCACCCTTCAGACAGATTTGATTCAAAATAAGAATATATATTTTGCTTCTTTGTGTAGTAATTTTTATCTACCTAGCTCTATGTGTTTTCGAGCTCTCTTGTAATCGAATATCCAGACAAATTTCCCATGAATGGATTTGATTGGAGATTTGAGAAAAAATTTCAAATTTAGTCCTTAGTCTGTGCTCCAAATTTCAACCATCTAGTTCAAAGTGTTTACCAATTATCGATTCACAGACAGACAAAATGATAAAAATGGTTTAAATAGGCTAAAAACCCGATTGAAGGACAAAAAAAATTTTAACATTACGATCATATCTTAATTTTCTTTTGTCTCGGTTGTTGCGTTTCTGAAATATCATATTTACATGCATACAAATGTACTTCTTCTTCTTCTTGCATACAGCCGACCACCCCGCCACCACTGAACGAAGCAGTATCCAGAGGATTTGTTGTGGTCGACTGCTGAATGCATACGAATGTTCTGACCGACAAACGGTTGATCTATTGGAAAAATTGGTTCACTACTAGATTCTGAAATTTTTTTAAATAAATAAACTGTAGTTTAAATTTTAATCATCGAGCTTTTCAAACTTTTAATTATCATAATCACTTGTACTTGAACATACATGCATAAATGGAAAGGATAAATTATAAATGGAATTTATTCAAAAATTGATACATTTTACAAAATTTGTATTAAAACTGCTAACTAATTTTATGCGTCCAGCTCAATGTGATCTAGAATTATTATGTTCCCAGAAAAATCGAAATAATTCCAAAAAGGCGAGCCAGGTGGAATGGCCTCGGCTTCAGAACTAGAGGCCCCCAGGCCTGAGACCCGATTCCACCGAAGAACCTCATACAAACTGACCTAGTACTCGCTAAATCTGTCGGCGGTGAACTCCCTCCCGCTGGTGCTATGTAAAAGCCTGGAAAGGGGCCGCCAGCTCAGACATCATCCGACCGTGGCTCAAAATCACGAGAGCCGTCTCCAAATAGCCCTATTATTACTTTAAAACGGGATGTTAATATAACTAAACTTAACAAAACAGACTTGTCTTCGGGAAAGTGCATGGAGATTTATTTCGATATGGATTTTCTTTTACAATTATAATACTTTCTCTTTATACATTTCGTATATGAGAAAGAATAATAAAAATATTCTGGGTTTTTTCTCTGCTTTTCTATTTTTTTCTAGAAAAAAATCATCTTGCAAATGCTAATGCCTAAGTAGCCCCCAAATAAAAACGGGACTGTGGTTCTAACAACATTATGTCATATGGCAAATTTCTTTTAGATTCAGAGTCATGATTTACTCAGAACTATTAGATTCTATTAAAGATTTTAATGAAAGATAATATTGCCTACTTGTTACTTCTCTTATTCAACGTTTTTCTAATTGGACTTGACCATTTTTTTATATTTACTATATGCATGTTTTAATTGAAAGAAAAAAATATGAAAAGTTTATTTTCACATGCTTATTTATTTATTATTTCATGAAACTATACGCAACATTGGAAATCAATCTTAAGAATTAATATCTAATCTTCATTTTTGATAAGAAAAAAAAATTTTCCATGTCGTTTATTTGCTTTTTGTATACCTAATGCTCCTATTTTCGCCAGAAATGTTTCATCTAAACCGGCTTATGTAATGTTGACATCTAGTTGCAGGTTGGTAGAATGTTTTCTAACATCATTGCATTCTTGAAACCATTTTCGATTTAATCAGCAAAGAAATATTTTTTCTTCATTTTAAATAATTTATCGGCAGGAAAAATGAAAACATAAATAACATTATCGAAATTTAATTTTTAAATGTTTAAAAAATAAAATTCCCAAAAATCCGGGATCCAACTGATAATTATAGCCCTGGTAGATAGAGGCTATATGCCAACTGAAATCTAGGATAGATTGTTGAAATGGCTAGGTAAGTAGAAAAAAAAAATATTAAGTAAATAAAAGCATATATGTAAAAAATATAAAATACGATATTTTCCATATAATTCATAATTGCGAGCCAGATTTATAGTGCAATGAACAAATAATCGTGAGACTTCTTAAATTTTGAATTTAAATTTTGATTATTAAATTTTGAATATATTTGGTTGATGAGCTATAGAGAGCAACGCACGGCAAATGTTTAATTGAAAATTTTAGAGCGCATTATTCCTAGCGAACCAACTGGTCTCAATTTCGGCTAGTACCGAATAAGGAAAATGCATGTATATAATGTGGTTTTTTACGTACTACTGCCAGTAGTAGATATGAAATTAAAGATATATATATAGTACAAGTTCTAGATATGTAAATGTGGGAAGTTAAAAAAAATTATTACTCACATTTTCACATCATCACACATTGACATCATATATTACATATTTTTAGCAATTTCGGAAACATCTTCCCACTAATCACTTCATAAAAACGAATTTCTTGCTTTATGATGAGTTGCAAAACTTAAGATCGTATCACACAGCAAAATATCGTCCGCACTTTTGTTAAGCAAATGACAAAGTTTCACATGATTGGTTGAATTTCATTTGCAGACAATATTTCCGTCACTATTGTTGACATTTTCGAACTGGTTAAAAAAAGTTGTCCATGACGAAAAACTTGCTTGATCGGTTCTGGAGGGTAGAAACAGAAAGTTGCTGATGATATTTCGCCGTGTGATACGGCCCTTACTTAGCAAAGATGCCTTTCCTAGAAAAAGATTCAAAAACTCTGTAATCATCTCACTTAAAAGACATGCCTTTTCAATAAATATTGCTAATCACAAAATTAAATGTTGTTTATTGTATTTTGTAGTAGACGGGGAAGGGGTTCTCAAACTTTTAAATTTGCTGAAAACAATTTAATTAGAAATATTTGGTTGCACTGTTTTTTAAGCTATTTTGTTTTCATTCCTATGGAAAGATTACGAATAATTAAGATTAGACTCCTTAAAAGAATTAATGAATTCTTTCACGTGTTTTTTGTTTTTTTAATCTTTAAAAAATATATATTTACTTCATTTTAGAAATCACTGAAAATATGGAGACTGGGAAAAGGCATATTTCGAATATCGATCGGAAGAAGCGAAATGAAGTAACTCTACTGAAGGTTATTTTTGTTTATTATTTGAATAGACTTGCGGCTGCTCAGATTATAAACTTTATAAATAAGTTGTTTTGAAATTTATTAATGACTAATTATTCATAATTCAATGCATATATTTATATATATAGCTGAATTATAACTCTGACTTTCTCGTAGCGGTTAAAAACCAAAACTTTTTGACGCTGAATTTGTGTCAAGTAAAAATTTCAGTATTATATAACAATTTTATCAGTAGTATTTTCTTTCGATAATTAAAGATTTGCATAGAAAAATTTATTTCCCTTTGGCAAATGAAGGCAATTGCTTATTGTTTTAAAATTGTAATTATTAGAAAATAATAATTATACTACTTAAATTGTATTAAATATGGAATACAGTTCCGAACCCTGTAATATTCCTTGACATTAATCTTCAATTTTAATATAAAATTAACAATGTTTCACTAGTGAAACATTTACTAAATCCTCCCCGCCTTCTTTATTTCACCAGATAATGAAAAAAAATTCATAAAAGTGGTTATTGAATTTGAGAGAATGGTTATTGATCAGAAAAACGTAACATTTATGTTTAATCAGTTTTGAATATTAGAAGTTATATCAGTTAAGATAAAATTTCGTTTTATGAATTAAAGTTTGCAGTTGAAAAACATTCATATAACAAGTAAAGTTTCATTGTAATTCAAATTGTTATTTTTTTCAGTACTTTTTAAAAAGCTATCTATTAGTTAAAAGATGTATTTAATTAAACATCTTTCAAAAAGTATCTTTTTATTAGCGTTTATTGATAAATGATAAAATTGATGATAGAAATGGCAAGCTTAACATTTGTTACCAATGGATATTTAAACTCTTTGATTTTAATCTTCTTTCTCTTTGATTTTTTGACTCTTTGATTTTTATCTAGCATAATGCAAGATATTGTTATTTCTACTTATCATTTCCCTTAAGATCTTTGAAAATTATTTATTGAAATTTGATTTTATATAATTTATGTTAAAACATTTTGAGCATTTGAATTGACATATAATTAAATACTCGTGTAAAGCACTCATATGATTTTTACTTCTATTATTACTGTGTGTACTCTATATTATGTTCACAGCCATAATAAATTAAGATCCTTAACAGATTTAAAAATCATTAGGTAAACTTGTTTAAGTGTTAAATATTATACATTTAATTTCTTATCCAATAATAGGGATTTTAACATACATATGTATTTAAATTCTGGAAACATATCTAATTTCAAATAACATCAATATTTTATTTGAATAAAAATTTATACATTAATATAGGATTTTAAACTGAAATAAAGAACATGTGGTATGTAAATTGATTAGATTATTACAAGTATTTTTTTATTTTAGTAATTTTTAACTTTATTCTTCATTTATTAAGGACAGAGCAGCATCCTAATTTACCTACGTAGCAAGCCTTTATGAATTTGGTTATTTGAATAAAATGATTATCAGCAAACAATAATTTGTAAGTATATCAAACTGTATTATTCATTATTTGATATATATGTATGTAGAAATTGTTGACTAATAGATCTGATTAGTTGAAAGCTATTCATTTCTTATTTATGTTCTCATTATTTTATGGTTAATATATATAGTGTTCCTCATGTACAATGATATATTTGCTTATATTGCTATTTTGGCTCAAGCAGAATTCATGCTTTATTCAGTCTATTATGAACCTGTTTGCAGCAACCCTTTTGAAATACACTTTCAACAGTATGATTTTGTCTTCTTTTTTTTAAAAAAAATAAGTATAATGCCATCTCGATTCTTCTCCCATTCTTTTGTTACAAACCATAATATCCTTCAGAATGTGTGATAATAGAGAAATCATAGATATCAGAAAAGAAAAACTGAAAAAAGGTGTTACTGCTGTATTATCACAAAGTAATACTCTATTGTGCTATCAGCGCATCTATGAACTATGCTTACTGAGCAGAGAATAGCTTTTAAAAAACCCGAAAGACCTCTAAAAATTAACTGAAAGTGCAAGATGAAATAAGCAGACATTTTCTTGCATCCATTGCATTTATTTTTTCAGAACACAAAAAACAAAATTTAAATCATAGCACGGTCAAAAACAAATCAGTCATTAGGTTACAGTTAACAACAGTTATTATGATACAGTTAATAAAACTAATATTAAATAAAAGACAGGAGACATGACAATTTCAACAAAGAGGTTTAGGAAGAGAGTCGAATGACTGAAATGACACAAATATTTCTTCTGTTTACAAACTGTCTGTTTATTCTGTGTTATGAGCAATTTAGCATGACTACTGATTACTTGGAAGTTCATTCTTTTTTATATTATTGGGTAAAAGATTAACATTTGAAGAAAAACAAGAAATAATTTCAAAATTTGGCAAAGAACTAAGCCAAGCTGATACTGCTAAAAAAAAATGTGTGATTTTGTAATCAACTACGGCAATTTTTTTGTAAAAAGGTAAAGATGAAGAAAAATAAGGTAAAACAGATCAAAGATGATTAAAGGTTATCATAATGAAAATATTTGCAAAATCACCTAAACGAATTCCATGAAATTAATCCATTTCTACCCTTCAGCAGATGAAAAATTTCTGAAAATGGAGGAGGGGTGATCTTTATTACATTAAGCAGCTACAATTTCAAAGCTTGTAATCAATGTATTCCTTTTTCCATTTATTAATACTATGATTTGTAAAATTCTTTATTTTAAAAAGTTTAAATTTTAAGCTTATTAAGTACAATATTATATTGCTCATATTTGAAAGATAAATCAGTAAGTGCAACAGTATGAATATATCAGTCAGTGTACATCCACAAATGTTGCTTAAATTGTCTATAACAATTCTTTTTCTAAGTCCTTTCAGTACTGTTATGGTAAGTTTTACTGTATATGCATAATTGTACTGACATTTCCATGTAATTATTTCATAATCTTTTGAAAATCTTGCTTTTACAAAAAACCGTACCAGCAATTTTGATATTTTTACTGTTACCATTTGTATAATTTTGAAATTTTATATGTACTTTTTAAAATTTTAATTAAAAAATCTGATTTTTCGTACATTAACTAAAATGCTGCTTCTTTTTCAATTTTAAAAGATAATAATCTGTTAAATAAAATGAAAACACTGTTCATATCTTACATGCAGTAATTATAATATAAACTTTTTTTTAATAATTAGCATTTCAGATAGATAAGAAAAATCTGACTTTTATTGCAGTATTTTTGATAATACCTTGTATTAAAAAATTCATGAAATGTGGTTGAACAAATGTCCTATATCATTAATTTCCTAGAAATATTTAAAAATCACCCATTTAAATAAAAGTTTTATATCATTATATTAAACAAATGCCCTATATCATTGTTTCTAAGAAATTTTAAAAATAAACCATTTAAATTAAAGGTCTTTAAAAAATAGAAAATATAATAACTATGCTTAAAAAGTCAATAAATGTTTTAAACTGATATTTGTAAAAACTCCTACATTCTTATCTTGTTTGTCAAATTTATTTGCTTTTGCTTTTTTTAAACATTATATTTCAAAAGAATATCATCCAATGTGTTTTATAGAAATAGTGTTACAATGTATTTTATAATTATATATTTGAATAAATAATGATTGAAATTATTTCTTATAATATGTTCACCAATTACTTTTCAGGAAAAATGCCTGAAAGTTTTTTGTCAATATTATTGATTATCTTTTTTTTTTTTTTTCCCCTTTTGTAATTCCTAACTTTAACAAAATTCAAAGTTATGAATTCCAAATTCATAAACAAAGAAATAATAATAATAAATAATCTTCATTGTGAAATTTTAATGGGAGACCTAATTGTTTCTTTAAAATAAAAAATAAAAAAGATCCAAGTTTCTAATTTTTATTATTTATCTTTCATTTCAATAAAATTTTTGTCCCAAAATATATTCTATCATTTTATTTATCTGAAAAAATATGATTAGTTGGGAAAGTTTATAGAAATAACTTTGCAAATAATTTTTCCTTTTCGGATGATACAAATTGTAAAATCAGTTATAAATGTACATATTTTTTTTTCTTTTTAGATTTGCAACACTGGATATGGCACAGTTATGCAAAAAACTCTTTCAAGTTCCTTGCAAAATCTTCAAAAAGGCAACTACAATCCGAAGTTTAAGCACAACGAAATCTACTTGGGACAGTTATGAAGGTGATGGTAAAACTACTGTTACAATTTTAAATCGTGAGCATCGTCATTTAATCATGTTTGATAGTTTGACTGAGATGGGTTTCAAATTGAACAATGGTATTTTTGTTATTGGACCAGTTGCTGCATTCCCTAGGACCATTTTGCAGTGGAATGTTCCATCTGTTGAATACATTACAATAGAATCTCTTTCTTTATTTACTGTGCTCGAACCAAAATTAGACATTTTTATTCTTGGAACTGGTGATCATTTAAAATTACCTAGTCCTGAAGTTATTAACTTTTTGAAATCTAAAAAGATAGCAGTTGAAGTATTGCCTACTGAAAAGGCTTGTGCAACTTTCAACTTTTTAAATGTTGAAGGAAGATGTATTGGTGGTGCTTTTATGCCACCAGAAAATGTTAATGTTTATGAAGAAGATAGTTTTAAACTCACGCCTCCCAAGGCAGGTCCAACAGGATATATTATGTAAAAATATTTTAGTCCTAATTTAAAATAAATTATATAAAATCAAATTATATCTGGATTTTTTTTTCTTTATTTTATGCATTTTTGTATACATTAGAAAACTTTTTGATGAATTAAATGCAGATATAAATTGTTTATGTTAGATAGCTTTAGTTAGTGCTTATTTTATATTTGATATGTAAAGCATCAGAAGCTAAATGCTTTAAAAAATGTCCTTTTTTTCTAAAATGATATATTTTACATACTTGTTAATAGTTAGTAACTACAAAATTGTTTTTTTTTAATATAGCACAATCACATTAGTAATTTGTGATGAAATAAAATGCAAATTAACTTGTTGGTGTATTAAGCATAGGTTTCTAGATTTCTATATTATACTAAAATAAAATTCTGGAAAAAAGAATATTGAAAGATTAATGAAGTCTAAATATTTCTTATACATTTAAGTATGTTAAACTATCAAAATATAATAAGTTATGTTGAATTCCCTGGATTAATATATATTTAAAAAAACATTTTTAAATAAAAGACAAAAAAAAAATGTAAGAGTTCATTTATGAGTGGTGTTTGCTTATTATAAATATTGATGCAAACTATCTTTTCCTTGCATTGGTGTCTTAAAATACTAAAATATATAAATTTTATTTATAGTTTTAACTATCAAAAATTTCAATTCTTAGAATGTTTAGTAAAAGAAACATATGTTTGCAAGATAATAAAAGAATTGCAGACAAAATATTTTGTTCAATTTGTGATAAAATTGTGGTAGTTTATTGATCATTTCATTAGTATGGTCTGCATTTAGTATACTTTCAACTCAACTTGTTTTGAAAATATACCAGACAAATCTAAAAATTGTTATATTTAAATTTGTGTAAAAGATGTAATAAAAAAATAGATATTTTTTATTTTGTTAGTTTTTAAAAGGGGGGAAAACCCTTTTCAAAAACTGTGCAGTGTTTACACTTTATGTAAACACTACATAGTTTGTCATATTTTGAAAGACCAACTGTGCAGAATCAAATTGTCTTTGTTGTAAAATATACATTTTCTTCTGCATATTTCTATTTAAAAAATGGTGCAGAATAATAAAATCTAGTATCTCTTAAACCAAACTGTCTCATAAAGATTCAAGAAATAATATTTTATTAAAAATCAAATATCAGTTTTTATTTATTCCAATTTTTTCCTCTGTGATTTCACATTTACACAATACTAAATTAGCTAATGACATATAATCATTTGTAAATCCATTTTGTTGAATTTTAACTCCTTAACTATTTAGATTATCTAATTAGATTATACTTATTCTCTTTTTGGAATAAACTGTATTCTGATGTATTCTGATCATGATTAGGTGTGTGCCCAAAGTGGCGTTACACCGGTGAAAAACTTACAATTACAATTTAAAAAAATCTAATTTAAATAGCCATCAAAAGACTCGCTATTCAAACATAACTTTTGCATCTTGTACACGTGCATAAAAGAAGCTAAAGGCTGAGCCAAAAAAA